>VXAZ01001655.1:1093813-1150123 GCA_013399875.1 Gymnorhina tibicen
AGGGGGTGGGGCCAAACATGTGAGGGGTGGGGCCCAGCACATGAGGGGGCGTGGCCACACACGTGAGGGGGTGGGGCTCAGCACCTGAGGGGAGGGCGGGGCCAAGCACCCGAGGGATTCCAGAAGGTTCTGGAAGGGCCGAGCAAAGGCTTCAGGTGGAATGTGTTTCCTGCTGTGCCAGGAAAAGGTGAGAGGAGGGCGGTGGAGGGATCTGGGGGTGGCTGAAGAGAACCTTGGGGCTCTCTGTCCCTCAGTGCTCCTCCATCCCACGTCCCCCGGTGGTGTCCCTGTGTCCCCGGCTCAGCCCAGACCCTCACCCAGGGGCTTTTTGTCCTCTGGCTGTGGCTGCACAGGTGCTCGTCCCTGTGTCCCAGGCAGCTGGTCCTGCTTGAAAGTCCCGGGTGTTTCCCCTGCCTAGTGCTCCTGTGGGACAGGTGAGCCTGAGGAAGCCCCGCTGGGTTCCTGCTGGGTCCCTCCTGAGGGTGGGATCTCACCCTCAGCGGTCAGAAGCAGCATCTGAAGGAGGGAGGAGCCTTTGGGAGGGCCCTGCAGGTCCAAGTCAGCCTTTGCAATCTATGCTGCTCATGTCATTCTTTAATTAAACCTGGTTTTTCTCATGGTGTTGACTTTGCAAAACCAAACTGGAGCAGAAGATAAAAGCAACATAATGCAAACCACAGATCCCATGTGGACAATTGAGCCAGGTTATTTTTTTGTTCTTTGCAAATGCTGATCTTTGTAGAAGTGGTAACTTGGCCCTTGCAAATTCAGCTACTCTTTCCCCCTTTCTCCCTAGAGAAATAACCAGTGAAGGAATCTGGCAAAAAACCATTTATCTGCATGAACTCTCAGATGTTTTTACAAAAGTGAATTCTAGAATGGTCACCTGTGACACCTAAATGCTGATGCAGTGCAGGTTTCTGACACAACACGGGCATGTCTTCCTTGGGCCTCACAAATGAGAGAAATGAATCTTCACAATAAATACTGATTATAGCCATTTTCTGGTCAGATGAGTAATGGGAAAGGCTGGGGAAAAGACATCATAAAAGATAGCACTTAATGAGCGGAGGACACTTGGCAGGTAGGAGTCACATCCAGGACAGGATTTGATTGTTGTTTTACACATCTCGGGTTTTTAAAGTCAGAGTATGTAAATTTTAGAACATTAAATCAAGCCCAGCTTCATGGTAAGCACAAATAACTTTCCTGTTCGTTAATATTAATGCAGTAGTGTGCTTTCCCAAGCACCAGAGCACCCTTGGGTAGCTCAGGAGCGCAGTTGTCAAAGACGTGGAAAGATTGAAATGATTGGTCCTGTTGCCTGTTCTGTTACTCTGGGTGACTTTGTTGCGTCTTTCCAGTTTGTGAATCCTGTTGCAATTCCATTTCGCCATTTGTTAGCTCTTTAAATATTTGTCCGGTGTCCTTACCTGTGGCAATGTCACCAGGAAGGAGCATTCTCTGCAGAGGTGCTGCTTGTGAACGCTCCTGTGTCTCGCCGTGGCTGCGAGGCTGAGTTCCCTGCACCAGGGAACGTGTGTTTGGGAGAGAAATTACGGGATAAATTGATGGGCTGGCCTTGGAAAAGAGCTCGGTGTGATGTCAGCGGAGTTGTATTTCACTTTGCCTGGGGTCTTGGTTCTGCTGGAACAGACTATTAGTCAGATCTGGAAGACGGAAATTTCTCTGGCCTTGCAGCTTGTTGGCATGAACCCTAATTACAAAGTCTGGGCAGTTACGAGGAATCTGCTGTTCTTGCCCTGGTAACGTGGCTGAATTTGAGCTTTCAAAATACCCTGGTGGGTTTTTCCTTCCTCTAAGTTGGATTGTTTTAGTGTCATCCAGCTGTCACTCTTATCCGTCTCTCTAGTTCATTCCTTCACAGCTTAATGCTTTTTATAGAGTGGCAAATCAAATGGACATCAGTAGCAGTGTTTTAAGGAGTGCAAGAGGATGCTCCGTAGCGCAGGAGTAAAGGAACACACTACCCTGTGTCCCTACAAAGCTCCAGCACTTGATAATCCTGAGGGTTTGCCACAGAGGGAGCGTCTGTGACAGTTCATGGAAGTTGAGGTTTAACAGAGGGAATGTGATGGACAAAGTGTCCATTTTGAAATACATTAATTCCCTGGGTGCCGTTACTTTCTGCCATGAGAGGGCTCACACAGTCCCCAGTTTTACACTGACCATGGTGTGATTTTGTCCACTGGTCAGTACTGAAGCAAAGGACCGAGCTTTTCGTTCCCCAGGTGTCTCAAAGACTCGGAGTGTAATGAAGTGATGAGCAAGGGCTGGAGGCAGAGCCTGCACGCTGTCGGTCTGTGGTGGTGTCTCAGCGTTCCACAGCAGCGCTGAGTCCAGTCCAGTGTTGGTGTGTGAGGGATGGAACCCTCCTCAGCTGGGACGGAGCCTCCGGAGCTGTTCGGTGCACACAAAACACGGCACTCCCTACTGGAAAAACAGCTTTCCAGCCCAGCTCTTTGCAGTTTCTCCCTGATGTGATGTCACTACTCTGCTTGCACATTCCTTTGCTGCAGATTGTGTGATTCCAGACTACAACATTCAGGAGGACTGTAGAAACAAATTCGCCCTTTTCCTTCTATGTTATTTAAAGCAAAGCTCCTTGGCTTCACTGATTTCTTCTAGAGACAGTACCTGGGGCCAGAAACTGTTGGGAGGTGTTGTGACAGAAATGCCTTCATCTAAATGTAAATGTTGCTGCCCTGCCTCGGGCTGCCTTTAAGAGGCTTTTTCTGTGGGAAGCAGCTACGAAGTAATGGTCCCAATCAATTTATTCATGTCAATAAAAGGTCTTTTATATGCTTATTTGAAATGTATTGTTCTGGGCTGATAGGACCACATTTGTTTTTTAAGCAGGTGTGTCAGATGGAGTGAGAAATAGGGAGCGTAAAGGAGAAGAAATGGTGTAGGCCTGGCTACAGCTGGGGGGAGTTCCAGCCTGGGGTCTGGAGTGCAAGGGGTGGAAAGAACGAAGGTGCCTCAATAGTGGGACACGTGGAAACAGGAGAGAACTGCCAGCGCTCCTCCCAGAGCCTGGGACGGTCTCAGATTGGGTTGGGCTTGAGTGAAGGAGTTCAACACAAAGTCCCCGACACACACAGAGGGAGGGATTTTCTGAGTCACCTGAGTGCAGAAACATCTGCTTGTACATCTTGGACAAAGTCAGCTTGACATTCCCTAACCCCACCCTTCCTGTCTGCTTAAAAGGGAAAGCAGGTAAGAGGGGCCACACCAAACTGCAAAATACAACTTTTTTTTTTACATATTTCGGATTCCACATTGAAGTGTGAATTCTGTATGTGCATCTCCTGCCAGCACCACCCATGAGCGGGGCTTTATATGTCTGTATTTAATTTCCTTTTGACTTGGGCTTCGGATCAGGGTAAGCTGAGTGTGTGTTCTGACAGCCAGAGGCTAATGGGCACAGGCAGGTGTTGATGGCAATTTAAACTGCTCTGCCCATGGAGCTCAGTTGTGTAATTCTACCTGCAACTCCGGGCTTTTATTTCTCTCCAGTAGCGTTTTGGCATTCGTGACAAATTACTTAATGGCCCATTGAAGGATAAATCTGTCCCCCAGGGTTGGGTGATGCCTCTGCCAATCTGTCCAGGTGCAGTTTGGTTCTGCCACCGATCCCGGGGCTGCTGGTGCTGTACCTTGGCTTCCCCGTGTACAGAACAGGGGTAAAGCTTCTTATTGGCTCTAAATTACCGTTTTGTTCTTTCAAAAGAACTTTGAACCTATGGATTTCCACTATTTGTGTTTGTGCAATAGAGATGGAAGAGAACTTAGTAAAGGGTTTTGAGAGCCTTGAATCCTAATGGCTCCAGGATTTGTAACTGCAGTGCCATAATTTCAGTGTGATTTGAACCTCACCTGCTGGGGCTGTTTACACCTTCTGTTCTCCTGTCCTGTAGTTCTGTGCTGTGGATCTGGCCCCTGATGCTGTGCAGCCTTGGAGGAGGCAGTGAGAGAATGCTGGAGCCTCTCCAGTGCTGTTCTCCACTGCTCCTGACCTGTGCCAGGTGGGAACATGAGCCCCGCCAAGGAGGAGATGCTATTGGGTGCAGCTGGATTTACCTGGAGTAACGGAGAGCAACGCTCACAACATCCTCCCTGAAGGTGAGAGCTCGGTGAGACAAGAGCTTGTTTGCACAGGCTGTGCCACGGTCACAGTCCTGTTCTCCGGGACACCACAGAGGAGGAGCTCAGCCTGGGCTGTGACATTTGGAAAGCGAAGATCTGGGCTCGTCCTTCTTCCGTTATTGCTTGTTCTGTCTAAGCCTTTGTAATGGATCAGGTCTGTCTCTTACAGAGACATCTTCTATTGGCTGAGGAATGTTAAACAGGCATCTCGGCTCTGTCCTCAGAGCCCTGGGTATGGGATTCCTCCTTTTTAATCAGCAGTCTAACACACTGCCAATGCAGTGCTCCTGCAGACTGCCCGGCGGATTTTCACCCGTGCCAGACCCAGCTCTGGGTACTGTAGAACAGACACTCTGTGTCTGGCCGGGCCTCCAGGGCTCGTCTGGCTGATTTTTATTTACAAGAGTGCAAATAAGTAAACACGAACTGTTGGCTGATGGCCCTGGCGCGCATTCCTGTGCCCAGCTGGACTGCAGGGACTTGGCAAAGCTGCCTTTAGGATGCCTTTGGCTACAGGAGTGCCGGCCCTGGGCAGGGAAACTCCCTCATCCACCCTGGGAGCGAGGGGCGGGAGGGGAAGGACAGTGGCATGACAGGAGACATCGTCCCAAGGAGGACCAGGGCATGTGAGTAGGCTTGAGCTAAACAACTGTCCCGACTGCAGCTCTTGGTGTGATTGGAGAGCGGGGCACTGACCTGGGCACTGACCTGCTCCCTCGCAGCTGCAGGGGGTGGCCGGGGCTGTCCCTGTGCCCCGGGAGGCCCCAGGTGCCATTGCAGGATTTGCCACAGGATGGCAGCAGATTCTCGGGAAAGAGGAATTCAACCCTCGAGCATCCCTGCTTGAGGAACTCACAAAAAGCAGAGACTTCCACAAACAGGGAAGCTGGGGCGTCCTCATAGCGGGGGGAGAGCCCGGTGGGATCGGGGGCACCTGCTCCCACACAGCACTGCAGGGCTGCAGCTTTCATTGGGTTGTTTTTGGTTTGCAAATATAAATTCCTGTGCCAAAACTTTCCAGCTGCTTCCTCCTCTTTCCCCCGCCTGGGTGGGCACCTTTTGGCTTCATCTGGCCGTGCAGAGTGGTCTCAATTCTGTTTGACTTTGCTCGTTCCACGTTAGGGGCTGGGAGAGCCGGACCTTGGAAGGGAGCTGCTCTGTGCGTGTGTGCACATTTCTGACTGTTCTGTCCCGGGGGAATGCGGGCTGGGAATTCCTGTCTGGGCTCCCGGCAGCTGCGCGGCCGCGTGTGGCTGCGCTGCCTCCTGCTGCCGCCGTGTCCCTCCCTCCGAGCCGTGCCTCGGATGCCTTCTATGGACACGGGCATATAAACACAAGGCAGCTGCGCTGGGAGTATTTGTTTCTTTTAGATGGCCTCCACTCTTGAACTTGAAAAATACGCAAGCCATGCGATAATATTTAATATAACCACCCAGCTCTCAGCAGCCCTCTTCTTCCACACAGCAGCTGGGAGGTGGCACAAGGAGTTTTCTTCTGGATTTCTTGGCTTCCTTGGTTGGGCTATGCCAGCCCCTGAGAGGGAGCCCTTGGGGGGTGCCAGATTGGCTGTCAGGGCCTGTCCTGGAGGTGTCATTATCAGACAGATGTGCTGACGTGATCAATGGCCTTGTCAGACAGCGTTGGGCAGCCAGGGCTGGGCTGCGCTGCACTGGCAGAGCACAGGTTCCACGGAATGGAGGAGTTCAGGCACACCCGTGGGGGCTTCCTGCTGCTCCAGACCCGCACTGCCCCAAACGCGTCACGGTTATCACACTGTGGGGATGGGACTTGGTCACAAACACCGTGAACCTCCCTGCCGAGATGTTTCAGTCCAAATCACAGCCTGGATCTTGGCACAGCAAAGATCATTCCAAATCACAGCCTCCTCTGTGCTCAGCAGTGAGGGCAGGTTTGGGTGGCAGCTCAGCCTGACAGTGGCAGCCAAGTTTCCTGGCCGTGTCAGGAGCTGCTGTGTGTGTTGGTAAAGTCTGTGGTGACCAAATGAATCCCAGCCAGGCTGAAATCAATCAGGAGGAGCCCAAATCAAACCACCAGAAGACTCCACGAATGGATGTGGAATGGGGCAGCACTGCCCCAAGAGGGCCTCCTTTGGTTTTCACGTCCTCCCAGCCAGGTCCTGAACCTCTCCCCAGCAGCCGTGCCAAGAAGGTAGGACAGTTTCAGCCGTGCCCTTTGACATTTAGCATCTCCTGTGCTGCAGGCCTGTGTTTGTAAAGTGAGAAGGAGCGGCCCTTGGCCCTCTGCCCAGCATGTGCGTGGCAGCCAGCTTTTACTTTCAGTGCAGTCTCTGCTGAGGAGATAAAGGGCAGCCCCCAGGTGCCAGGAGCACAGCTCCTCACCCAGCACTGGGGCCTGCGCATTTCTGCTCTTAACCTGCCAGGGCTCTCCTGGCAAAAGGGGTTTGGCTGCAGCTGGACTCCAGTCACTCCTGTGCTGTCTCCTGGGAAGAACTGCTCTGTGGGCTCCCCTCCAGAGTCCATCCTGCACCTCACCTGCTCAGCTCCTCGCCTTTTGCTGGTGGGGAACAACTCACTCGTGTCCCTCTGGATGCTTGAGGAGGAATGAAGGGATTTATGACCTTCTCCCCTACTCCCCATCCACCTCTACTGTTTTCCTTCCCCCTCACCACTGCCTTCCCAGATCCTGCTTTGAGCAACTCCTGAGTTGCTATCAGCTGCTATATGTAGCTTCTTCTGGTTAAATTTTACTTATTGCCCTGGAAATGAGCCTACTTTAATACCTTCTTCATGTATCGATATATAAAAACATCTATAGACCGGCCTCCTTTGAGTTGCCTTGCCTGTACTGACACGTAGGGATGGCCAAGCTATTCTTGTCCTTTTTAATGGCTGAGAAATGGCTGCTGTTAATTCCGTGTAATGACTGAGTTCACTGGGTGAAGTGCAGCTCTCTGTTCACTTGTCTGAGCTCTCCTGTACTGTAAATACTTTTCTCAGTATGAAAGCCCTTTCTGCCGTTTCTGATGTCCCTGGTCCAATGGCAATATTGATTTCTTACATGCAGTGAACAAGATTTACTGCTTATTTTCTGGAGACATTTCCTTGGACTGCACTCCATCGTTCTTGCTTCCAGAACTGCCCTTTCATTTAACTTTTCCTGCAAGGCCCCAAGCCACTATTTAGCTCCCCCTTCTATATTCACAGCTTCACTTCATCTCCGCTTTTGCTTAAAGATGCAAAAAAGAGAACCGACCATGAATTCCCCCAGAAACGGAAACCCAAAGTCTGCAATTTCAGCTGGGTAAACTTCTTGCCAGTTTCAAAGCAGAGAGATGACTTTGAGATCAACAGGGTTCAACCCCGAGCCAGTGATCAGTGTCTGGAAACAGAGCAGAGGGAGGGCAGAGGAACAGTTCCCCTTAGGTCTCTTCCTCTGTATTGCTTTTTCCATGTCAGTACATAGCTCGGCCAGCCTGTTGTTATCCTGTGCTTTCAGTGAAATGCAGTAATAATTCTTCTGATAGCTGGACTTGTGGGTAAAATACATCTGCTCAAGGGCTGTGGTCTTTGGGCAGTCTGTATGGACACGCAATGCGTCCTGTGGGTTGCAGAGCACATCCATGCTCTGTCTGGATCCGTGTGCACACAACCTCTGGAGAGACACCCAGTCTAATTAGCACTGGCTGGGGATGCAGCTCACTTGTCAGGGTGAGGCTGCAATAAATAAAATATTAGCAAGAGTAGGTGGGTGAGCCTGGAGATCCAAACAGGGCTGTGCAAAAGGGTTTTTTAAAAGAAACGCTGTGGGGAGCCCACAGTAAAGGCAAGGCTGTCAAAAATGCACACAGTAATCCATTTGCTGCCTGCCCCGGTGGAATGCCTGGGATTATGCAGTCCTGGACTTCTGGGAAATCAATCCCATGCACATGACTGTGCTTCTCTTTCCCCAATAGCAAGGAAGGATTGCAGCACATGTTGGGAAAGACGTGAGAAGCTTCCCTAACTGGCTTGTGTTCCAGCATTCGTTCCATTCATTAAATGAGCCCTTTAAAGACACTGGTGGAGGTTGTTGATGGTTCAATGCACAGCATGTTTTTATGAGGAGGTTTATCTGCCACTGCTGGCTCAGCCTTTCTCAGTGCTTCAGTTCCTCTTCTGCAGACCTGAGAGAGGTATGAAGTTTGCATTAAGGGTTGTTAAATGCTCCGAGATCTTCAGTGGAAAAGATTCTGAGGGGACTCAACACAGTTTTGGGAAGCCATGGTGAAAACAGTTTGCCCTTGTGTCCTAAATGAAACGTGTTGGATTTTAGTTTGGTTACCAGCAGCTTAGGCAAGAATGAAGCAATGCTGAGAGGCTTCTTTGACCTAAAAAACAAACCCCCTCAGTACTTAAAAAGGGGCTTTTGACCCATTCTTTCTTTCCTCCAGATGTATAAAACATTAAGGGATGGTTTTGCCTTCGAGAGCTGTGCCTGCTCTGACAGCATCATTAGCACTGGTGCAGGAACCCCAGCTCCTTTCCTAGAGCTGTTCATTCTGTGCTGAGGGGTTTGTTCTGGCTGGGATCAGGCTGGCCCATGCCCTCAGAACTCTCAGGAAAGGCAGCGGTAAAGCATTTGCATAAAATGTGAGAAATGAATAAGTTTTGTCTTGATTTTCAGTCTGTAGGTTCCGAAAATGTGCAGCTCTAAAGTAAAAATGTTCAGTGAGTAGTGCAGACTTGGAGGTGTCCCACAATGCCAGAGATTGGAGGGGATGGATTCCTGTATTGGCTGCTTTCGCGGCCCACCCAGGAGGGGAACTGCTACCGGGGTAGAACAAGGTCAGACAAGTCCTTCTAGGGCAAAAGAGCGGTTAAAAAAATCATTTTGGTGCTTAACAGGGAGGCAGTGAAGCGACTAAAAAGCGGGTGTGGTATGTTGAGATAATCTAATATAAGAAAGGACCCTGGAGGCAGAAGAAGCCATGGTTAAAACCATCAGCAGCCACTGGAAAGGCTTATCAAGAGCAGCAGGAAGTTGGAATAATCAATCCTGGAAGGAACGTGGTTCTTTGCTGCAGCAGGTAGAGCTATGAAATATTTCACATCTTGCTAATGTGACCTGGATTATCCAGAGTCCAGCAGCTGGATAAGACTTAAACCAGAAACCAAAAAACCAAAACCAAAATAATAATAAAAGAAGGGAAAAAGCAACCCTGACTCTCATTAAGGGCCATGTGCCACTTTTCACAAGAGGTCTCTGAATCCAAATGCTGGAAAGAAAAATACATTCTAGAGCTCTGCTGGTTAACTGAACAGTTTTCATGTGTCCTGTTAAAATCCAGCCACTGGTGACTCCTGAACTCAGAATCTAAGGCAGAGCTTATCAAAAAAGGCTTCTGTGATTTGCACCTGGAATTCACTTAGGACTCCTGAAGATTGGTGACTTAGGAGTGCAAAGCAAAGATTTTGGTTAACCTTGCCCTCCTTCCGCTGCTGCCCAGTTTGGTGCCAGGATTTCTCTCTGGGTGCTGAGGGTGCTGGGTTGCACTGGAAATGTTTTCACCCAGCTCAGGCAGGTGAGCACGGCCATTGTTCCTCTGCACGAGTCTCAGCCCTGTATGCGTGTGATAATATAAATATTTATGTGGGCACGGACAAACAGTTAAATATTTGTGTGTGTCTGCGCTCACAAACGTAAATACAGGGAAGAGAGATCAGAAACTTCCTGAGTGAAAGAGCAGGAGACAGACAAGGGAGGGAGGATCTGCCTGTGCGGTGCAGAGGCGAGGGAAGCTTTTCCAGGCCTGCTAGAGCAAACATAAGACAAACCATCGGCTTTGGAGCACTGAAAGGCAGGGAGCGCTGGCACACGGCAGCTTTGAGCCAGGGCTCTGATGATGGCATGACGGAAATGGGACAGAAGTTCAGTGTTACCTCTGGCTGAGCACAGGATAATGAGGGCACAGACAACCACGGCTGGGCTCATTAGCCATTCTGCTGCCCAATTAGGCTAGGAGCTAATTGCTCATTAATGAGACCATACCTGCTGAGGCAGCTGGGCTTCCCTGGAACTCGCGGCTGGAGCCACAGCAGACGCTGGGGAGAACAGAAGCAAGACTCGAAGCCAAGGAAATGGAAAAGCTCGTCTGCCGCTGAGGAAGGCTTTCGCTGCTCTGCCGCCACTCCCTGGGGACAGCAGTTTGATTCCTGGCACCGCTGCTGCCTGAGAGGCGCTGTCAATTAGCCCCGAGCTCCTTGAAGGCTTCCTCTGCCTGGCATCCTCCAGCCTGACACTAACGACGTGCACGGGAGGGGCTGAGGCCGAGAGGCCGGGGGCTCTCAGGTGGAGGGGGATTCTGACCTGTGCTTCTCTCCTGAACATCCTCTGCAGAGCAGCCAGGCCCTGGCCAAGGGGAGGAAGCGTGGTGATTGAAACAGCAGCCACAGACAAGGGTCAGCAGTGGGATGCTGGAGACAGCAAATTGCAATAGTCCGGGCGAGTCCAGCTCTGCAGGACATGGGCCATGTCAGCAGCCCCAGGAACATCTTCTGGAAAATGGAAGCTGGAAGCAGGAATGTGCTTAAGGCCACACCTCAGCTGTCTTCTGACACAAACTTGGTTTTCTTAGTGGTGAAAGCACAGGGACTACGTTGAGAATGAACTTCTGTGTATGTCCAAAGTTATCCACAGCACAGGTAAGTCTGTCAGGCATTGTGTGCACACTTTTGCTGTGTGCCCTCAGCAAAACTTGTGTTCCCCACTTGCCCCAAGCTGTGCTTGGGAGAGCAGCGATGGGAGTAAAGCTAAACATCCTATTTTGGTCTGGAGACTCCTTGTCTCAAAGGGAAGCAGAGAACGACTGGCTCGGGCTTCACACTCCTGTGGCTTTTGGAGCAGGCCCGCACGGTTTTCCTGTGAAGGGGTGGCTGCAGGAGGAGTGAAGGCGCAGGGAAGGAATGCATTTCTCATTATGTGCTGCAGCCTCTCCGCTCTGGCAGTCTGAGAAGAGAAATTCTCTCTCCCTCCCCAGGCCCTCTACCCCCTGCAGCTCGCTGATTATTTTTGGCTGAGGTGGAAAGCACAACCCTAGCATTTTTCCCAACAGGGAGTGACCCAGGCAGGAGGGGAGCAAAGCCTGGGCTGTTCCCTTTGTGCTCTTTCAATCAATAGCCACACTTCTGCTTGTCTGGAGCTCCATTCCTCTGAGCACACCAAAGAGCTGTAAGAGCTGTTCTGTCTCCCCAGGTCACCCTGACCTCAGCTTAGCAGGAGGGGTGAAACTGAGGCACAGCTCCCCAAAGTCACACAGGGGCTGGAACTTTCCATCTATTTTGTGTGGGCTTTTTTCCTCAGGCTTTTCTCATGCTGCTGAGGGCCCTTGTTCCCTGCTCTGCCTCCTGGCTGCACGGTGCTGTTGGTAACTCCTGTTGCTACAGCTTTTGAATAGGCAGGTTCCTCTGGGTTGTGCCTTCAGTGGCCTCTTAAAATACTCCTTGAAATGCTGGCTCTGCCAGGCAAAGGGCTTGGCTTTTGAGGAATGGCTGCGTGTGTATGTGGGAGTCAATCTGACTACAGAACACGCCCAGGAGTTGCATTTGGAAAGCTGAACGGAGAAGAAACCTGTTTGGAAGGGGGGGGTCAAGGGCACCCCAGTGAGCCGGTGAGGGGTGTCCACTCCCACTCACAGCACCTGTGTGCAAGGGGAAAGCCCAATTGGGTTTCCCAGGTTCTCCCCTCTGCTCTCCCCCACTGCCACAAGGCAAACGCCCGGTGCTGGAGCAGCCTGCCTTGTTTTCCCAGCTAATAGAAAGCACATGAGGAGCACAGTCAAGCACGGCCACAGCTGTTGGGAGTGATTCATTTGGGACACAAACAGGAATCGAATGCTGGCTGATCCCTGGGCAGAGCCTGTCCCTGCTCCAGGCCATTCCAGGGGGTGACTGAAACTCCGAGCCCCCCTCCAGCCCCAGCAGTGACTCACTTCCTCCAGCCTTGGCAGAAGGGCTGTGCAGGAGGGCCAATGATGCTTTGGGGTATAAAACCTTCCAGAACTCTTCTTCCCTCTCCCCTGCCCCTTCTGAACGTGGCTTATTCTGCTCTGAGGGCAGAGACCGTCCCTGTTTGATCTGCGGGGCCAGGAGGGGAAGCTGCACCAAGGTCTCCAGCCAGAAGTAAATAGTGTGTTTTAACACACTCAGGCCAGCAGCAATGGGAACTGCATTGGAAAGGCAGGAGTACATGTAGTGACTGGGGATCACTGAGTGTGGGCAGCTAAAGGGGCAGGGGAGATGGCAGCTCTTGGGTTTGGGGGTTTGTTTACTCTTTGTTTACATCTCTTGCTGGCCGCTGCTGATTCTCTGTAGCCTTCCAGGACCAATGCACAGCCTGTGGATGGTAAAGGCTGTCTGTGATGGCCTGGATTGGGTTTTGCTTGTCCTTACTGCTTGTCTAACAGATTTAGTGCCTGTTCCACAGTCTGATATGCTTTGAAGCAGCAAAGTCTAGAACAGCAAGGCTGGAGCATCTTGGGGCATCGAGAGTCCTGGCTTTGTGTGAAGGGCAACCTGATTTTTCCCATCTTGACACACTGGATCCCAGATCCCAGGGTTTGGCTTGCACTTGGTGCACGCTGCCTGTCCCCTGGACTTGCAGATCTGCTCACTGGTCTGTGACCCAGCCGGCGTCTGTTGCTCTGCATTGTCCCTCTCCGTGTGCCAGCAGGCTGGGAATTACTGGAGCAGAAGAGACAGGCTGAGGTGCCACAGCTCTGGCAACAGCAGCAGAGCGAGCAAGAAAGGAGCTTAGGAGTGGGAGCATCTTCCTCCCTGACCTCTCTGAAGGCTTGGCAACAAAACAGATTTGGAAAGACCCCTGGCTCCAGCCCCTTTTGAAAGCAGGAGGGCTCTGTTTTAGGAAGGCTGGCTGGGAGGGAGGCTGGGGAGGGATGGTGGCACCTGCTCCCCCCTGAGCCGCTCCTGCCTGCCCTGGCTGTGCTCCAGGGCCATGTGTCACCCGCAGGAATCTGAACTGCGGCAGGGGAAGCCTGGAAGGCGCCACCGCAGCCCCAAAGTGGGGACAAGCTCTGAAGCTGGACCCTCCGCCCCCTCGCTCCCGCAGACTGTCCCGGCTGCCTCGGCAGACAGAGCTGTGTCCCGGGAGGAATTGCTGGGATGGTCACTGCGGTATCCTCCCCACACTCACCCCCCTTGTAGCTGCCACCCATCCTTCTCCTCCTCTTCTTCCATCACCCTCTTGCCCTGGCAGTGCCCTTGGAATGGGGCCTGGCGGGTGGGATGTTGTCACCAGGGCTGGCACAATATGGCACGGCTGAAAACTCGCGCCTTCCCTCTTTCCTTAAAACCCTCACATTCCTTCCGTGGCCTCGGGGCTGCCTGGATACGGCACTCAGCTGTCACGGGATAATAGCAGAGAGTCCTAATTACAAATCTGCCCGGCTGGAGCAGAGGGTGGCTGGGCAGTTCCATCTGCATCCTTTCTCTGGGGCTGAGAGGGGAGGGAGGGTGGCAGAAATGCTGCACAAATGTCGCGGCACTCAGAAGTGTCCGGGCCTCCAGCCCGAGACAAAAATAATCACCCAGCTCTGGGGGGCATGGGGAGTGTGCTGGAGAGGGGCTCTGCAGAGGGGCAGAACGAGGTATTTGCTGCTCGCCCAGCCTGGCACAGCCGAGCTGGGCAGGGCAAATGGACTTGATCCCAACACATCTCCAGGGGTCCATCCATCAGTCCCTCCTGAGCTCCCCCTGGACTTCTACAGCGACGGGGGAAGCTAAAGAGGTTTCGTTGGCTATAGCATCTTTGCAAGACCTGCACCATCTCCATGGCAAAGCACTGGCTCTGTACAAAGGCAGAGACATCCCAAGACATCCCTGCTGCCTGACTCCTCAGGGAATGGGCACCTCCCACCAGAGGAGCTCTTTGCCTTCCCTGGTGCCTGGAGCTGTCTGGACAATAACGGTGAAAGAAAGGGTGTCCCAGGTGCCTTAATGACAAGGCTCATTTTAGAATTCTCAGTCCCTGAGAGACAAGACCTCTCTCTGTCCTGCAGGATTTTGGAGTGGCAAGGGATCAGACCCCCTGGTATTTCACCCAGGTCAGGAGTTGAATGTGGACAGGGGATAAAGACAGCTGAGAAGAGAGTGGGGACAGATACCCTGAGGGCTGGGGCTTTGTTGGGCAAGGGGCAAAGAGGAGAGGTGTGGTTTTGTGTGCTGGTCCGTGCTATGTTGGTGCAGTGGACCTTTACACCCCCAAGCTCACATTTACTTGCTGTGTGTGCTGAGGACAGCAGTGGGATGGATCCTTTGGCATTCATCCAGACGATGCCGTTTTCCTGACGTCGGGAGTTCATTTAAAGCCTGTGCGAGAATAACACATGTGACTCTCACAAGGCATCAAAGGGTCTGGAGCAAAACCCGACTGTGTGGCACAGACTGCTCAGGCCTCTCAGGGCTAATGCAGAGTGGCAGCTCTGCTGCCTGGCTTCCCGCTCGTGCCCAGCCCCTGTCCCCGCAGCCTCCCCCTGTCCCCACGGCCTCCCCCTGCCCGGCTCCCCGCAGGGCGGCTCTTCCCGCGACTCACCCGAGGCCAGCGCCGCCGCCGCCACTCCTGCTCCTCTTCCGCTGGGTTTAACCCAAGGTCAGGCAGCATCATGGCATTTGCAGCCTCGTGAGTTCTTGGGAGATTTAATTTTCAAAGCGTTCCCGACATCCCCCGGGATAGACTTTGGCTGAGGTCCAAGGCCTGCCAAAAGGAACTGTGCTGGGCCAGCCCGACAGTAACAGCTCACTTGCTCTGTTCCAGAAGGAAAAAAAGAAAAGCAAAGCAGAGGGGAGAAGGGGAGGGGACCCTCCTGGCCCCAAGCAGGCTCAGTGCTGCCTGCAACACAGCCTCACCTCCAGCTGACACTAACAAAGTGCATGAGGATGAGAAGCGCACAGTCCTGTCCTGCAAAAGTCCTGCCCAGCATAGAGGGAGGTGTTGATGTGGATAGGAGAAAAGAGTTTCCAGGGATTTTTCTCCTGGAACACAAGAGACGGGGCTGCTCTTGGTGATGAGGGGACCAAGAGTCTCAGCAGTGTGGCTGTGGCCAGATAACACGTGAAGAAGCACTGCATAAACTTGTGTCCCTGGTCAGCTGCTGGGCTGTGCCAGAGACCTCAGTCCTGACCCGTAACATCTTCCGCTGCTCCAGCGCCAGGCTCTGACAAACATCATGTGCTTCCAGCCTGATTTGCTGGGCTGCTCTGAGGATGGACTTGGTCTGTTTGGCTTTACTTTATTCTATTTCCAGTCCTAAAAGCAAGGCAGGGATTAGGGAAGGAGAAGGTGGTTATTTTAGATGTCGCTGGTCACAAGCCAGCGAGCTGGGAAGGCAGGGGATGTGTGGGGTGTGTGTGGGGAAGCTGGGGTTTGCTAAGTCTAAAATCCTCTCCTGTTTCTGTAGGCATGAATGCAAACCCCAAACCAGAGGTGGGTTTGGTTTTGACCTTGTAAAATGAAAACATGAGGACTGAGCTGCTGCCAAAGCCAATCCCAGCCGCCTGTGCTCCCGTCTAGCTCTGGTGCCTGGTCCTGCCACCGCTCCTGGCTCTCCTGGCAGGCAGAGGCAGCAGGAAGCGGGAGGCCTGGTCCTTCCCAGATGGGCTTTAACATATTCCTGCAGCAGCCGGGGCTGGGGGCGCCTCAGATGCTCCCAAACCTCCGCTCTGTAATCACAGCTTCCTCTGTAACTTTATTGTGCAAACCTTCCCTGGAACAGGCTCTGGAACCACGTTTTGGGCTCTCCGGCGCAGTTAAAAGCGGGAGCTTCTCCAGGCAGGGAGCAGAGCTGCTGGATTTGTTGGAAGGCAGAGCAGCCAGATGGTGACAAGGAAGGGGAGGGGAGGAGAAGGGGAATTTGTGAGGGAGCAGCTCCGTATTCCAGTTTCCGTTTGGGGCCCTGGTGCCATGAGAGTGCCCTGACAGAGGCTGTCTGTGACAAGCTGCAAAGGCTGAGAGCTGGGGAAAAAGGGAGCAGGGATGTGGGAAATGAGGGCAGGCAGAGACGGAGGGTCCATGGCAGCTTGTACTGGAATGAAAATTGATTTATGCACTCGTATCTTCCAAATAAAAACTGGGGCTGATCAGTAATAGTGCGGGGAGAGTTTGAGGAGAGGTTTCCCAATGCTGTTGGGTGCACACATCAGAGTTTAGGGCATGGATTTGACTGCTCCCAAAGCTTACATCTTCTGGCAAGATTTTCACCAGAACTGGCCCAGACTGTGGTTTTATCAGTGCTACACCAGGAAAATGTATACTGGCTTTGAAGCCACCCATCCCTAAACTGAGTTTGGGGAGCAAATTCTTGTGGATGGGAGACATGAATGTGACCCTGTGTCTACTTCAGAAATGTATTTTGGTGTTTTGCTCTAGAAATTGTATTGTAGGGTCTATGAATGGGGTGTGTGAGATCAGGACCCATTTTTTCTGTCTCTGGCTTTAGCCCTTGGTGTTTGTCTTTGAGGAGGATGTAATTTCCTACTGAGCGTGTAAACACTGCATTTGAGCTAAAGTCAAGCCCTGCTTGTAGTGATGGAAATTAATCTGTTTGGGATGTTTGTTGTCTACACACAATTCCCCTTTTAAAAAGGGGCTGCAAGTCTGGGGAGGTCTTAGCTCTGCACGATGGGGAAGATCAGCTATAAATAAATCTGTGACACAGCTACTGTGTATAGCCAGAGTGGCTCTGAGTTTCCTGCAGGCTGCAGCAAGTGGTGGTTTAAAACAAAATCAGGGAAAAGGGGAACAGTCTTCCAAAATATGGAACACCTCATAAAGCTGGGGAGGTAGGAAACAAGCTGAGCAATCCCAGCCATGGTTCAGACTCTCAGGAGGCAAGCTGTACAGTACATAAAGCCCAGGGAATCAGCTCAGGATGCCAACTAATGAGCTTTTTAATTAGCTGCAATTGCAGGCAAGGTTTAAAACCCAAAGAAGTAAGTAAATTAAAGATTTAAAAGACTGAACAGAATCGATGAGGGGTCAGCACTTAAAATATTAAAATGCCAAAGCAGTTGACTTTACAGGAAGTTTGCAGTGCTGCAGCAGAGCTGCCCCTTTAAGGAAGCAGCAGGCTCCGGGGTTCTGGTCCGAAGCCCCGTGGCTGGAACCTGCCATCTGCAGAGATCCATAAATCACCCTGCACTGGCAGCCTGCAGTCCAGCAGGCTCTGCATGTGTGCTGGCCCTGGCCTGGAACCTGCAGGGCGTTTTCTGCAGCTCCTCTGGGCTGCATCCAGGTGTTTCCCCCCAGCCACATCCCCGGAGGCCGCGGGGACCGTGGCCAGGAATTTCGCAGTCAGCTTGGCAGCCTGCCCTGCTCCGTGTGCAGCGGGGATGTTCTGTGCAGATTGCAGCACTGACTTCCCTGACGGTGTCAAACCAGGAGGTGTTTGTTGGTGTCCAGGGGAAATGGGGCATTGCTGGCTCCAAACTGCCACCTTTGCCCCTTTCTCTGTGTCACCTCTGTGTCAGAAGCAATTTCAAATCACCAGGGTGTCCCTTTGCGCCTTTGCAAGCAGCAGAGCAAAAGCAGAAGCTGCTCTTCATTAATGCTGATGCTGCTGGCTGCCCTCAGGGATGGGGAATGCTGAACAGCCTCAGTCCCCCCAGTACCAGGTGCCTTGAGAGCCAGGCCAGCCCAGGCGGCCACCGACTCCTTCTCTAAGTACCACTGTCACATATGCAATAATCATCTCAGGGTGTTGGGGAGAGAAGGAAGTGAATGTGGCTGTAATCACGATGCTCTATTAAGGCCTTTTGTGTGAAGATCTCAAACAGCTTGTAAGTATCAGCTGATAAAGTCTTAGTTTTCGCTTCCAGGAGGATAAATCTTCCTGCCCTGGGGGAAGCCTGAGGCATGAAGAGGTCAGGTGAGACCAGCAGAGAGGGAGGCAGTGGCACAGCGGGGCTGCAGCCCAGGAGTTCTGGCACTCTGCCCACACGGCAGCTCTGGGGTGCTCGTGTCCTACACTGAGTCCAGTACTTCAGAGGCTGAACAAGGCAGGTGCTGTGTAGAACACGGAAACATTTTGCTCCGTTTCTCTCAGCTGTAGTTTCATTTGCCAGTGTCCTCCTTCACTGCATGCTCTGCATTTCCATCCTTGAGACTGCCCTGAGTAGAAGCTGCTGCTGGACCAACGTTCCCCTCTGGGTCAGACAGTGCTATTGGACTCGATAAACCCATGGGGACTTGGGTAGAATTGGAACCCAGACTTTGGAAAACTCCTTCTTCTTTTCCTTTTTGTTTCTTTTTCTTTTAGGCAAGACAGTCACACACTAATTCAAAGCTGTTCCAGTTCGGATGTGCAGCCCTCATTGTGCACAGGGGCCAAATGGGTTTGTTCAAATGAAGATTTACTAAGACTTGTGTAAAACAGGGGAGGAGAGGAACCAGAGAGGTGGGAGGCAAAGAAGAATCCAGCCCCCAGTGGCCTTGAAAGCAATCTGCCAGTGAGTGCTGTCTCCATGCTGATGGATTTGCTGTCACCTCTCCCTGGCATGAGGTGACAGATTTCTCCGTGGGATGAAGCCAGAACCAATAGCCATCCATCACTGTGGGGACAGGCAGGCGCAGCAGGAGGCAGAGGGGAAGGAAGCAAACCCTGGCAAAACATCTCTACCCTCCTTCCTTGTCAGTGCTGGGTCATGGGGAAATAGGACTTTGCATACACATACTGAGGATGGAGTGCTGGGAATGGATGGAATATTGCTGCAAGGATGGAGGATTTGAGTCTGGGGACCGCAGTGGAGGCACATGGACTTGTAGGGAAAGCTGCTTCCAGAGGGGAGAGTGCTCTAGGGAATTCTATCACCACATTATATCATGTTGCATTATGTTATCCAGCCCTGGGGAAAGGCTGCTGGTGTTTTCAGCCTGGCTGCTGAAGTGGCAGTTCCCAGCAGATGGAAGGGAAGGACAGGCCACTGCTGTGTCCCAGCTGGGTCCCAGCTCTCCTTGCCAAGGCTCTGCCTCCTCCTGTGCACGAGCAGCAGAGCCAGGGCTCAGGGCCTCCCTTGAACACCTCCTGTCCGGGAGATTTCTCTGTGTGAGTGAGGTTAAGCACCAGCAAAGGTGGGTCAGGGCACAAACTGGATGGGAGAATCTCAGCTGGAATTGAGGAGATGCTTGTCTGTGGCTTTAGGGTAACACAGTTCTAGAGGGACCTTCCCATGGTGGTGCAGTGTGAGAAATGCAGATTATCTTGAAGGTGAGTCCTGGTCAGTTTGAGGCAGGTGTGCAGCTCTGTCTGTGGTGGGGGGAATGGCAAACACTGCAGGTCCTGTCCTGCCTTGTGGGACCCCTCCCTCATGAAAGAACCGTAACTTCCAGGTTTCCATAGTCCTGCCTGTGCTTTTCCCACTCCTTTGTCATGTGTAATAAACAACAGGGAGGTCTGGAGTGTGGCGTTTGCTTTTGGAGACAATCCAGATACTTCTTTATATGGCTGATAAATGAGAGAATAGGCCAGAAATGGGGAACTATTCCTATATGCTGAACAATCCCCTAAAGCCAAAAGGAATCAAGCACTTCATTTCAGTGTTCTTCTAAATACTGCTAAGCATGTTTCTCAGTCCTTTGTAATTTAAAGAACTGGGTAAATCTGGCCCAAAATCTCTATGTGGAGTATTTATTTCTAAACTACTCTTACAAAGAGCTAAAAGGGGAAAAAACCCCCACAGCTGTTTGCTGGAAAGCAAAGAGCACAGGAGTGTTCCTTTAAACTGAATTAGCATGCACAGACCCTGGGCTGCTGCTGAAGCTTTGCTGCTCCCAGGCCTCAGACTCTGCATCTGGTTTTTCATTTCCAATAGGCTGATGTGCTCTGACACTGCACCCCTCTGGGAAGTTGCTGACAGGCACTGTCAATATTTCCTTCCGAAAAAACCCCCAACAAATGCAGCCCTCCAAAGTGTTGCTTTTCAGAATCAAATTATGGAGCGTGCAGCCTCCACCCGGAGAGAAGGCTCCCAGTTCAACCCCTGCATTTCCTGCATCCCTGGAGTCCATTTTTTTGTTGTCTTTTCCTTCTGCTCTTCAGAAAAACGAAAAGGAATGTGAACATTCCCTGTCATTTTTGGCAGCTACTGGGCTGGGTTATACCGATGCCTTCGCCAGGCTGTTGTGCTGTCAACTGGAAGTGCTCCAATATTCAGGAGTCGGGCACCCAAAACCTGGAGGTTGGCATGAAAGTCAGGAAAATTAAACACAGACATTTGGAGCACTGTTTCCTTCTACTTTGTTTGTGTTGTTCTGCTGTTTTACTCCTTCACTTTGACATTCTAACAGTTCTGCTTCCAAATTTTTCTATAAACTCAAAGGCCAGGAATTCTCCTTGAGAGTGAGAAAGATGCAGGTCTCAGACATAGGCACTTGACTCCAGGAGTGCAGGCTTTGAGAAACCCACTAAATACGCAAAGACTTTGGTTATAAATCACACGCGTTGACAGCCGCTGAGGCGTGTTTTCCCTCAGGGAAGGTGGAATTCACACCCTTCTTTTCCATCTGGACAACTCTGTCCATTGAAAGGAAATGAGAAAGGATACAAAGGACACATCCTGACTCCCACACATGACTGGTGGCATTGCTCCTGCCAGCACTGTCCACTGGCTGATTCCTTGGTGGAATTCACTGAGTTCCCATAACCCCAGGCAGGTGAGCCAACCCAAAACACAACCCTTAGCAGCCTCGCTTATTTTGGTTGGGTGTGCAAGGGCTGAATTCACCACTTTGAAGAGGGCCAGGGTGGATTTCTTGAGCTTGTATGGTTCATACAGAATTTTAAGCAGCTCCTTGTTCAGCAGGAGCTGTTTCGCTTGGGGCAGCCTCGCTGGATGGGCAGTGCTGGATTATCCAACTCGGGGGCAGCTTTGCCCTTGAGCAGAGTCTGAGTGAGCTGCCCCCAGTCAGCCCTAGGAGGCTTTATGGGCTGGAGTTTGGGGGGATTGCACAGCCCAGCCTCACTGCCTGGCCCTGCCCTGCCCAGCAGCAGCTCCGTGGAGCTGTGCTGGCTGCTCCAGCCTGAGGTCTGTGATCCCTCTGCACTCGCAGCGAAACCATCTGGCCCTGCTGATTTACTGCCCACGAGCTCCTCTGCTCGCTCCGTAACTTCCTCCTGGGGGACCTGGGCGTCTGCACAGGCCACGTTCTGATTTCCCCTCAACAGGGCTTCCAGAATAGAAATCTCTGCATTGTCCTCAAAGGAGGAGACAAGAAACACAATTAAGTTTCCAACAACTTCCTTTTAAAGGGACCTCGGGCTCATAATCCTTCTCACATCCTTCTTGCTGCTTTTTTAGGTGTCCTTTTGGCTTAAGAGAGTCTTTATTGTAAGAACATTTCTTCTCATGTTTCCTTACTAGCTACTCCAATTTCCTGTTTGAAACTCTAATGACATGGGTTATGTTTTAAATGGCCGCATATTAAGGGGACAATTGTCTTTCTCAAGGATGCTGAGAGAATTTTGTACTTTCTCTCCGAACTGTCCTGATTTCATTCTACTCCCTTGAATGCCAGACCCAGAACCTCCTGTTGCAGTGTCCAGAGTGGCTCAATAATTAGTGGGATGGTTTTTAATTCCACAACACCCCCCCTTTCTTCATTCCCTTTTCTTTTAGATCCTGATGAGTACAGATCTAAAAGGATCTGAAAGAAAAAAAAAAATCAGGCCTGTGGTTACTGCATCTTCAAGTTGTGCCCTTTGAAACAATTCTGCAGCGTCCCTGTGTTTTCTCCTACAATTTTTATTTCTGTTAACTGGGATAAGCAAATACCCAGTGCCTGCACCAAACACAGTAACAACTGAGAACACAAAACCCTGCAGATTTCTCTTTGAGAAGAGCAACCAAGCACTGCCATGCCCGCTCCAGCAGGAATTTCTGATGGAGCCAGGTCTGGATGCACTTGGAATGTCTGCATTGCCCAGCAGAGATCTCCCACCTCCCTCCGAACGAGCTAATCCTGACCTGGGAAAGAGAGAGCGCCTCTTAGAGAGGGAACTCTACCCAAGGTAATTACCTAATTACCTGGGACTAGGGTTAATTAACCTGGCTGGGTGGCCACACATGACTCTGCTTCTTCTGGGCTCTCTGTGAGCCCTGGGACGTGTGTATGGACGAGCTCCTGTGGGGCTGGCTGTGGTATTTCTATTTAAATGTGCTCTGCCATCCCCCTTCATGTACCAGGACCTCATGAATGCTGAATTAATTAACTTTCACTGTGATTTCATGGCTATTTAATGATCTCTTTGTTACGGGTGGAGAACTGAGGCACAGAGCAATTAGGGACTCTGTCAAGGTCACCCAGGAATTCTTTGGGAGAGCTGGAGATGGAAGCCAGCATTGCCTATCAGTGACTTCTCTTTGAAAGAGTTGTGAGCAGGTGCCTCAGCGGGGAAGCTGCATCCCAAGGCTGAGTTGCTGCACCTTGTTTGGGGTCTGTGGGATGATCAACTGCAGAACTGTGGGTTCATCCAGAGGCTTTTGGATGAACCCTCGCTGTGGCTCTGCAGTTCTGTTCAAATGCAGGAATGAGATTAAAGGTGAAGTTTCAGCCCAGAGCTCATCCCCAGGCAGGACAGAAAATAGAACCCAGTGAGGTCTCTGGGTTTTTCCCCAGCCTGGAGATGCTCTGTTGGCCAGAATGTCATTTCTGATTTTATTTGTGCTGTTCTCTCGTCCTTTCTCATTAACCCTTTGTCCCGTGCGGCTCCTCAGCCCGCACAGAGCTCCGCCCTGCAGCCATCGTGGCTGCTGGGGGAATTATTCTGCCTCTCTGAACTGGAATCCCCAATATGTGGATCCTGCCCTTCTCTCCAGGCTCTCCTCTAGCCGTCCCTGCTTCTTGTTGTTTACATTTTAACTGTTTGGTGGCTCTCCTCTCTCACAACATCCAAGTCTCTGCCATCTCTGCCCTTGCTAACATCAAATATTCCTCTTTCCCGCTGTCCCACCCTGCTCTGAAGATGGAGGTGGAACAGAGCCAGCAGCTGTGCTTGGCCAGTAGATCTGGCTGTGTGTTTTGACAAGTTGGGGTTTATCTGCCAGCCTCCCCCTCGCAGAGTGTGCCAAGGTGAACCTTTGGGAGCTGCTCCTTGAAGTGGTGCCTCCCAGCTCTCCCTTCCCGAGGCTGCTGCACGGCACTGGCTGCTGCCAGGCTGGGTGGTCTTGTCAGGGCTTTGGTAATGCCCTTTTCTGCCTCTCAGTAGCTTTGGGGAACATCTTCATCTTATCTTCAAAGCGCTTTGTAGATGTGAACCCGTTCAGCTGCCAGCCCTCCCAGGCACAGGGCACTGCAGCTGTGTAACAGGAAAGGAGAGTAAGCTACAGAGTAACGCCAGAGTTGTTGTTTGGGGTGAAATATGCCCTTTTGGAGGGTGTTTCCAACATCGCCAGCCCAGGATGCTTGAGCAGCTCTGGCCAGGCCGACTCCTTCCCAAGGTGTCCATGAGAGGCACTGCAGGGCAAGGAATGGGCACTGAGCCGGTGCCAGAGCTGCTCCAGGGGACACCACAGGGGACAAACAGCAATCCCAGCCATTCTGCCTGGCTTTGGCTCTGCAAACCTTCCAACCCAGCCCCCTGCCCCTTCCTCCTGCCAGGCCTTCCATGACAGTTGAAATCCCCATTCCTTGGCTCTTCCCGGTGGAAGCCCCACTCTGGAGCAGCACTAAATCTCTTTGTGCAGCCTGGCCAACTCCACTTTGTCAGGAGGAGGGAGTCAAGCCTGGGTTATCACCTGCTTGTGGTCTCATCTATCACCTTGAATTGTGTTGCAGGATGAAATTACTCATCCAAACCTAATGTTAAATTTAATCAAGTCCGGAGCAAAGAGGATTAATGGGCTGTGCAGCACAGGCACACGTCTGGCACGGCGGCTGTGACCCCAGCAAAGTTTGAGAAGCTCGCTGGAAATGATGAAGCCAATCACCGGGTGGGGAAGGCTGCAGGAATCCTGCATCTTCTCTGGAGGAATCCTGCACCCCTCTGCAGAAATGCACTGGCTGTGGGACCACTCCTCCTGCTGCAGGTGGGGATGGCTCCTGGTGGAGTCCCCTGTGCTGCGTAAGAATTTCTGCAGAGGGGAGGAGCGTCTCTGCTGGGCTGGCAGCTGTGGAGTCTGGGTCCTCTTCCCTGCTCTGCTCAGTGCAATAATCTGGGACAGGCTCTGGAGCTTCACTGTGCCTTCATCTCTCATGCCAGAGAACTGGGAAAGGGACCATCCCTTCAGCCTTAGAGCCCGTGAGCATTCCTGGCCTGCACCCGTGGGGAGCTGGCAGCCTTTCTGTGCCTGCTGAGTCCCGCAGGGGTGGAAGCACCGCAGATATTTAGCGTCCCGAGAGTGGTTTGTGCACAAAGCACTTGACGGAAGCCGGGCCCCGGTGCCCTGGACACAGGCCCGGATCAGCCCTGTTGGTGCCATGGGGACACTGAGGCACAGGGTGGCTGTGGCTGCCAGGTGCTCTGGCTGTGCCCCCCCGGCCTGCCCCCCACTCAAACCCTCAGATCACACTGCCTTATCACCTGATAATGGTTGTCGAAATCAACAGCCTCATAAAGCTTTTCATCATCTCAGCAGATGCTGTGAGGAACCCATTTATGAACTTCACGGGGGAAAAAACAAAAACAAAATGAAAACTCAACCTTCCCCTAACCCGCCTCATAAAACCTCCCCAATAAACAAAGTCAGCGGGTTTGAGGGGGTGGGTGGTTCATCCCCAAAGCAAACAGGGTATTTCTCTGCCTCTCTCGGGTTTGGCTAAAAAAAGCAAATAAACCCCAGAGGAAGCACGTCACGGTGCAAACCAGAACCAGATGGTACGGGCGAGAGCGTGGGAGGGGACAGGGGGTTTCTCTGAACAGAGTATGCCTGTGAAGGAGGAAAATACAGAGAAAGGCAGTCAGCAGAGAGAACTCCTGTTTGGGTGATAGTTGGGGTTGCCCCAGCCCTGGCTGAGAGTCCTCCCTAGGGAGCACTGGGGGAAAGGGGAAAGTCTGTGATTGAAAGCGAGATTGTTGGGGCTGAGAGTGGAAAATAGAGCAGGGCAGGACTCCCCGGAATCAGCAGCAGCCTGAAAAATGTCTCCCCGAGCTCCTTTCCTTTTCTGTTTCACTGCCCCATGCGATTGGGCTCCGTCAGGTGCTTCCTTCTCTCCTCTCCTCTCCTCTCCTCTCCTCTCCTCTCCACTCGCTGCCGCTTCTCCGAGATTCCCAGAATTCCTTCTATCACTTGGTCACAGTTTTCCCAAAAGGCATCAGGGACAGAAACTGCTAATAATACTTTGGAAACTGTCTTAGAGCATTCCATTCTTCAATTATTAACCCTGCTTCTGGCTCAGGCAGGAGGGATGAGCATTGCCATTGTAGACTGAGCACAAAGAAGTGAGGGCACAAAGGTTTGTGTCACCAGGGTTGGCANCCTCTCCTCCCCTCTCCTCTCCTCTCCTCTCCCACTCGCTGCCGCTTCTCCGAGATTCCCAGAATTCCTTCTATCACTTGGTCACAGTTTTCCCAAAAGGCATCAGGGACAGAAACTGCTAATAATACTTTGGAAACTGTCTTAGAGCATTCCATTCTTCAATTATTAACCCTGCTTCTGGCTCAGGCAGGAGGGATGAGCATTGCCATTGTAGACTGAGCACAAAGAAGTGAGGGCACAAAGGTTTGTGTCACCAGGGTTGGCAGCAGCCAGGTCCTGCCAGCTGGGCAATGTGTGTGACAAGCTGGCGGGGTTTGTGTGGGGTAGGAGGTACATGCATGGCAAGGTGAGGGGAAAATGAGGAATAATATGTAGGAGAATAATTGGGACAACTGAGTGAGCATAAGCAGGAAGGCTCCTGAATAAGACCCAGCTGGGCTGATTGATAGGAGCTGAAGAGGAACCGTGTCTGAATGATGTGTGCAGGGGACAGCCCCGTGTGACAGGGGATAACGAGGTGTGAAGAGGAGCTTTATGGGGTGCAGTGGGTGGAAATACACGAGGGAGAAAGGATGGTGGTGGTGGTGAGGTGGCAAGAGAGGGATCTGCCAGGAGCAGGGAGCGTGAGCAGAGCTGTGCTCGGGCAAAGAGCAGAGTCACAAACTTGAGGATGAAGCTGGGGTAAGCATGTGCAGTGGGGAGGAAGGTTTCGTTGAGGGGAGGGTGTGAGTGCAGGATTGGAAGGGTTGGTGCTGGATGAGCCCTGTTGCTGGAGGGTTTGGCTGGTGCAGAGTGCTGGCAGCAGGGAGAGCCCTGAGTGCCGCCCTGTCCCGTGGGCAGCAGGGCTGTGGCTTCAGGGAGGGGGGATTGCCCCGTGGGCACGGCAGAGTTCTGCATTTCCCACCCACGGAGCCTTTCAGGAAAGGAGCGGGCTGGCAGGAGGGAGGCTTGGGCAGATCTGCTTCACCAACCAGAATGACAAGGGAAGGGGAGAGGAAAAACCCGAACGCACAAATCAAAATCCGCCTGTTTTTCCGCCAGCAGAGATGTGGGTGTCAGCATTCCCCCCAGACAGGGACTCCCAGATCATTAGCGTGTCTGTGGAGCGGAGCTGCTGGCCCCAGGCATGCAGGGATATTTTCAACAAAATAAAATGCAGATTTTTTTTTCCCAGTAAGTACTTGTGTTAGCTTCTGCTTCCCTTCCCAGCTGCCACCCCGGCACACAGAGGCTGCTCCATCCCCTGAGTGTTCAGCGACTGCTGCTGCACACCAGTTGTGCACTGGGGAGTGGCTGGGGCTCAGGAGGGAGTGGGACACGGGAGATGAACACCAGCAGCACTGCCAGGATCTAAGAGCAGCATTACTTTGCTTCTCCTCTTCCTGCTTCTCGTTTCTCCCCTCTGTGCCTGTATTACCCATCTCTGAACTGGGGCCATTCACATGAGCTGCTTGTGGGGTTGATTCTGAGGCAGAGTGTGGCTCCCAGCCTGTAATCCCTCAGAAATACAGATCCCGAGGGAAAATCCATCTCCAAATCCAGACTGAATGGCTTAGGCTAATTGCTGGCCACTATTAGCAAAAAGCACTGACAGGACGTGGTGTTCACAACTTGTTCCATAGGCATTACCTCGAATGAACTCTCATTTATTTAATGGATAAGTTGGATTTTCCTCCGTTTGATGTTTGGTATTGTTGGGAAGTATTTCTTGATGCCCTGGCTAATATTCCTCATGCTAAATCTCCCCACCTTTGCCCTGTCCCTGGAGGTGTGGGGAGAGTTGGCTGCCGGGTTCAGCCCCGTGTCCTGTCTGGGAGAAGGGTTTTTGGGTTCAGCTGGGACACAGCTGTGGGCTGGCACCGAGTGCACTGAAATGAGGCTGGAGTTAGGAATCACATCAGCCCTCCCATCCCTCCCTCCTGGCACGGGGTGGGGCAGGACAGGGGAGGGGAGCTGTGGAAGGCAGTTCTGACGAAATCCCGCTCCCTTCCCTGCGTGGAAGCAATCCCATCCAAACAGAGATGCAGATGGTCTCACCCCTGGAGCCAAGGCCTGTGTCAAGAGCCTCAGAAATGTGAGACCTCGCCACCAGTGAAGTTCAAACAGCCCTGAATCTCTGCTGTCAACGCTGAGGAGACTCCCCCACCCTCCTGTTCCTTTTTTTGTAGTAGCTGATGCCTTTCTTGTTTTGTTTCTTTTTATTTTGTTTTGGTATGTTTTGTTTTCTGTCTTCAGGCTTTCTTAGGGGCAGAGAAAGACTGATGGGAAAAGAGTCAGTCCCACTTGGATGGCTTTGCTGAAGGATGGAGATCCTGTTTCCAGATCCCATCTGGAGGGGGTTTTAGGTACATCCCTGTATCCCTCTGCCCCTCCCACGGCTCCGTCTCTGCTGTGTCCTCAGCACGAGCTCTCCGGTGCCACGATGTGATCCTGGGAGGAATTCTGGAGCTTCAGCCCTTGGAGAGCCCCGGTTTCACCAGTCAGGCTGTGCAGAGGATGAGCAGAAGTCTCAGCTGAACACAGCTGAGGAGCCCTCTCACTTTTCTCAGCTTCTCTGCTGTAATAAGTGGCAGGGATCAAAATAAATCAGTAGATGTCAGGAAGAATCCAGAGTATTTGGACATGCAACAATTCCCTGAGTATTCAGACAGAAAGAAAGGGAATTAATCAGATCAGAAAGCAACTATGAATCTAAAGGAAATATAACTACGATAAAATTCCTGAGCATAAAATTCTGATAAAATTCTGGAGCAGCATGGAGTTTAATCATTGGGGATTTTGAAAAGCTTGTGTATGTTTTGAGACATTTTTATTCTTTCAGGCAGGTATTTTGAGATAAAAAGTAATAAGCTAATTAAAATGTACCCAAGCGTGGCTGTGAGTAATAAGATGAGAGTATGGACATTAAAAAATCCAAACAAACATACATTAAATTCCTTCGTCTAGCTCAGGGTGTGCAGTCATGTCCCAGCTCTGTGACCGTTGGTGATGTCAGTGGGAACACAGGGTTTGGTAAATGCTTGGACATTCCATTCATTCATAGGTCAGACAGGACTGAGTCACTCTGCAAGGGCCAGTTTTGCTCATTTTGGGGACCTGGATGAAGCAGTGTTGTCAGTCTTCAGCTGGAGCTTTCAGGCAGCATTCGGTGCAGCTGGAACAGGGAGATGAAACAGGGCAGGTCTGGGCCTTTGCTGGAACTTTGTGTTCTCTTCCTGCAGCTCCTGATCCTGGCAAAGGATGGGAACGCATGGGAGCCAAAGGCCGGGCAGCACCACTTGCAGCAGCGGCATTAAGGGAATTAAGGGGCTCATTTACACTCAGGCCAAATGTCCAAGCCAGAGACACAGAACTGTGTGCAGCAGGGAGGGGTGCGAGGTGTTCACACTCGGCTCTGGTGCTGCTGCTGCAGGGTGGGGGCACCCGGAGCTCCCTCCCTCTCGCTCCTCCTGCCACCGAAGTGTTGTTTCCATTTCCTGCCGCAGTGCTGAGAACGGCCGTGGTGTTACTGCCTCCTCCCTCGCCCTTTCCAACGCCCTCTGCCCAGCCGAGGCTGCTTTCGGCACAGGGGGTGCCCCCTCCGCCCCTTCCCGCACACGGGCAGGCAGTGCTTGGTAACCCCTGCTTGCTCTAGGGAAGAAGTGCCTGGTGCTTGAAGAGGTTCCAGTAAACACCCAGCGAGTGGGAGCTGATTTCCATAACACAGAGAAGCCCCAGGAACAGAGAACTCTCCTCTCACTGCGCAGCGAGGGCTGTGCTCGGTCCTGGTGCAGGTTTGCTCGTGTGGGTTTGACCCTTGCCTGCTCCAGGGCTGCTGAATGTGCTTCAAACCCAGACTGAACCTGTCAGAAAAAAAGGTATTTTTCCAGAGTGGAGTGGGATGGGGACAAGTGAGAGACAGCAGAGAGCTAATGTCATTCCTGTGCTCTTCAGTGAGGGGACTGCACCCAGCAGTGCTGGGATTTTCTGTCCCTTGGGAAACCCTGCTCCAACTCAGCATCTGTTTTTCCCAATGTCTCTGCAATGCTCGGGTTTATTCCAAGTGCTTTTCCAGTCCAGCTGGCTGACTTGCACCTGCAGGTCAAGTGCTTTGCCCCAGAGGTCACGCAGCAAGCGAGCACTTGGATCCCTGTCCTGGCAGATGAGATCAGGCGGAGGCACCTCTGCTGCCAGGGGTGAGATCCGAGGCTCAGGCTCTGGAGGCATTTCCAGGGTCCCAGGCACTGCAGGGACTGTGGGGAAAGGCTCAGCTCTTTGCTAAATCTGACCTGATCTGGAGCTGAAAGCAGGAAGGTTTATTCTGTGAATGCACTGAAGGTGTGATGTGCCTGTTGTATCATTCCATTCCACCTGCCAAGGATATTTAATGCATAAACCTCTTTTTGTGGGCAGGTAGGCTTGGATGAAGCCTAAGGAATTCCAACTATTGCTGTTCCTCCTGCTGCAGCCCTTCCCAGCATCCAGCAAGGGGAGCTGAGAACCTGCTCCCTTCCCTCTCCCATCACAGCTGCACGGGCTGGCCCCAGGTAGAGGCAGCTGCTCTGCTCAGCTCCCAGCTCGCAGGGGCTGATCCTGCTGCCTGTGCTGGGCTGGGATTGTGCTGGAGAGCTCTGGTGGGAGCCTGCACGCCCTGGCTGATGTGCTGAACAGCTGGGGCAGGGCCCTGGTTCACAGCCGTGCTTCAGGCTTTTGGTTCATATGAATTTGGGACCCTGTGGAAGGTTCAGTGGGGACAGTTCTTCTCAAGCTGTGTTTTTCCATACCCATTCTAGGCTCGGGTTTTGTGCTCCTCTGCCAGGGTTTGTACCGAGAACAGGATCTCTGTCAGGGAAGGGAAGTGGTGGTCCCCCGAGTTTTGGGCTCTCTGCAAGGTCTCAAAGCCGTCTAAGCTGCCTCAGTGGTGCTGAGAAGGGAGGCAGATGCTGATAAGTTCCTATCTGAAGGTTTATAATCACTGGTTTCACATGGAGAAATCCAGTTTTGTTCTTTTCTGCTTCCCTGTCAGGGAAAGGAAAGAGATGCTGTCGATGTGAGATCTGCACATCAAGTGATTCCTGAAGTAAGAGCAGTCCTGAGAACATAAGTAATAAATAGCTTCTAAAATCCTTTGGAAAATAACACAGAAAACCCTTATGAGCCGCACCACAGCTTCCCTCTTCCCTTGCTCTGGATGTCCTTTGGACGGGGAAGTCAAAGCACCACTTCTGACTTCCTGTGTTTGGTGTTCCTGGCATTCAGCTTGGCCAGGCTGTTTGCCTCTGATCTTTTCCATCCATTTTAATAACTTCCCATTGGGATCAGCCTTTGATATCGATATACTCATGCACACAGAATTCCCATGCAGGCAATGAGGCCAGTCTTCGAGATCTTTGCAGAAATTAAAATTTAAATGACTTGAACTGCGCTGCACGCATCGGGCCCTCCCTGGCAGTCGGGATGGCAGAGCTCCCATTTCCCTGCTTCCTCCGCTGGGTGAGGAGGCACCGGGAACGTGATGAGCAGAGAAGTTACACAGCTCAGCCACAAAGCTCCAGTGACAGCCAGAGAAGGAACCCCAGGCCCCCCGGCTGCCCCCGGCCTGCCCTGGCAGGGCTGGGCTGGCAGGCAGCAGCTCTGATTTCCCTGGGGCTCCGTGGCTGGCGGATGCTGCCCGTAGTTCCCTTTCCACCGCACACACCGGGCTCCGGGGCAGCCTGGAAAGAATGCCATTCATTCATGCCAAACCCCGAGGGCAATGCCCCAAGCTGGGGGGCTCTGCTCCTCCCCTTCCTTTCCCTGCCTTCACGCTTTGATTTAAAATAATTTTTTTTTTAAAAAAGAGGCTTTTCTGTCTACCAAATGCAGAGGCACAGTGGGGGTTGGCCTCGGCGAGCCTTTGCTGGCCAAATCCTGCGGCTGTGGTGCTGGGAGTGCACATGTGCAGGGAGCAGTGGGCAGAGAGGGGACAGAGCTGCTGCCATAAGGCTTTTTCTTCCCACTTCTTGCCAACATAATCAAAATAACTCACTTACACCTAATAAAATAAAATGCAGAATCCAAAAGCCTTCCTTCCCTCCAGCGGTTTGTCTGGATCCCATTCCTTGAAGCTGAGCTGAGAATGCAAGAGGGGGCTTTATTTTGGTTCTGTTGTTAACTTCTCCAGAATGAAAAATACCAGCAGTGGGGCAGAAGGTGCGGCTCATTTCTGACACAGATGGAAGTCGAGTGTTCCTAAAGCTGTTTCTTTATTGGGACCAAAGTTAATCTCTGTGTTTTTCCTTTTCTTGCTTCTTTTCTCTCTCTCTCTCCCCCCTTCCTTTCTGTTTAATTTAGTCTCTGCTTACCGAGGGCAGGTGGGGTTTATCCCTCCTTCTCTGCTCTGAACACACGTGTGTGCTTTTCCAATTAGTTTACTCCATTTCCATTTTCCCAGCTGTAAATCTCCCAAGTACCGGACAGTGAATGTGGAAGCATCAGTCCTTTAGAATGTGCCAGGAACGGCCAGGGATGAGGGATCCAAAGGTGCTCAGAAATAAAAGAAGCATAAAGGTAAGGAATTCCCCGTGATGTGGTGGCAATCCTGTGTATTCATTAAGTCTTTTGCATCTCCTGCGTATGTAAATTTTGACTGCTCCTGTGGTCAATTAAAATGCAAAATTAATGACTTTTATGTTGGTGATACAAAGCTGGGCTCTTGGAGGCTCTGGATTGCGAAATGATCAACTGAGAGTGCGAGTTTGTCTGAAAGAGTTCACAGAAACGCCTTGATTTTTGACATCATTTTAAGGGGAAAGGCAGTGAAACAAGCAGCCTTGGGCTTCTCCGTTTTAGGCCTCTCCTCGGCCCAGGATGTGTCACAGGGAATCAGGGAATCGGGGCGTTCCAGGCACAGGTGCAGCCCTGATGTGAACACAGCTGTGCCCACCCAGGAGCCCCCTGCCCAGCGTGGCACTCGTGGGGTGGGGTGGGAGAGTGGGGCTGCAGAGGGGACAGCGTGTGGCCCTTCGAGCACCCAAACCCCCGTGCCAGGGCCCCCAGGCAGCACCCCGGGCACAGGCAGGGCTCGGGGAGGGCAAAAATCTGCCTGGAAGGCGCACTGAAGCTTCTTCAACCCTTCCAGTAAATGTTCACCGTCCCTGCCCTAGAGGAGGAGGTGGGAGGCAGGGGAGGGTGGAAGGAGAGGAAGGTGACTGTGACTCAGCAGGTCCCTCCGCAGCCTGTGGACACTGCTCCCAGCGCTGGGCTGCAGCTGCAGACCCTCCCGCTGGGATTCATATCCATGGGCACTGGTGGGGTTTTTACTGGCATGCAAATTGAATAGCACCTAACAAATGACCAGATCCCACAGCTTGCACGGCAGCCGTGAAAATGTGCAGTCACCCAAGGGCTCTTACCTTTGCTTCAGATTTGGCCGCTGAGAGAGAGACAGGGATTCTGCCCTTCAAACACAGAAACGGGCTCTACTGAAGCCACTGGGGGCTGTGCTTATGCTCTTTAAGGCACAGGTTGTTTTATTACTGGTTAAATCGTGTCTTAGAAACTGTTGTTTCCGATTCAGTCAGGACTTACAGATTAAAAAAATACATATATATAAAAAACCCCACTAAGATTGATAGACAAAGGTAAGAAATAAAGGGCAATGATGCTGTATGATAGGAAGGTAAAGGAACAAGCTCCATGTGCCTGCCCTGCAACCCCCAATTATTCAAAGAGGCAGCTGCAAAATAAGTGGGAAAATTAAGAGCACTGATCACTCACAAAACCCAGCTCTTTTTAGATCATTGCGGTATGAAACATCCTTGAGTGAAACTGAGTTCTCATCCAAACCTGTAATTTTCAAGTAATCACTGAGTTTTGAGTGTTGTCATGTTACCACCAGCAGTAACCAGCCTTTGGGGAGGAGGCAGCAGAGAGGTTCTATTAATAGGCAATCAGAAATATTTTCATCAATGGCGTGGTTAAAAGCTCAGTCAGCCCTCCTGAATCCCCGTCTGCATCAGCAGAGTGTAGCAAAGAAGGGAAAACGTCTGATGATAAAAAATTGGAGAAGCGATGTGAGAGTCATAATGCAGTAATTTGCAGGTTGGGATGGAAAAACATCAATGCTCAATTCTGCGTATTGAGCTATTATGTGTAAGTTATTATTAAAAATATAATTGCTCAGCTCAGGTGCTGGTGGCAAGAGATTTCCTGTGATAAATCTGCCTCCAGCATAACTCAATTCTCCTCACTGGTGTTTGACCAAGGACAAATTAAGTTGTTTGTGTCTGGGAAGGAATTTGGTGGAAAGAGCCTGTACCAAAGGGCTTGGAATATTGAAAAGGCAGGGCAAGGATATTCTCCCTCACAGCAAAACCTTTTGGTGCAGGGTTCAGATGTGCACCAGTCAGATATCCAGGCAGCAGCACTGATTCTTTCTGCAGGCACCATCTTCACGTAGCATTGAACCACCAGCTCAATGTTCAGTATTGAGAATTCAGTAATTGTCACCTGAAGCTGTTGCAGCAGACACAGATCCATGGAGATGCACAGCTCCGCAGCCAGCACCAGCACTGGACAAAGCCCCTCCTCTTCCTCATTATTTCACAGCCACACTGTGAAACTTCCTGATCAGTTTCGTAGGAATAATACTATTGAGGTATCAGCAAATCACCCTGAAATATCAGGGAGGGATGAATTCCCTTGATGCCTTTCCCAGCAGTGTGTGACCATCAGGGACGGGCGGTGCTGGCTTGGCATAAAAGGGAGAAGGGAGCGAGGGCAATGCGGCCCCTGGGGAAGCTCTCGCTCCCAAAATCTATTTCCGATCGACTTGTTTGCAGTGTGTGTCTCGAGCAGCACTGGCAAAGTTCAAATTTGGAGAAGTTTTGCTCCAGCCGCACCAGAGTTTTGCTGTTCCTGAGGAGAACCAGACAGCTCCGGGCCGGGCTGGGCTGGGCTGGGCTGGGGAAAATCAGGCTGGGGAGGCTCCACTCTGTCCCCGCGCTGTCCCCGTCACCCACCGGGGCAGGGCTGGGATGCTGTCCCGGGATGCTGTCCCGGGATGCTGTCCCTGGATGCTGTCCCGGGATGCTGTCCCGGTGCTGTCCCCGGATGCTGTCCCAGGATGCTGTCCCGGGATGCTGTCCCCGGATGCTGTCCCGGGATGCTGTCCCGGGATGCTGTCCCGGGATGCTGTCCCGGGATGCTGTCCCGGGATGCTGTCCCGGTGCTGTCCCCGGATGCTGTCCCAGGATGCTGTCCCGGGATGCTGTCCCCGGATGCTGTCCCGAGATGCTGTCCCGGGATGCTGTCCCGAGATGCTGTCCCGGGATGCTGTCCCCGGATGCTGTCCCTGGATGCTCCCGGGATAAACGACCCTGTGATAAAATGCTGATTTTGCCAGCCGATACCTGAGCAGACCCCGAATGATCTGGCTCTGTGGGGGATGGAGGTGTTCCTGGTGTTGGTCCTACTCCATTGAGCTCAGTGTTAATTCCTTTGGCAGTGAAATGAGATCTCACCAAATATTTCCTTTGGGCTTGGCTCTCTTTTCATTAATGTTGCTTTATGTAAAACTGATGTAAGCAAGGAAAGAATTAGACCGTCTATTTAATTATTTTATGAATTTTTGACGTTGTTATGGAATGATGCAGCAAACATTCTGCGACTGGGATATCTCAAAAGAATGTCTTAAACTTTTTTTTTATGCAATCTTTTATTTCTGCATTCTTTACAGGGGGAGCAGGAGATAATGTCTGGAAGGGCTGGAATGTCCTTCTTAATGTTAGTTCTTTGTGTCAAGCAGGATAAAACTCCAACTAATCCTGCCATAAATTTAGGCATTCCCAATCCTTCAGTATTCCCACTTTTCTTCAGGCATTAGGCTTGTTATCAGTCCTGTGCCAAAAAAAAAAGAAAATTAAAAAAAAAATTGGGACTGTAAGCAGCTATAAAAAATGAAAAATAAGCACAAGCTCCCCAGGACTGCTCAAGTTCAGATGGTTTTTAAAGCTCTCCCCTAACCTGGCCCTGCAGTCCCTCAGCAGAGGGAAATGTGTACTGGGGAGAGACTCTGGGAGATGTTAGGAAAGTCATTCCTCTCCAAAATAATCTGGGGCAAGAAAGCAGAAAGTGTGATCAGAATTGCTACAGGGCAAGAGCTTGAGAAGTGAGAGCTTGGGGAAATGAGAGGTTGGGGCTCTGCTCAGTGAGACAGGAACAGCAGGAACCAAGCAAGAACAGCCTCTGAGTGTGTGTCTGGCACCAATGGTGTAAGAAAAAGGCAAATACTTCTACTCTGGCCTTGCTTGGTAGAATTCCTTGGGTCATCCACAGAGCAGGGTGGGAAGCAGTCGTAGAATTATGGAATAACATGTACCTGGAACCCAGAACTCCATTTTAAAGGAAGGAGCCCCTTCCAGAGGGGGCTTCCAGTTTCCTGGAGAGCCTTAATTTGAGAGCTTCCTTGGGAGTGAAACCCAGGGCTGTGTTGTAGCACCTGTTGGAGGCTGTGTGTGAGATGGAAAAAGTTTTTAATGTGCAGCAAACCCAGAAATGTTCCCTCCGTGTGCATGAGACACTGTGATTAAAAGTGCTCCCACAGAGAGAAAAATAAAAACAACAGCCCAGGAACTCCCTAACAGAAGATATTTATGTCCTGAGCTGGAAAATGAGCCAAGCTCCCCAGAGCAGTACCAGAATTTAGCTGCTGGAACCCAAAGACGCATTGTTCTGATTTAATAATTAATGTGGAGTTAATTGAGGCTTTTACTGGAGTGAAAGGGGATAAAAGAACCCTGGCAGTGTGGACACTGAGTCCGTTCTGCTCCCCTGGGACCCCTCCCGTCCCCTTCCCCCCAAACGGGTGTGGGGGCGATGCTTTTGCTGTTCTGATCCCAGCACAAGGAGGCAGGGAGGGAGGGCACGGAGTCCCTGGGGGTGGGGACAGGGACAGCCACGAGAGAACCGAGCCTGGTGCTGAGCGGCGCTTCCCTCCTTCCCTCTCCTGGGCCGTTCTGACAGGGATTTTCCGTGTGTGCTCCCACTTGGGAATCACCGCGCCCTGCAGCAGCTGCACCGGTGCCTCCAAATGGCAGCAGAACAGACGCGGGGAGAGGCTGGCCCTGTGCTGTCTTCCACAAAGTAAATCACGGCTGGGGTTTATGGCTTGTAACTCGTGCTTCAGGAACTGAGTCACGCACAATGGATCCACAACAAAATGGTTTTAACCCCTTGGAGTGTGTGCAGCGTGAATAAATATTCCCCAGGTTTGCTGGGGGAAAATGGCCACATTTTGGTGCCAGGGGTGCTGGTTACCAGAGAATGGGATGATCAGAGAGCCTCTCACATTAGGGCACGGCTGCTGGGTTTAGATCCTTTGAAGAAAGGCTGGAGTGGCCTTCATCAATCCTTTGCCCCTTTTCCCACTCACTCACTGCTCTTCAGCACCTGCCTCTCAGGTGGAACTTTTTGTTTCAGTTTTCCCTTTACTATTCCAAGTTCACTGAACACAGGGAGTGAAATCTCCTGCCTGGAGCACAAGGAACTTGCAAAGCAAGGCTGCTCTGCATTGCTGATGCTCACTGGGATCATGCAGAAGTGAGGTTTGCAACACTTCTTTCTCACTTGGGATTCAGTTTTTGCAAATGGAATGCTGGAATGTTGGGTCCTTTCCTCTCCAAGTGAGTGGGGTGACATAAAAGATTCCTAAGCTTGCGGAAGGTGCTTTTTTACCACCTCTAAGTCCACACAACTACATCTGTAGTCCTGAAAAACTCGTAGGGTGTCATCTCCAATGTTTTTAGAACACTTTGTGTTCTCTCAAGTCTCCACAGTCACAGACCCCTTAAACCTGGGCCAACTCACCCCTATCCCAGAATATCCATTTCAGAAAATGAATCGTTTCACATTTCTACCACAAACATCCAGGCACATCCAGGAACCCACTGCACTCCCACCTTGTGCTCCTCGTGGCTGGGCAGGGGCTGGGGCGTGGGGAAGTGCTCCTGCTGTCCCCGTGGCTGTGGTTCGGGGTCTGGCAGGACACAGGGCACGCTCATTCCGAGCATGGAACGGGACTCTGGACGATGCCACACAGACAGTTAATGCACCCTCTAAAAACTGCTTTTATACCCTGAAGAGATTAGTGTCTGTCATTTGGGCTTTTACTTTAGAGTCTAATAGCTGGAGATTTAATCCCTTATTCAGAGAAGTAATTATTGCTCACATAAATAGGTCTGGTGGAGTCAGTGAGCTGAGCTCCCCCAGGGGAGGGACAGTCACTTTTACCAGTCCGAGTCTCCACAGTGTTGTGCAATGTCTGTAGTACTTGGTGCCTACAGGAATGGTGGGATATATCCCACTTCTTCCATGGAAATGTGTGGAAACATTCAGGTTTGGGTGCTGAGTGGGGACCTGGCTATTCCAGGGCTCCGGCTACATGGGATTTATCCATCTGCAACAGCCCCCAGCCAGTGCTGGCTGGATGGCAGGACATGGTTTTTCCTGGAATTCATGCTGTGCACTGTGAGCCTGCTCTGGAGCTGGGATCTGAGTGCCCAGATCCCACGGGGAGCTGCCACCAGAGCACCTGACAGGGTTTGATGAAGGAGTCTGGAGCTGGAGTTTTTCCTGCTGAATAGAAACATGCAGTAGCATCATTTTTAACTGCTAAATACATTTGGTGTGGTTTCTGTGGCCTGAAACAAGGCAGCTTTGCAGGAATTTCTAAAGGGTTGTTTCTCTCCTGCCTACACCAGCTGGAGCTGGGTCTGAGGGCTGTTGTTGGCCATTGTTGCCAAAGAAGACAAGTTAAGAAAAAAGAATAAAAATCCCCGAAAAACATGGACCTGAGGGATGTCATTTCTGTGCAGTCCCACTGCAGCCAGAAGCCCCTGCCCAGATCAGAACCTCAGCACCCTGAGCTCTTCCTCTGCTCTGACCCCTGACTGCTTGGGATTGGCTTTTCATTTCTGGGTTTAGTTTTGTTTGTTACCACTTAAGATAACAACTGGTCTGATTCTGCTCACATCGTTCTGGCTTCTGTAGGAATGGAGCTGTGCCAGTATTGGTAATTTTGGGAGATCATTTGGCAGTGTGTGCCCAACCCCTGGAGGGTTTGCCTTTCAGAAACACAGAAACGAGGAGGAAAGATCTGGTCCAGTGATGCAGTTCCCAAACTGTTCATTGTATGACCTCGGGCAGCTCGTTTAATTTCTCTGTGCCACAGTTTATCTCTCAGAGAAAATAGGGGGAAGCTACAAACACCTATTTATCTCTTGCAATAGGCTGGGAAATCTAATAAACGCTGGCAATAAGCTTTTGATCCTGTAAAATAACAGAGAATGGCAGAAGACAGCATTATTTACAAATTCAGGTTTCCTTTTTCAGGTAATTGGCACCGTTATGGAGCTATTTGGGATGAAGCTGGTGCTCAGTAGTTTACTGGAGCAGAGTTAAACAGAGTCTGGATCCTGGCACGTGGGAGGTTGTAATGGGACTCCGGTGTGGAGCTTCTCTCTGTTTCTTTAGGCAGTTTAAGCCTTGTTGAGCACAAAGCCCAGCCAGGTCACCTCACAGAGGATCAGTTACCTGTGGAGAACCCTGCTCTCCACAGCCCCACCTGTCTCCTCTGCTTTAGGACCGCAGGGACAGCCCTGGCCTTGGCCACGTGGCCTTTGTGTGTCCTCTGCCTCTCTGCAGGTGATTCCGTGGTTCGGGCTCAGTCAGAGCAGAGAAGGACATGGACTGTGCTGTGGTTTGATACAAAAACTGGTCCATAAACAAAATAAATCGCAGCCCCGACTGGAGCTGGAGCTGTGGAAGAAAGCAGCACTGGGAAATGAGCCTCGGTGAGGGAGATTTAGTGAAATGAATCATTTAGCCACTCCAGTTTATAGTATCTGTGTGTGCTTACCTGTGTCTGTACCTGGGTGTGTTAGGAAGGTGGATCTCTAATGGTCACAGAGTACCCACACAGAGCTTTAGGGAAGAAATGAACGTAAATGACAAGGAAAGGATTTAATTCCCTAATGACAAAGTGAAAATAAACCCAAAAAAGAAAAAAAAAAAATAGAAATAACACAAACATTCAAGGAGCAGAATCCTGTCAGCTGGACTGGAGGCACACACAGGGACACACCTGGCTCCCAAGGCTTTCCCAGGACTGCTCTGCCATTCCCGTAGAACATCAAATGGATGACGAGAGCAGATTCCAGAGTCAGGCTCCTTCTCGAGGATCCCCAGCCCTTACGGGGCCAGGGGCACAGGCACACCCAGGAGAAACAGGAAAAATTGTGCCATATGGAGGAGGAGGATTTAATTCAGGCTTTGAAACACCTAAAAGGGGATTAATATTTTAAAAATTAATAATATTAAAATCTCCTGTCCGCAGGAAAATCCTTTGGCTCCGTGCAGGAGAGAGCAGCCTGGGAACTGAGAGCAAACTGTAACCCAGTGAATTAGGCTTAACTATAGCAAAAACAGCACTTGTGTAAATGAGGCCCCCGAGGGCCCATAACGGAGCAGTAAAATGTTACAGGAGGGAAGTCAGTCAGGGCCATAAACCTGGGGAGGCAGGAGTGGGGAGCCAGGAGCTGAGGCATAAACGAGGCGAGATTAAAGCATGACAGATGAGGGCTGGGAAGGATGCAGGAATCCTCCCCAGCCTGAGCATTCTGATTGCTGTGGCCTCGGGACAGGTTTGTTCCTCTGGCACTGCCAGGGACCAGAACATCACTGAGACACCCACTGAGGGCCCGAGAGGACAGGAGAGGAGTGAGCAATGGATGGTAAATAAAATAAGGAAATACAATCAAATCAACATTGAGTGTATTTGATTTAGGAGCACACCAATGAATAGGGAAGGGGAGGAAAGTGGCAGGGTGAGAGTTGGTGTTGGGTAGGACTGTGGCTTGAGTGAGATATAGTGCAAGCCCTAAATTATCATCATCATTATTTTTTGGCTGGGCTGTGCTGTGACATCAATACCAATTTACACTCCGGGTGAGTAGCACTTACTACCTTCTTGTCTTCATAAATTGTGCATTGTCCTTATTTATTTGCTTCCCTGTCCCCTTCCTCTCTTCCTGCATTGCCTCTCTCCTTCTTTGTAAGCGTGATGGGGATGGAGCATCCTTGCTATGCCCTTGGTGAGTCTGACGTTTAACCCCAGCTCCACTCCCTTGTGAGGCAGGATGGGAATGCTCAGCTTGTTCTCCTTCCTGGGAGGGGATGGGGTGTACAGAATGTTGGCATTGCTCTGTTAGCAGCAGAATTATTCTCTGTTTGCCAGCCTGGAAGCTGAGCTGTGTGAGTGCTCCCCATCTTTGTACAGAGGAGGGTAGGACAGCAACAAGGGACAGAGAACGCCCTGGTGTTGGCTGGGGGGTTGTGCCACACCAGTGGGTTCTACACGGAAAGAGCTGAGTTCTGCACGTTCCACTGTCCTGGCTTTGTGACTGGGTCAGTAATTAAATGAATGAGGCAAAGTCCATTTGGAGGTGGAGGTGTGCCAACTTCCTTTCCCAGTTTCATTTGAAACTCTGATAGAAATTAAACTGGGAAAAGCCCGGTTGAAACTGTGAATTCTTTTTCAGTCATTTAAAATCACACCTTAAATTGATCTGGTATCCCTCAACATATGGGATAACTCTTAATCTGCCCAGGAACTGAATTTGGCTGTCAGAGGGGCAGATGGTGAAGCTGAAACTGAGGGTTCTCAGAATTACCTGTTTGGGATGTGGCAGTGGAGAGCTCCTGGCTGTGGCAGGATAAAGCTGGTACCAGCTGAGTTATTTTTGGAGCACGGTGTCCACCTTCGCCATCCAAAGCTGTTCTGCTACAACAAAACCCAGGGAGCAGGGTGGTAACACCCCCCCCATTTCCTTGGGAGGGGGTTTCTCTCTGTGGAAGCACCACTGCTGCATATAAGGGTGCAGGAAATGGAAAACTCAGAGTGGAAAACTCAAGAGAGGGAGTGAATTTGGGAGGCCGAATTCATTTGGGAGTGCCCGAGTCAGTGTGTGTTATTTCCTTTGGCACACAGGTCTGGGCAGTGCCACTGGCAGGGGAAGGACAGAGACTTCTCTTTGCTAAAGAATTACAGATTTCAGCCCCCAAAACCTGTCTGCTGTTTGCAGCATTAACTCCAGTTCACAGTCGTATTCTGCACCTGCTGGAGTGTCTGTTACTGCATACGAGAAATACAAGGTTTCCTCCTGATTCCTCTATGATCACTTCACGCTCTGATGCTTTGCAGCCAACAGAACACAAAGTTGAGAATTTGCTTTATTTTGAGAAGCTGCTTTGCTGAAAAGAAAACAGATTCAGGTAACATCCAAAGAACCTTGGTGCTGGTGCCTGCCTAGAGGAAACAGGCAGCAGAGGGATACACTGGGAACAGAAAAAACCCTCTGACCTTATTTAGGGGTAGTAGATTTAATAATCCCTAATGGAATTACTGGTGAGGAATCTACATGCTCATCTCTTTCCTGTAAAGGCTTTTTCCCCTCTCGTTTCTCTCTAAGCTGCCTCCCTGTGCGGGGAATCCATGTGCAGCCCCCCTCCCAGGAAAGCAGCCCTGGGGGAACCCCCTGTAGGGGCTGGAATACGCTTAACCCCGTACAGGTGCATTGGGAAGGAGATGCATGCAAGGAACTTGGTTTTTTTTCAGCTTCTCTGTGCAGGGACAGGGAGGAGGCAGCAGCTCTGGAGCTCCTCTCACACCCCGGGTGTGCTGTGGGAATCCAGGCCGGGCTAGACCAGAGCCGTGCCCCAGGCTCTGTGCCTGGGGGAGCAGCTGCCGGAGTCCTCCCCCAGCTTCCCCACCGGCCCCACAGCAGCAGAGATTTGCAACTGCAGCTTTTCCTACAGTTGTAATAATGCAAATTAATTGTCAGGATGCAGCACAAAAAAGCTGAATCGCCTGCCAAAGCAATAGAGCAGTTCCTTCATTTCCATCTTCTGCTGCACAAAGGTGGAGGAGGAATTCAAATCCCGGGGAGCTCTCGCACCTCTCGGGCTGCAGCTGAGTGAAATATTCCTTCAGCTCCACTGCTGCTCTGGGTTTGTTTGATTGGGAAGCAGGAGATGTGGCCCTCCCCAGTGCCCCGTGCAGAATAACAGGCCTTTCTTAAACACTGCTTTAGTAAATATTCTGGGTAAATACTGGGGGAAAACTGCTCTGCGAGGTTTTCCTGGAGGGAATTTTCCGGGGTTTGTTTGGTGGCAAAGGAATCTTCCCATAGACAATGACATTTCAGTTCTTATTGATGCCACAATTTTGGACAAATAGGAAAGAGTAAGTTGGTGCTTTGGTGAACAGTAGGTACCAAAAGACATCAAAATGGCAGCATTAACTCTGAAGTTAGGATTTTCCAAAAGGGAATGTTCAGCAGATGAAATCTGTGGTCAGTTCACTGCAGTCCACTGCTAAAGGACTGCAACACAAGTGGGGACCACTCTTTCCCAAGGATACTCCATTTGCTGGAAGGAGAGACACGGCCAGAGGACACCCAGGATTGAGCTCTGTGTCACTGCAGAGCTCCTGGGGGGAGCTGGGAGGGCTGGATCTGACTGAGAGCTGAGCAGTTCATCCTTTCCAGGGACAAACAGGGGGGAAATTGGATCATGGAACATCCGCTCAGTGCCAAGGCCTGTCTCTGTGGAAGGTCTTGCCAGGTGTGGAGAATCATCTAGGAGGGATGGGGCTCTGATAGTGATTTCATCCTTTTCCCACAGCACCCCTGAAGCGCGGCACTTGATAATTCAGAAGACTTTTCCTAACACCTATGACTGTTTGTCCAGGGGCCAAAACAGAAATGTGAAAAGCTCAGGGCGGAAGCCATTCATTGCTAAAATAGTTAGAGAATCAGCAGTATGGATAAGCAAAACGCTGCTAATGGTGCGCTGCCCCGTGTGAGCAGACGGTGCACCCTGCTCCAGCCCGGGGCAGTCTCCCCGAGGGTGGGTTCGGTGCCCGCGGGGTTTGCCCGGTTCCCGTTTCCCCGCAGCCCGCGGCGGTGCCCGGCTCGGGGCCGGCCGGTTCTCGGCAGGGCCGTGTTTTTCCAGGCTCTCGCCCCTCGCGGCCCCCCCCGGCCCCTCCGCCGCCCGGGGCCGCCCGGNCGGCGGCGGCAGCGCCCGGGGGGACCGAGCGGCGCCAGCCCGGGCCGGCCCCCGGCGGAGCCCCCGGGGCTGCGCCAGCCCGCCCGCTCCGCATCCCGCCGGGACGGCTCCGGGAAGGCTCCGGGATGCTGCCCCGGCTCCGGGATGCTGCCCAGGCGGGGGGAAGCGGGGGGAGCCCCCAGTGCCGCTCATGCCGGAGATACCGGCGGGAAGCTGGAAAACTCTCCCCTAATTCCCGTTCCCATTGTGAAAGTAATTCTGCACGATGGAGCGTTCCCAGAGATGGCGCTAGGATTAGGGAAAAACCTCTCTCCCTCGCTGTTTTGATTTCAGAGAGGAGATAATCGGATTACTCACAAAGTCCCTCTGATGCAGAGCCGTACACGGGAAGTACAATATGGTATTGTTCTGTCTCCCCGTGGATTCCCACACCCTACCAAAGACACACCTGGAAATATTATGCATCTGTAGCACGGATTTTTTGGGGTTTTTTTTCTCCCCTTTTTTCGGCGTGTAGTCACCACAGAGAATAAAAGAGAGCCTTTACCCCAGGGGTAAAGCCTTTACCCCAGGGGGTGGCAGGGATGCAGGAAGGGCATCATGAAAGTGTTTAGAAATGGGGGGAACAGTTCCCCTTCCAGAAACACTGGAGTCAAATACCAAATGTAAGGAGTGGGATGGAAGGATTGGGACGGCGTGGAATTGTCCTCAGGTGGGGATCCCGCAAGAGGCAGCGTGCAGACCCTGTTTGACAGATCCTGCCCGTGGCACAGTTCCAACTTATTCTGCAGAAACCATGGCCCTGGCAGGTGTTGATGGCAGCAAAACAAATGTGGAATAGGTTGTGATAAAGGGAGTTCTCCTGGGAAGTGGAAAAAGCAGCGATAAATATCTTGAAACTGTTGGATCACAGGAAGAGAGAAGATGTGTTGGAGCACTTGGGGCCTGTCCTCCAATGCATCAAATGTTTCATGTGGGCGCCTGATGAAAGCCTAAGATTTCAGTTAAATTTGTTTGGGTTTTTTTTCTTTTCAGTATTTTTCTCTCCAAAGAGAGACATTTGGCCTCCCAAGGAGTTACAATAAATTTTGTGTGATTTTGGGTCCCTTGGTCCTGAAGGGACAAATGACCTTTGTTCTAAATGCAATGAAGGAGAGCCCTGATTTCAGTTCCCCTCTCAGCTAATCTGGGTTTGAACTTGGTGGCTCCATTTCATCCTTATTTCTGGATCTTTCTGCTGCCAGGTACCTTCCTGCTCAATCTTTTCTTCAGTATCTGCTTCCAGTCACGATCTCAATCCTGGAAGTGAGGTGTTTGTAAATCCCCTTGGAATGGGAGAACATTCCTTGTGACACTCGTAGGCAGGGGTGCGCTGAGCACTCACGTGGTTCTGTTTCAGGGCTCTGGGAGGGAGAGCCCTGGGCTTTGGCTGTGACCAGAGGGTGACTGGAGCCGCAGTGCAGTGTCCGGGCAGAGCGGGGGAGCGTGGATCCTGCACTGGGAATGGCGCTGCAGGAGAGGCTCTCTCAGCTTCCTCTTTCACGGCAGAGGAGGCAAAGCTGCACCTCCTGCTTCATCCTCTGGAGAACTCCTGGTCTGCACGGCCCCTGGCAAGTTCATCTGCAGCTCCAGATGTGCTCTGTCGCCCGAGTGTGTCAGTGCTTCCCTTGAAGGGAAGCAGATGTGGGCGCAGATGTTCCCGGGGCGCACTGGAAGGGACCTTGAACGGAGGGGACCACGAGGCTGACATATGGCAAGGGCCAAGGATTTTGGGGTGGGTTCTGTGCACACTGCTGTACTTCAGCAGGCAATCAGCATCGTTAACGAGCATTTCAGTGCTGTGTGTCAGAGGAACAAGAAGGGTGTTTTGATGGCTTTTAAATGAGTTTTAATTGTTCGTGTATTTCCCTCACTGAACTTCAAATACTCTGGAAATGTGATGTATCTGTTTTACAGGGGAGTGTTCTTATCATTCACCTGCTTCATGCTCTAGGAAGAGAAAGCCCAAGCATTTCCACAGCTACAGCCAGGACTCAAACTTCTGAATTTTCCACTGGAGCTACAACCATCTTGTGTAGGGCCTGACACCGTGCCAGGACTTTCCTCCTCCTCTTTCCAGGATGGTCTGAATTCCAGCCTCCTTTTATCCTCACGCTGAGATCCACACATGCAATTTGCTTCCAAACAGCTCCTTGACAGGAGCTGGCAGGGTGCTGGAGCTGTCATTCCCTTGCTCTGGCTGTTGTCAAAGAACAGGGTTTTCACCGAAAACCTCGCTGGCAAATGGCACAGGACCCGCCTGTCCCCGGCAGTGGCTGCACAGGAGCCACAGCCCAGCTCAGGTGGGGACACTGGGAGGGAGGAAAGCAGGAGGGAGCTGCTGTAATTAAAGATGGAAAAGCCATCTTTGCTGCCTTTCCCGTGCAGCATAAAATAAGAGCGAGACTGAGGGGTTGGCTCCTGGCGATCCGGCTGTGGCAGCATGAAAAATGAGGAGGAGTGCGATAAGAAACTAATAATTTATGTTCCAAGCACAGACTCACACCAGTGTGGAGGGAAATTCATGCCAATAACTCCTACTAACTCAGAAAGGCACGCAATCTTTTATTGCACAAATTATTAACGACCAGAAAATAAATGACTCTGTAATCAGATTGGTGCTGCCGGCGCTTTTCGCTTCTCCTTTTATTTGTGTAAATTCTGCAGCCAGTCCCCCCCTGAAGCTGAGGCAATGGGAGCTTGCACTGGCCCAGTGCCCCGCCTGACAAGAGAACAGATTAAACAAGGGTGAAACAGGAACGTCCTGGTATCTCGCTGCCTGTCAGAGATGGGTTTACTCCACAAACGTTTCTGGCCCCCTCGGCAGCAGCAGCAGCAGCTCTGTAGGTACACAGGGCTCCCTGATCGGGGGCTCCAGTGCAGAGCACTGGAACAGGCAAACAGCAGCACAAGTAACAGCTCCCAGTGCCTCCTCTTGGCCCCGTCCCTTTTCAGGCTCCTTTCCTCACGTCCTTCCTTTGTCCTTGGGCTGCTGCTGTTGCATTCCATGTGCTCCTGCTCTGGTTTTTCAGTATTTGTGCTCCATTTTCAGAAGTGCTGAGCACCTTCAGCAATTACCTGAGTCTGCTGGAACTGGGGATCCTCAAGTCAAGGGGAATTTGGCCCTTGTACTTGCAGAGGGAAAGGAGCATGAGGAGTTACTTTATTTAGACAGAGTCCACATGGAAACAAACCATGGAACACTTTTCCTACCACCACACTGCGTCCTGTGATCTCTTCTGACTTAAAATCTTTATTAGGATGATGAAGAAAAGAAACGTTGCTGAAGAATGAAACATGCTAACGAGAAAAGCCCTGTTTGGCAGCCCCAGCCTGTGATCTGAACAAGGCTCTTTGGCCCTGCATCCAGAGGCCCTGGGAGATCCCTGGCTCCAATTCCCACAGGTTTGCTCTGGTCCAGGGGAGCTGTGCAAGCCCAGGGGACCTGGCTAAGGCTCACTTCAGCCCCGTGTTTAAGGTTTGCAGGGTGATGTTTCCTCTATAACTTGAAGGCAAGGGAGTTCTCTGGATGGGATCAGAAGCTGCTGCCCTTACTCCGTGTAATTTCCAGCTGGTGGAGGAGACTTTTGAGAGGCTGAGACTTTTCTTCTCCTCTCCCACTCCCCTGCCCTGTTGTGATTATGTGAACCATATGATAAGGAAGAAAAGTGTTCCTATTGTTAATTCAGCCCATTCGTTATCAGTGGCACCATCTCCCTGATGGCTTCATCTGCACGGGGAGGAGGGGGAGAGCTGCTCTCCCTCGCTCTGGTTTTATGGTGAGGGGGTGTTGGTGAGGCTGCAATAATGAATAATGTGCAGATTGTTCCCGGGCCTGTGAGTGTTTTATTAAGGCAGGTTTTCTTAGACTGAATGCCCAATCACCACAGAACCATGAAACTCAAATTGCCTCACAGCTCTCTCATGAACATACTTTTAATCTCATTGACCTGTCGTTATACTACAACACATAAATTCAGATTTGGAGATCTTATGTCCAATCATAAATTGGGCTGGCAGACTTCCGATCAACAGAATAAAACTGTCTCCCGTGAGGGGGGATTTTTATTCATCCAGGAGAGGGGCTGGGGGTACAGTCAGCTTTCCTTAATAAACTATTCCTTAAAAAAATGGAGGGAAATAAGAAACCCATCATGAAATTCACAGAGAAGAAAAAAAAAATACGGCGATGTTTAAATAACATTAACATTAGACATAAACCCAGAATGTGGAAAGCTGTGAGTTAAGGGATGTTAACTCCTGCTAACATCACGGAGAAAGGAGAGGAAAGGAGCAGAGGTTGTGCAGTGCCATGCAGGCAGACAGCCTTGGCCATAACTCTGTGGTTTTGGGGCAGGCACGTTTGTGACAGCGTCAGAGAATTCCTTCCTCTTTCCTTGTGTCTTTTTGTTCTTAAGTGAACAACCCAGAGGAAATGTGATTTCTCCCTCCCTCTTGTTCTGCTGTGTTTTATTTGCATTCAGCAGTGAATGTGGATCTGATGTTTCTGTGGGTCAGTGGGAATTTGGATGTGAAGGGAGGCTTTGCCGTGCTGGTATCAGGTGTGGGTGCTCCTGCAGAAGGGTTTCCCTGAGGGATGGAAGTTTACAACCACTAAATCATGCTCAGGGTGTTCAGAGGGTGCAGCAGGGCCCCCTGTGAGTGCTGGCATTGCACAGGGACAGTTCCTCTCGTCCCCAGCAGAGATGTGACATCCAAAATGCTGAGAACTTCTGGTTATGCAGAGATGGGCACCCTCTCTCTCCTCTGTGTGGCTTCACCTGGGGCACATTGCTGCTGAAATCTCTCCCTAAAGTCAAAGAACAGCTCAAATTCTGTATTCCTCAAACTATGGAGACCTTTTCCCAACCTTTCTAGAAGAGTCTGTGGTGGAAGTGGCTCGTTCCCAGGCTGTTCAGTGCCCGTGGAGTGCAGGGAGGTGAGAACAGCTCTAGAACCCTCAGAGTTACTGCATTAATACCTCAGGCAGCTGTGCCTTCCTTGCCCTGCACACGGGGCAGGCAGGGAGAGCCCTCTGCTCATCCCTGGGTGTTCTCTTGCTCTCAGAGAGGCCGAGCAGGGCAGCAAACCCCGGGTTTGGACAAAGGCGCAGCTCCTGGCAGCCGCTTCCCTTGGGGGGCAGCCCAGAGACCACAGGTGCCCCCGCCTGGTTCCGCTCCCGCCTCGTACCTGTGACAGCTCCGCAGCAGCCGCTGGAGGAGATAAAGCACTCTGGACTCCTTCCCCCGGGGTTTGCTGTCCTTACAGTCATTTTTTGGAGGCCTCTGTTTCCCCAGCGCTGGGATAGATGGACCCCTAAACCGCACAGCCAATTACGGAGCAGAATTTATTGGACTTTATCCCGGAGCACGTTCCGTGCTGGGGGTGGGGGAGGAAGAGCCAGCTCTGGAAGGAAACCCATGGCAACTGGAAATGTAAGTGTGAGGATTAGAAGCCCCCATAAATATACCTGACTTTGCCATCTCTTTTAATTAAATGCAAGTCATGAAACACGGGCAGGGAGCGCGCTGGTGACAGGGTGCAGCAGAGCTCGGAGACAGCAGGAAGAGTAAGTGGGGACTGCCTGCCTGGCCTGGGGCTCAGGGCAGAGCCAGGAGGGTTAAAGCTACGGGGCTGATTTAGAGCAGGCCCTTCCCAGCCAGGCAAAGGGAACTCTGCACTCAGTTATTAATGTTTCCTGGTTTATCTCCTCATCTTCATGGCTTTAATTGTAAATTATCCAGCACGCTGCACTTCTCCGCTGTGTTTCCTTCTCCCAGCCCAGGGAGGTGGTAAAAGAGAAATTGCTGATCCTAACAAGGAAAGGGGGGCCTAGGGAGGGTCTGTCCCCTCTGAGCCTTGCCTCAGGGCTCTGCAGCTCTGAATCGTGATGCTCTTTGGGCTTTTTGCTGTGATTCACTCCTCCCCCAAAATGATGGGCCAGAATTCAGCTGCTGTGAGCAGCGGTGTCCGGCTTCCCTCCAGGGCTCATGTCTGAGAGCCCAGGATGAGGCACTGTGTTAATTCAGCCTCCTGTAAACAGCTTCCTCCTTTTCCCCCCTTCCATGGATTCAGGCATTTTCCCATTCCCGGCTCCATTTCTCCCCCAGTGCTCCTGTGGGGCTCCTGCGTGCAGGAAATAAAGCCTGTGGTTCAGCACTATCCATCTAATATCTTCTGACTGCCTTTAATCATAGCATTTTCCATTTAATTGGGAAGGCAGGCACACTTTGCATATTAATACAGCACAGCCTGCACCTCCTGAGCATTGCAGCCGTGGCTGGGATGTGTTCCACTGTGGCTGGGAACCTGCTGGGGTCCTTCAGCAGCTCTGTCAATGAAATTCAATTCAAATCAACAACAACAACAACAAATTCCCCTTCCCCATTTAAAGAACTGCTCTGCAGCCAATGCCACTGTGCCTGTGTCTGTCGTGTCCATGGTCTGCCTTCAGTCCCAAAGGGAAAAATACCATCTTTCCTTGAGGAACTGCTGGGGCTGGAGCATATTCCCCTTGTGTGACCCATCCATCCCTCCATCCATCCCTCCATCCATCCCTCCATCCATCCCTCCATCCATCCATCCCTCCGTCCATCCATCCATCCCTCCATCCATCCATCCCTCCCTCCATCCATCCATCCATCCATCCATCCATCCATCCATCCCTCCATCCATCCATCCATTCATCCATCCATCCATCCATCCATCCATCCCTCCATCCATCCATCCATCCCTCCATCCATCCATCCCTCCATCCATCCATCCCTCCCTCCATCCATCCCTCCATCCATCCATCCATCCCTCCATCCATCCATCTATCCATCCATCCCTCCATCCATCCATCCCTCCATCCATCCATCCATCCATCCATCCATCCCTCCATCCATCCATCCCTCCATCCATCCATCCATCCATCCATCCAAGAAAGACTGATTCTTTCCTTTCTTGGCTTCCTCCTGGCACCCTGTGTGAAAGCAATGGGTTTGTCTTAATGTCACTGTGGCTTTCATGACTCGTTGATCAGAACTGCTGTGGGACAGGCATTCTGGGGTTGATTTGGAAGACGTCTCTGTAACTCTGACTTTTAGGTCAAAAAAAGCTTTTTAGGATCACACACACCTTGAGGCACCGCGGGCAGCTGTGGCTGATCCCTGTCACCAGGACATGATTGTGTGTGCTGTCCCTCTGGGGCACAGAATTTTGGAAGGGGGACTGTAAGCAATGTTCTAGTTATAAAAATTTGTCATATTTTTTCCATAGCTCTGGAAATACAGCTCCAAAAGAACAAAATAGAGGCAGATCTGACATGCTGTGAGGATTTTCCTTCCTGATCTGTCACTGTTCCTGCAGTGTCAGGAGTCCTCGTCATTCCTGTTTTTCTGGTCTAGTAAGAGCTATGTCATTGCATGTCTGGCTTGACCTACAGTTCCCTGCAGACTTCATAATTACAGCCTTCTTCAAAACAGACATCACTTACCATGCCAGAAATTGTCACAGTGTGGAGAAGTAGATCAAAATCCATTAGGGAACAAGAGGTGGCCAGATTAATTTCCACCTGAAATTTCAATTAAGCTTTTCAGGGTAGAATTAGTGCGTAAGCCAAGCCTAGACACGATGACTCCGGGGTTTGAATTTTAGAATTGGTCTGGTAGGGAGAAACAAGAGTTTTCTCTCAAGCCTGTGGCACTGCTGCCGACAGCTGAGTGGGGCTGTGCACGGCCCTAAATATTTCAGAGGTTGAAAGCCACAAATATGTAGAGGTTCTCCTCATGTTAATGTGTCTGATGGGCTTAAAAGCCGGAGATCCCACTGGAAACAAGTCAGAACAGATCCTTCAGGCACTGTTGTTTCAACTGGAGACCCAGGGCCCTCTGTGGCCGTGGGCAGGCAGTGAACCGGCCCCCGAGGTAGTTTTGCTGCACATGGAGCTGATGAGTGTCTGGGTCTCTGAAGGATCCGGGAGGGTGTGCTGGGGCTCGGGGGATGGATTTGTGCATTGCTGGGCCCTTTTTGGACTTTCTGACTGATAATTTGGAGAGCCATTTCCTGCAGAGGAGCCAGGGCTCACCTGGTGCTGCTTTTCCCTGCCTGCTCTGTTTTGGGGGAAGGACGGGGACCAAAGCCCTCCTGAGCATCGCTGCTGTTCCAGACACACCAAACAGGGCTTGTGCTGCTGCAAAGTGTCCAAACCAGTTCTGGAAGGGTCCTGCCTGCTGGAACTGCTTGGCTGGCTCTGTTTTTCTGTTATTTCTGTCAGACCTGCTTGTTACTGGAGGGAAGTCACAGAAACATGGAGAAGTTTCTCATTCTCAATGGACTGAAGAGAAAGAAGCATTGTAGAGTTTGGTAATTTTTTTTCATAGCTTACAGTAAGACCATGAGTTGCCCCCCCAAAAGCACAAGAGGGATATTTTGGGTCCTATTTTGTTAATTTGTCAGAATGTCCCCAACTTCTGGCACCTGCAGGGGACATTTTCCCAACGTCTCCTTCCACACTGTCAGCGTGTGTGCATAAAATCCCATCGATGCATATTCAGTGTGCACGTAGATCCATCCAAACTCTGTGTGTCTGTGCATTTCACACACACTCAGGTCCCAGGGACAGCCTTGGCAGTGCCAGAGGACACTTTTATTGCATTTATGTTGTGTCACCCTCATTTCTGATCTCACACTCACACAGGCACTCCCCTCTCCCTGGCTCTGCTCAGCCCTGGATCTATTTCCTTTTATTATCCTGGCAGGAGCCGAGCTTCATTAGGGGAGTGGAGTGTCTAACAAGGATGGGGAATGGCAACAACAAAAGGATGCAGCAATATAAAGTTATGTCAAAAAACCTTTACAAGAAAAACGGCTGACATTAGAAACAGGGGGCATTAAAAATTCAACAGGGTTGGGAGGGGGGGCAGGACTGGGGAGAGAGAAACAAATAAATACCCAGGCTTTAAAATAATAAATCCTTTCATTTGGGAAATGCATCAAACCCTGCATGCTATTAGAACTGGTTTTATTTCTATTACTGTTAATAACAATGATAAATACATTTTTTTTCTGGGGTCTCAGTGTGGGCTATCAGCATTTTAAATACACATTTAACCAGGGAGGCAATCTTCCCCTTGTGCTGTTTCTGTTGCTGAGTTCAGTGCCTGGGAAGCTGTTTCCTCCTGCCCAAAATGGAACTGCCTAACTCAGCCAGCAGATCATTTTGGATGTATCTTGACCAGTAGCCCAAATTTAGTCAGCTCTGTAAAGTTACACCAACCCACCCACCCTGCTCCCTTTGGTTAATCAGATATCCTGGAATTCATGATCCCTGAGGTTTTCTGCTCAAGCTCTTGTGGAGAATCTGTTGACCCAAACACACAAAACCCCCCAAGTTCAGACTGATCTGCAGGCAGTGGATGAATCAATTTGTGCGAGGAGCTGAGCAGGCCAAATCTCACTGTGAGGAGGAGGATGTGAAAGGGAACTTGGATTCTTGTGCTCTCCAAGCACTGAGGGGTTGACTTCAGCTGCTCTTTGCATCCAGCCCTGGAGATCCCAAACTCGGGTTTGTTTCCCTCCCTCGCTGCACATTGATAAACACATCTGTACAGAGGGAAACCGGAGCGCTAATGCAGGGCTGCAGTCAGCAGGATTGGGAATTAGAACTTCCACTTCCATCCCCTGCCTCACTGAAGGGGTGCAGATGTGGCTGATAGGGAGCAAATGTCCCTGTTCCCATCACCTGAGCGAGACACAACCGCCTGAGACAGGCAGGACGTGGCGGGGCTCAGTTTGCAGTGTGGCAGAGGGGAGCTTTGTGTGCAGCTGGGCCCAGGAGCTGGGGGGTTTCAGCTCCCTCTGTGACTCAGTCTGGGGCCCTCTGGGCACTGAGATGCCTGCACATGGTTATTCCCTGCCTGGGAGGGAAGGTGGTGCAGGCAGGCTGGGATCAATGTGTTGACAGTAACAGCCACCTCTTCTATCTGTGTTTGCACAGCCCTGTGTGTGTGTGTGTGTGTGTGTGTGTGTGTGTGTGTGTGTGTGTGCAGGCTCTCTCACACAATTCTCCTCTTAATATTATTCATCCTTATTACGTATCATTATTCTTTATTATGATTTATATGCCGTGCCATGGCTTTATTATGATTTATACCCCCATCCCCAGAAGAGCTTATGGAAGGCATCACACAGCAAGAGACAGCAGCCCTGTTCAGGGGAAGAAACATGGCTCTCTCCCCGAGCAGCAGCTCTGATGCTCCTTCTCAGCCATAAAGAACCTTGTTCCTGGGTTTCCACTAAAGGATTTGGGTGTAGTTGTACCGAGTCCACAAGTCAAGCTTTTATCCAAACTCATGGTCCCCAATTCCTTTGCTGCTGTCCTTCCTTCTCCTCCTTCTTCTAGATCTTGATTTTCATCTTGCCTATTCAAAGAGATTAATTTCATGATTGCCCTTGAAGCAATCTTTGTTCTGTTTGGGGAGGAACTTCCTGGGCTGCTTTAGAACAGCTTCACTCAGTGCTACTTTTGAAATCAGTCACAATTGAGGGACATTTCCAATGCTCAAAACAAGAGTGGGAGCTTTACACTTGGGTCCTTGTGTGTAAATAACAATGATCAAGTGCAAAATGCTTCCTGAGTTGCCAGTAATGTTTCAGTGTTTGCCTGGAGGAACCTCAGCGTGTAAGTGACAGGTTTTGAGCAAAAAGGTCCTGTTTTGGTAACAGGATAACTCAGCTGGAAGAAGGAACCTGCTCTGCAGGTTAAGGGCAGAATCTTCAAAGAAATGTAAAGGAGACTGAAGCTCATCCCCCCCAAAATTCCATCCTCTGCCAGAGCCACACTCCCCACAGCCTCCTGCTGTCTCGCCCCTCATCCATTCCCATGCTTCTAGGACTTTTCCCTGGATGCACAAGGGAAGTGGCAAAGCTGCCAGAAAACAGGGATTTCCCGGAGCTGCTGTTGTTCATGGCGAGGAGGGTCAGGTTTTGTGTGTTACGGGAAACCCTTGACAACCGTAAAAACAACCCCACCCCACCCTCCCACTCCCTCATGGCCACGGTTTGGATGCTGGTGATGGACACAGCCAGGGATGATCTCTGCTGGGGAAATGGGTCTGAGTCGGGAAAAACTTGTGAGAACCATCCTGGGCTTGGGGCTGCAGCAGTGAGAGGGGTGAAGTGTGGGTTGATGTCAGGGCAGCTCAGTCTTTCAGGGGTCGTGCAGTGTAAGGGGGCTCAGACCCCCTCCGCTGGGTGTTCAGCTCTGTGTGTGCAGCCAGTGTGGCTCGTGGAGCCCCCGCCACGGAGCAGAGCCAGTGAACCAAAACCTTCAAACCCAACCCCCTCCCCTGTGGCAGAGCAAAGGAAACAAACTCTGGGCTTAGGTTTCTGTGCCGAGGTTGGGGTTTTTGATCTGACATCCAGTTTGGATGCCAGAAGTTTCTAAAGCTGGCCCGGAGTGACTCTGATCCTATTTGAAACACTGGCAAAGCTCACGTGGAATCCAGTAATGCAAAAAAAGAGCAGAGTCTGGGAGTGCAGCAGCAGCTGTGTGGGACAGGGACTGTCTCTGGTCCTTTGTACAATCTGGCTCTGGGTGTGGGGTGGAAGAGCCATGCAAATGATAAAAAATGTTTGGGGAGTTGATCAGGGCTTGGGCAAGCACACACGTGTGCTCCCTGTCTGTGTGAGTGAGTGTCAGAATCAGGGAGCAGCAAATGTTTAATCACAATAAATAGCCACGTTGTCTTCCCTTTTCCTGAGGAGCTAGTCGAGCATCGAGCTATTTTATTTATTTATTAAATATCACTGGAGATAGTTCAGCAGCAGGGGAGTGCTGCTCTGTCTCCCGAACGATGACTGCCATCAGCCTGGAGAAATCAGTCATTTCTGGCAAGAAAAAAACCCTCTTTGGTGGGTTAATGATGCAGGGTAAATCCTGACAGTGGCCAGTGGTCTGAGCACACGAGACATGACCTGAGGGAATCATAGATTCTGGGGGGGCTGTTGCTGCTGCTTCTCTGTAATGGGATTGCTGCTTTATAATGGCTTCAACTTCTTCTCCTTTCCCCCCTTTATCATTATTGACCACGGAGCACCAGTAAGGCTAGAGAATAAATAGTTCCCTGATGGTTAACAACAGGCCCTCCACCAATTGGAATTCAAGCTGTGCTCCCTGTTATATTCTTTATAATCACACTTTATTGCATAGGGCGGAAAATAAAGCATCTCTCTCTCCATCCCCTCCTTTCCCTCCTCGTCACCCCTGGGAAATTGGGTGCTGCCTTCTCCTGGAGCAGGTGAGAGGAGGCTCCAGGGCTGAGCACCCACCAGCGGCACAGGCAGACGGCGGGGACAGGACCATTCCCAGCGGCGTGTGCAGAACATTCCCCCCGTCCCTCCCCGCCGCTGTGCGGAACGGTCCCGCTCGCTCCCCGCGCCCCGTCCCGGGGGGAGCGGCGGCGGCGCCGAGGCGAGATCCCTCTGTGTGTGTGCGGTGCCTGGGGCCGCCGGGCTCCCCCCGCGCCGCCCTCCCTGCATCCCCGTCCCTCCCTGCATCCCCGTCCCTCCCTGCATCCCCGTCCCTGCCCGCATC
>VXAZ01001655.1:1150156-1160624 GCA_013399875.1 Gymnorhina tibicen
GGAGGTGATGATTTTCCAGTGGGTATTTGTCAGGTCAGAGTCTGCGCCGCCCGCCGGGCTCCGCGCCGCGCTCCCCGGGTTATTTATTACCTCTCTCCCCGGCGGCAGCGCTGCGGCTCCGGGGCCGCTGCCAGCAACCCGCGGCGGCGGCCGGGGGGACCGGCCGGGGGGTTCCCGAGCAGCGACGGGCGGGCAGCGCTGCTCCGAGCCCGGCTGTGCCGCTCCTGCCCCGCCTGTGCCGCTCCGAGCCCGCCTGTGCCGCTCCTGCCCCGCCTGTGCCGCTCCTGCCCCGGCTGTGCCTCGTCCCTGCCCCGCTCGGCACCGGCCCGCGATCCTCCCGCTGTCCCGGAGCATTCCCGTGGCACTCCCGGAGCATTCCCGGAGCACTCGCTGCTCGGAAAGGGACAGGCAGCAGGGAAAAGGCTCTTCTGCGGGCTGATGTTAGAAAGCTCCGCAGCTAAGTTAGCGAGAAGGGAGTTTGATGCATTTCTGATGGTGATTTGGTTTGGCGGTGCTGGAGACAGCGTTCCAGCGGAGCATCCCAGTGCGGATCGCTGAGCTGACAGTCCTGACTCCCTAAACAAGCTCAGCCCTTCCTTAATCACGAGCTCTGTCAAGCAACGGGGAAGTGTGAGTTTGCAGACTTCCGAGGGAGTGCAGCCGATGCCTGGGCAAGGCTGGCAGAGCCTGACTCCATGGGCACCGCGGGCTCTGTACCTCGGCAGGGCTGCTCTGCACAAGAGTGGGGCTGTAGCTCACCTCGGCTCTCGCTCGTACCTGCGGTCAGATGGTAAAAGTGAGGCACTCGTTTGCCTGGGACAGCCTTTGGACAGCTCTGGGGTGTGTGCTTTTCTGCTTGGGCTCCAGCAGAGCCCAGCCTGGGCTGGGCAGTGGGGTCAGAGCCGTGGCATCCTGCCAGCCACACTGGTCCTGATGAAAAATGACTCAAAATCCACAGGGCAGCACTGTTACGCGATTTACATCCATTACATTTTTGTTGAGTCACCGTATGCAAAGTTGGATTTTTAGATAAAACTGAATGCAGTCCCCAGGCTGACCTTATCTGCTGTCACCGGCTGTGTTGTGTTCCTAGGATACCTTTAATCCAAGGATTTCCTAGTGCTTTCCAGACGTTCATTAACATTTCAGCCTTATTTCAGCTTGCCCGTTTCCTTGCATGCAAATTCCTTGTGAGCCCAATCAGTTTGGTTCCCTTGGCAGTAGCCAGTGTGACCAGGGTCCTCCCATGGATTTTGTCCCTGGGACTGGGACATGAGCTGGCTCCAAGTGTTGGGACAGGAACACCAAGACATCAGGGAAAGGCCTGATTTGTTGCTTGACTTGTCAGAGGGAAACTCCCCCATTTGTGGGGAATTTTCACGGCATGTGGGGGAAATGCTCCTGTTTGTGATGGGGATTCCAGGCTAAGATTTCCTTTCTGCACCTTCTGGCCTGGTCTGTCCCTTGGATGGAGGTGGAACATGGACTGCTGCTACCCCTGGAAAGCACAGGCTCTTAAACCTGATCCTCTGGTACAACTCCCGGGTCCCCACACATGGCAGACAGGCCACCCCCATTTCTTCGGCAAGGACAAGCAACTCATCATTCAGTCTCACTCCTGACAGTTTGATCCCCGTGATTGTTAAGGTGCCTTTCAGATTCAAAACTTCTGTGCTGCTTGCAGGGTGTTACCCAGGTCAAAAAGAGTGGGAACACCTCTCCCATCCTGATCAGAGCTCCTTGGACACAGGGGAAAACAGGAAGCAAAAGAAATATTGTTTAATCCTTGTTTAGCTGTATTTCTCTCTTGGTGTCCCCTGCTTGTCTGCGTGTCCGGGTCCCCCAGAGCTCCTGAACTCTCTTCTCTCTCCCTCTCATCCCCACTCCCAGCAGTGAAACCGTGCCCCAAAAAGCTCAAGGATCACTATGGGGCTGTGCCAGGGCAGCTGTTGGCGCAGGCAGGTGAAGAGAGGAGGGGAATTGGTGCTCCAGAGGCTGCACAGGCAGAGGGGAGCCAGGGAAATGGGGAAATGCTAACGAGGGAGAGGTGCTCAACAGCACTCAGGGCTGCTAATTATCCCACGCTCCTGCTTATCCTCAGGAGAGCTGGGGAACTCTCCCTTTGATCCTCCTGCATTTCATCTGATAATTGGATGGGGGTCCAGATGTTGCTGCTGAGCGTTTTTGGGAGCTGACGGAAGGAGGTGTCTTGAATCAAGGGACGATCCCATGGGTATTTCCAGTGCTCTGCCAAAGGGATGCTTGGGACACCCTCACCTTCCTGTCCCTGTTGAGGTCCTGCTAAGATTTATTTGTGTTGTCTCTTGAATGGCCTCTTCTTTATCACATACATCCTTAAGGTTTCTGGGTTTTACTCAAATTTCATGGGGAACAGAGCTGAAGGGTTATTTCCTCCTGCTTTGAAGAGGCTGGAATTGGATTATATTTGTGTCTCATTGCTGCACTCCTGCATGACCATTCCAATAAATAGATTTACTGATTTAGGAGCATTTTGTGGTAGCTACTGCAGCAGCAAATCTGAAGACAGCTCCAAGAACATCCATGGAAAGGGAATTTTGAATTTGTCATTGCAGATTCGCACGTTGAGAGCCTGGTTCTGGCAGGCAGGTCTTTTAATGAACAGCACTTCCAACCTGAGCAAAACAGCTTGAGATGTAAAGGTTAATTTTGACAGTAAGTTCCTTATTAAAGGGCCACAGATCAAGGAATCAGCAGAAATCAGCTGGGGAGGATTTTTCCTGTATCTTCCAGGAGGAAGCAAATGCACTCCTGGTCTCACAGAAGCTCTGGTTACAAACTCTCATTGCACTGCAGGTTTCCTTGGTATTTGCAGAAGAATTTCTCCTACAGCACAGCACCAGCAGGATGGAGAAGGACAGGGACTAAGAAAGAAGTTCTGTTTGCTTGAAAAAAGTTACCAGAGTGTCCGTGTGGTTACAGGACTGCAGGTCCAATAGTCTCTCTATTATTATTATTCCTAATAATAATAATAATAATAATAATAATGCCTTTCCCCAGCTGAGTAACACAAACAAGATCAGGAAAGCAGCGCTCTTGGAAAAGCTTCCCAAGTGGGAGTTACAGCTCTAATGGTCAAGTTCTCAGTGCAGGCAAACCCTGCTCTTGTAAAAGTCCAGGGAATGTCCCAGCACTGGGCATTGGTGTCACCACAGGGCCAGCAGTTTCCTAAGGAAACGTTTTCCAGAGCACATTGCTGCGCTCATCTCCAGAACCAAGGACAGATTCTCTGTTGCTTTTGGAGCTGAAATTTGGGGCTGGTTTTATGGGGGTTTTTTGGAAGAAGGGAGGAGAAAGAATGGGATGCTCCGCCCAGAATAATGTGGATATAACCTCCCTAAGCAAATCCATCTTCCTGGGTTTGTACCTGAGCTTCTCAAAGTTGGCACTAAAAGGGTCCCATTAATTCCATAAAGAATTTTGCATTACTGCATTTCAAACCACAAACCTGATGAATATGAAGTATTAAATCACACAGGTGCACGTGGCGTGTGTGTGTGCGTGTGTTTGTGTGTGTGCAAACACAGGTCACTCCTAACAAACACAGCACATTTGTGCTGCTCTGCGGGTTAATCCAGACTAGGACTTGATTTCCACATTCACTCAGCAAGAACTGATCAAGTCCTTGGAGTTCTCACAGAAATACTGAATAGATTGGAACACCAGGCATCCTTGCAGTCAAATACAGCGAGTTCCCTAGTGAGTTATGCTGGGTCTGCTCTCTCGGGTATCGGTAGGAGGCAGGGGGAGAATCCTGTACTCAATAATTCATGGATCCATAAAGATTTTTTTTGAGCAAGCAATAATTCTTTGGAAATTAAGGCTAATTAAAAGCAATACCATCCTTACAAATGCACTCAGTTACTTGCTTAGGACAATTTTGTATTTGCTTCCTGTGCTGTTCCCATGTGCACCCTAATCAGTGTTTTGCTGTAATTGTGATTAGAGACCATACCAGAGAGACAGACTCCTGAAAAACTGGGTTGTAATAGACTCGAGGGTCTCCTGGATATTTACAGTGCATTAGGCTTTTTTATTTTAGGGTCAGTGCAGCTTTAACCCCTGAGCAGTGGTTTATGGTGACGGGTGCAGAGCACGGGTGAGAAGTGGCTGCTGCTTGCTGGACTTACAAGGGACGACAGGAACTTTAAAAGATCTCTTTCCTCTGCTCCCCATCCTCATGGGCCCCACCTTCCTCCCCAGAAGAGGGGAATCAGGAAGGGAATGTGTGTTGGAACCCAGGGTTGCCATGTCTGGATACAGCAGTTTTGGCTAAAGGAAGACGTACGACAAACAAAATCCTCCTCTCCTGCTGTGAACAAACCAGTGATTTGTATTTGCCAAAGCGTTTAGATAACAATTTTAGACATCAGGCATTACAATGACTCGTAAACAGCTTGCTCTGACATTTCTGCATGTCCCACATGTGCTGGCTCACAATTCCCTGGTTTTGCTCGGTGACTGGGTTATTGAACTTGAGAGAAACAGAGCTCTGGAAATCCGTGGAATGGCATGGAAATGCCTGAGGAGTTGTGCTTCCCAGCTCTGCTTTACAGAGATGTTTGCTCCCAGGCTGGTGAGTGAAGCACCTGAGTTTGGAGTCCCCGGGTGCTGCTGCAGTCCCACAGTGAAGCAAAACAGGCAGACACAGAGGCTGGAATGCCTGACTCGTGTAGAAAAGATCCCGTCTGGAAGTCTGACAACAAATAAAACTCAGTGGTAACCAGCTGCAGCAGCAGCTTTTCTGTCCACACTGGCTGTGAAGGAGCAGAAAAGTTGCTCCTCTTCCAAGAAATTCAAATCACCCGAGTAGATTCAAGTATGCAAATGCCTATTTACATGTTTTTTGAAATTCCCTTTGTTTTGTTTTGGTTATCCCTTTCTTATCTCTTATCTAAGTTTCTGCTTGATTAAAGCCCTCTGTTGCAGTGTAGTCATGGCAACAGGTTTATATCGAGCAGTCTGTTTTCATGGGATTGCAGGATTTAAAACTGAACCAAAACAAGACGAGCCCTCACGTGGTCCTGACCCAGGAGTTCCTCAGAGCGACGGAGCTGGGAGCGAGGACTGAGTACAAAGTTCTTGGTGTGTGTTTGTGATTCACTGCTCGTGCCCAGGCCTGTTTGTGGGGATGTTTTTGGGTGTGTTTTGTTCAAATATAACCAGTGTGTAGAAGGGACCATGTTCTGGTCACTGGGATGCTGGAGTTGCCTTCCTGAACTCACATAATCCATGGAACATGGAACATGGTGCGGGGAAAGCACCAGGGCTGGCAGTGAGAATTCCCTACAGAACCACGGGTCCGTGTTGAGGAGCTCCTGTGGGACGTCCCCTGCGAGCCCCTGTGGGAATTCAGGCAGATTTAGCTCTGGCAGAGGGACACTTGCTGCAGTCGTGTGTGGCACTGCAGGACAGACACGGCCCGGAGCTGGGCCTGTCTGTACATCAGGCGTCTCACTGCTGTGGCAATCATCGCTCAGCAGAATTCCTGGAGGGATTTGCACCCTGCTGGGGTGCAGTCCTGAGGTGGAGAGGTGCTGGGTGCTAATCCCAGGGCATTGACTCCACTGCACCAGTTTCTAGAAAGGAGGAGAATCAGAGCAACACGAAACCTCTCTGCAGAGACACCCAAGTGATTTAAAGACTTTAGAAGACGTTGGCTCTAATTAATGTGTTGGGAGCTGTGAGCCAGCTCAGGTAGCACTTCAGCACCTCCTAAATTGGTCAAGACAGGTTCTACCGAGTCTTTAATTTGATCTTCCTAGTGTGTATTAAAAGCAGTCACACCTTGATTACACCAGACTCTTCTGGCACATCACTTCCAAAGGATTCCTTAACAAGGCTCATCTCTCTCACCCAAAAAAGCTGCTCTGTGCACAGGTGTTTGTGTTCACCTGTGAATTACGGGAGACACCCAGGGCTTATTTTTTATGGCCCTGTTTGATGCCGGGAGGGCACACCTCATGTTATCTGCTTTTCAATGGTCACTAATTTCTTATTGCTGTAACCTGGCAGTGGATTCCAGCCAGACACATATTCTTGGACAGTCAGTTCTTCAGTGTGTCCTTTTTTTGTTGCTATGATTGCAGGAGGGAAGGCAGGCAGGAAGTTGGGGAAGTGGAGTAGGAAAGGGTGTTGGGACACAGCCAGGCTTTGGATGAATCCAATGTGAGCATCAGTTCAGCATCTCCTGATGCAGTGAGTTTTTCTTAGCAGTGGGCAGAGAGGAATAAAGGTTTTAGGAAAAAGGAGAATCTGGTGGGTGCCTTACAACGCTGGTATCTCAAGTCTTTCACACAGAGTGAGCAATAAATAACCTCTGAGGAGAAAGAAAGGGGATCTGGAAGAGGCATTTTGTGAAAATGGGTGGGTAAGGAGAGAGTTTCTTAAACCACTTGTCCCAGGCTGTTCTGGAAGCAGCCAGAACCCCTTCATTAGAGAGGGGTGCACGCAGCTTACAGCTCTGGCTGGTTTGTGAGCCCACAGCACCATGACCACTTCCCAGAAAGGCAGAAAAAGCTCCAAATTCCACGGTGCTCCATCTCCACTCCGATAAAAGGCAGAGCTCTGTAGCAGTGGGAATAAAAGGGGAACAGCCCAGCAGTTCCTGGGAAAGCATTTTTTCAGAGACAAAGCCCTTTCCAGAGTCCTCCTTCCCAGCCTCCCTCCCCTGAACACCCACCTGTGCCCTCCCTGTGTGCTGGGCTGTCAGAATATCTCTGCTAATGAAGCAGTCTGGCCTGAGGCTACTCTTGCTCCAATCCCCATCCCGCTGAGCCTGACTCTGGCTGCTCACTTGGAACACAGAGCTGGGCTGCACCCGGCAAGGAATAAAGGACAAAAAGCGGGGAATCCTGGCTATGGCACAGCCCTGATATCCCGGAGACTGTGGGAGAGGCTGACGAATGGGTCTGGCTGGCTCAGGGGGTGGTGTGGCTCTTTGGTCTCCTCCCCTGTCCTTCGATAGGGGCAGTGACTTGGTAGGGAGAGGATTGGTTTCTTCCTCACTGGAAATGTGCAAGTGCCAGGGAATTCTGTGGAAAGACAGAGAAGTGGGGAGAGGAGCTGTTAACCTGCAGCCTTAAAAAGCTGAACACCCCAGCATCTTTGGGGGGAACGCGATTCACTGGACGCTGCCCCAATTGTTGAAAGCCCTGGCCCATGGTTTAAACTCTTGTGGTGTGCAGGACAGGACTTTGCTGGCAGAGCCAGTCCCTGACTGGGAGGAACTCCTGCTGCAGACAAGGTCAGCAAGGCCAGAGCTGGAGGGGCAGCTGTGCTGCCAGGATGCTGGGTCTTCATTTAGCGTGGTTGAGGCAGAGGCAGAGTGGTGCCAGAGGCAGCACGGATGGATGGCATCTGTGCTGGATCCTGCAGAGACAGGAGCTCTGCATCCCTTCCTGAGCTCAGGTTGGTCATCTGACAGGTTCCTCTCTCCTCCCAGCCTCAACCTGTCCTTCCTGTAAAGGGGCAGGGCCTGCATCTGCAGCAGCTCAAAGGACCTTTGATCTCAGTTAGAAACTCTGTGTTTGCTGAAACACATGTAAATAAGTTACAGTTAGGAAGTTTTCCCTTCTTTTATGGGTTGAATAGTGGAAGAATATCCAGGGTAAGTAATTTGTTCATTAAACTGGTGATAGAAAGTCTTTCTCTTTTAAGTTTCAAACCTGTGCTTGAAGCATTATCTCCACTTAGAAAACACTTTCTGGCACAGGTAACTCTTTGCAGTTGTTGACACATTTGACCCGAGAGAAAGGTTTTGTTTCAATCCAACGTGATGTATCCCAGAGGTGGAGAACTGAATGTTGAAAAATGATCACTATTTACTCTGTTTGCTGTGGTAGTGCCTCTGTGAGCAAATTAAGAATCATGCTTTCACTTTGCCAGCGCCCTGGAAACACACAACAAAAAGCCACGGAGAGTCCTGCCCCCAGACTGGGAAACCTGTTCCAATTGCTCCGTGTGGAATTTGCAAAGCGTACCTGGCTCTCCCTCTAACCACATGTGCATGGATTTGCGTAGCACTCTCTGATCTGCTCGCCAGTGGTGAATCTGTTTACACTAATCCCAAAAGCTCTGCTATTAAAGAGACTGGAGCTGAACAGCTCCAGACTCTGCTGCTGAACTCAGACACACAGACAGAGCTCTTGTCCTTCGTTACAGGGAGGACTCGTTAGTGACTTCAGTGCTTGTAAGAGGCTGCTGGGATCAGTCTCAGTCTGTGCCTCTTGCACCCCCCAAACTTCACCGAGTTCTGCCAGAACATCTTCCGTGTGTGAGAAAGGTTCCTGGAGGATCGAGGCCACTCCTGTCCTGCTCTCCTGTGACCTCTCCTGGAGGAAACACAGAGCCTTTGGAGAAGGCTGTGGCCAAGCTCTCCCTGCACTTGGAGGTGGAGTTGCCATTAGGAACAGAGGTGGAAGAATAATAACCCTGATGGCTGTAAAAGAAGGAAGCTTTGAGAAAAAATCCCCACTCCCCTGTAAAAAGTGAAAATAAATTGGGCTCAGGAAGTCAAGCTCCAAAGAAGATGGAGTCAAGGGAAGTCTGAAGAAGATCCCAAGGCTCTGCAGAGCCCAGTGCAGTTGGATGTGCCAGGAATGAAGGTTTCTGGGAGCTAAGAGCGAGCCCTTCCCACCACACAGCCCCTCACCTGCCCTCCATCCAGAATCCTCTGACTGCCACAGAAATGTCTGTGTCTCCCACAGCCTCTTCCAAGCATTTTTCTTGGTTCATTAGGTGATAACAGAAAGTGATTTTTCCCCTGTCATCTTGAGCAATCAGAAGCATTAAGAGTAAGAGCCTAAGCCTGAAAGCCTGAATGAGAGGGTTTGATGGGTATGTGGATCTGCCTCCTTCATTAGAGCCAGAAGCAAAGTGGATCCCAGAGCTGGAGTTTCTTGGGAATAAAATGGCAAGAAACAAGGATTGTGGTCAGGTAGCGTCAAGAGAAAACTGAGAAGTGGCAGGGGCAGTTACTGCTCAGAAATGACCCTGCCAGTTCTGCCAGTGGCTGTTGTCACACAGCAAATGTACTTCTCACTGTCTGGAAGGCAGGTTCAATCTGCCACCACCGCGCCCTGGAAGAAGGCAAGTCAGGGGACACAGCTTGGGACAAAGCTGGGAACTTTGGGCTGTTCTGGAGCTCTGAGGCAGGGCTCACACAGAACTCGCACTGTTCTGCCACCTGATAAAGACTCACGGACCACATTTCTTGTCCTGTGTTTAGGAGGATAATTTATTTTTATTTCCTTCCTAGGTAGGATTCTTCCAGCCCAGTCGATCTCACTTTAGCATCCAAAGGCAGGGAACTCCATCTTGTTGAGGTGACACATCCCTGTAACAACCACACAACTTCATTTTGGGCCATGGGGTCCTCTCGGGGCAGTTCCACACGGACCTCGCGCCGTGTCTGCCACAGCTTGTGACGGGAAACAAATTTACCCCGTGTGTCCTAAGTCTTGTTCCATCCGTCCATCCCTACGTGGAAAAGGGAAGGCTGGAGCCAGGTCACGGCTGCCAGGGAGAGCGAGCATCCTGCACGGGGACGCAGGGGCCGGGCAGCAGCGGAGCTCGGCCGTGTCCCCGCGGGGCCGGGGCAGCCCCGGGCCCCTCCCGGGCTGGCGGCAGCCGGCGCTGGCCCCGCCGTCCGTCGCTCACCCCCTCGCCGCCGCCGGCGCGGCGCTTCCCAGCGCCTCCGCTGTTTAAATGGGCCAAGTTAGAGAAGCGGCGGCGGCGGCGGCGGAGGGAAATCTTGTTTGGTCTGAGTCTCCGAACTGTGCGGTGACTTCTGAGCACAGATCAATACGTGTCTGTCCCGGCTCGGGGGCCCGGCCCAGCCCGGCGCGGCGTTCGGGGGCTGCGGGCAGCGGCGTGGGGAGCGCAGAGCTGGCGGGGATGGCTCTGTAGATGTCTGTGTGCCTGTGCGTGTGTAGATGTATTTATATTTATCCGTATATATACAGAGGGATACGGAACGTAACACCGCGTTTCTTAAAATTTCGTGCAGGAGTGGGAATTAAAAACCAACTGGCGGGGATCATAAAGGCTTCGGTGGGAGCGGGGCGAGTCTGCACGGCGCAGGTGAAGGTGGGCGGCCCCGGGGAAAGTTCGCCGCCGCCCGGGTGTCTGGAGCCCCGCGGGCAGAGCGCGGAGCGCCGGCACCGGCCGGGGCTCCGTCCTCCCGGCGGGCGCCGGCGGGGCGGGGAGGGGTCGCGGAGAGGCGGCGGGGGCGCAGCGTTTAATTTTAATTATTGCATATAAATAAATAAACCAGGTGTCAGTTTAAAGGAAGCAGGGGGGCAGGGTGAAAGGGGGCTGGGTGGGCGGCGGGGAACCCTCCAGCCTGGCGAGAAGGTGGGTTGATCTAGGGGAATCAATAAGCTTTTTTTTTTTTTTTTTTTTCTTTTAAAACTCCATGGCCCCCCCA
>VXAZ01001655.1:1165442-1222533 GCA_013399875.1 Gymnorhina tibicen
CCACCCACCCACCCATCCATCCATCCATCCCCTGTGCGCTGGGATGCGGGAAGGGCTGAGTGGCCTTCCCAGGGCCGGGGTGTGGGCACAGCCGTGGGGAAGCGGGGTCTGCCTCTGGGCTTTGTGCCCTCACAGAGGTTTTTGCCATCTGGGTGGGAGAAATGGCACAGGTCCCTTCAGTTTTGCAGGGCATAGGATGCCAAAACTTCACGGAATGAGCTGCCAGATGGGAACAGGGCTCTTCCCCCAAATTTGTACTTGTCAGTTTTGGGCAGGCACAGTTCATGTTTGTTTGGAGCCCTGGATAGATTCCAGTCTGTTCTGGTGAAACCCATTCCCTCCCCTCCAGGGTTTCCTCTGCCACATCGAACTTCCCTCAGTGCTCTGAACACCGCCCGTGCATTCTCTCCATCTCCGCTTTCGGCGCACAGCCAGGGCTGCTCTTGGAAGGGGCAGTGGGCTTTTACAGCCAGAGGGAGGGGAGAACAGCTCTGAAATCCTTATTGATGAATGAAAATACCTTAGATTTGTGAAGTCACACATCCAGGATAACAGTGGAAGGACATTCCTTATGAGACAGTTGATTGTTTCCCTTATCAGACAGAGTGTGACCCTTGCTGTGTTTTCCATTCTTGTAGTGCTGCCTCTGAAAGGGGGATAGGGCTGGAGATTGGCTGCTCCTCATCCGCTTTTCCCATCATTTCTTGGACAGGGTGTCTGCTTGAAAGGTGGCTCTTGCTGGAGTTCAGGGCTTGGGGCACAGGTAGAGAAGGAAAGATGCATTTCCCCGAAGCTGTTGTGACATGGCCACATTCAAACAAAACAAACCAAAAAGTGCAATAAATGATGTTTGGTTTTTGCCCCATCTCCTCCGTCCCATGCAGAGACATGGGGTGGTTGTGCACGACTGGGGCACCGACAATGGGAATTCTTTGCTTGCTGGGGCCGCGTTTTGCTCTTGGCTTGATTTATATGTGATTTTTTATTTGCTGCTTTTTGCTTTTCGTCATCATGGTTGTTGTTTTCCTTTGCTGCCCTGAGGTTCAGGCGTCAGTCCAAGACTTTGTCAGGGATGGAAAGAGGAACTATCTGCTAACTTCAAAAATGCAGTAATGAGCAAAATCTGTTGTTTAGCCCTGAGGTTTGTGAGCATTCCCCTGGTCCCTGTTTGGGTGCAGGGGTGGAAGGCAGCTCTCTGTCACCCCAGAGAGTGGCTTTGTGTTGCTCCTGGGTTGGCTCTGTCTGCAGCTCCACTCTCTGTCCTTCCCCAGTGTTCCCTCCTGGCTGCTCCAGTTTCCCTGGAGAGCCAGGAGCAGAGCAGCACCTGGGCAAGGGAGGGAGATCCTGGGGCTACTGAGCATGGTGGGCCAAATTCAGAGGCATACACACCGGGCATGAGTCTTCCAGGAGAACTTTCCTGTGGAAAGAGGACTTTGCCTGCTAGAGAATTTACTTGGCTGGCTGCAGAGGCAGGATTATTCTGAAATTTCACTGCTAACTGAATAGATTAGATTTAGGGTCCTTTCTGAGCTGCTGTGGGCTTAGGGATGGGAGCTGGGGAATGTTGGGGTTTATGTGTGGGGACTGTTTTCATAACTTTGCCTTTGTGTCCCCTGGGGCTGCCTTATGAATGTGGAAAAAGCCCCTCTGTAAAGCAGACTTATAAACCTCCAAATCCCCCCAAGGTCTTTGGCACAGTCTGTTGATTTTTATTTGTGGTTTCATGCTGATTTGGCTTGTTGCTCTTAATCCAGCACATTTTAGTTCAGGTTAGTGTTTGTTGGAGGTTTTGGAGATGGATGGGCTTTTTTTGTTTGTTTGCGGGAGTTTTTTTGGTTCTGTTTTGTTTTTTAAAGGACTGGCCCAGGTGGATTTCAGCCTGTGGTTGCACTGTGGTCTTGCATGTCCAACTTGAATTCTTAACAGAAGTTTATTCAAACTCTGTCAGATCTCAGCTTTATGGAGAAACTGGGGATGAGGTGAATCCTGGTCTGAAATGGGGTGAGAGACTCACAGAGCCCACCCAGTGCTGGGCAGCGGTGCTGAGTTTGGGTGCAGCTCGCAGGGGTTCCTGCTCTGAGGGCAGTGGGAACCTTTGTGCTGCTGCTTTCACAGGAGGGTCCCTAAAATCCACTGCTTTGGGGTCACAGAGCGCTTCCGAAAGGGGATTTTCAGGAGGAAACAGCTGGAAATGGGAATCAGTGTGGCTGGGAGAGGAGCTCTGAAATGTGCTGTGCGCTGGAAGTTGTTCCTGGTGGCCCAAACTCTGCTCCTGCACCCAGCACGCAGCGGCTGCCGCTGTCAGGGGGCTGGAGGGTGGGTGCTGCACCAACGAAAGGAGCAGTTATTGTTCTGCACAGAGGAAAAACAAACCCAGATCAATGGCACTGAGAGTGCCAGCACAATGCTGAAGGATTTAATTTTGTGGATTATTAAATACCCTCTGGAAAGGAAAATATTAATTGGATTGCAGGCTCGTGAGTGAACAGCAGAGATGTAGAAGCAGCTGTGGCTTAGGAAAATAATTGTATCTTACAGGGGGCTTTAAGGAGCTCCAAGGGGGGAGGTTTGCCCTCGTGCAGGAGCTGGGGTGAAGATTTCTGCTCTGCCAGGGAGCAGTGAGGAGACAATGGAGGCGAAAGGTCTCGTGTGATGGAAGGGCAGAGGAGGATCCGTGTGTGAGGTCAGTGCCCGTGGAAACCAGGCCAGTCCAACCCTGCCTGGGAGAGAAGGAAAGGAAATTTGTGCTGAGCGTGGTGTGTGTGAGGGTTCTGCTTGGAGGGAGCAGATCTTCTCCTGGGATGCTCTCAGGCTGCAGAGGGGGTTCCTTACCCCACAGACACTGGCATGGGGTTGATTCCCTGAAGTGTCCTGGGCTCTGCTGTAGGGAGAGGCAGTTTCTGAGCCCTCAGGCCCTCTGGGGTGAGCCTGACCCAGGAAATGGGCAGCTGCAGCCAGCTCTGCTGCCTGGTGCTGGAATTCTGCTCCGAGGAAAAGAAAGTGAAGCCTGGGAAGAAAGACAAATAAATGTAGAGAAGCAGGGGAAGCAACATCATCTCGTTAGCGCCGTGTCAAGGGCAGCGTAAAGGTGACACAGGAGAAGTAATTTTGCTGTCAAAATTATTTAGAGATGTCATTAAACTGCTTAGGGCTGTCTCTGGTGCTGCAGGGCACAGACACCTGGTTTTAATTTGCCCTGCTCTGTGTCCAAACTCGCTGGCCTCACTCAAAGGGAGCGGTGCTTGTTTGGAGGCAAATGCCTTCAGTGAACTGGGAGCTGGAAGGCAAAGGGTGACCAAGAGCAGAGTGAACTCCCTCATAAACTTCGTTAATTTAAAACTATCAACCAGTTCAGGTCTGCAGGGATGATGAACTTTTCAGAATGCTTGTTCTGGTTCAGTTATGGGACAGGGAGAGCAGAGAACGGTTTCCTACTGGAAACCTACTGGAGGTGTCCGGGGTCAGGGTGGACGGGGCTTGGAGCAGCCTGGGGTAGTGGAAGGTGTCCCTGCCCATGGCAGAGGGAGGAATTAAAGGTTCCTTCCTAGCCAAACCAGTCTGGGATTTTATGACTGGCCCTGGACTTTGGAAAAGAGATCCCTTCTCTTTTTACTTAATTATTGCTTGGCCGAAATATTACGCTTGTAAAATCACTTTGTTTGCTCTATATTTTTTTTCTTTTTCTCTCTCATTTGTTTGCTTTTGTGGGGTTTGTTTGTTTGTTTGTCCTTCCCCCCTTCCCCCTTCTGCATTGTCTTGCCCTGTTTCTCCTATGCCCGGTCTGTTTCCTTTATGTGGAAAATGTCTTGTTACTCAGGAGTTCTTGTTTGGCATCGATGCCCTCTTCCCTCCCTTCTTCCTTCTCTAGTGAAATGCATCATCTTCACTTTCTCAGCTGAAGAATTCACCATTCTCACCATTTCAGGGCTTTTTCTTGCTGTTAGGACATGCTCACGTCCCTCGCTCCTGGCAGATGTCGCTGGAGAACTCATTACAGGGCCCTGTGTCCCAAACTTGCATTTTCCAGCTGAGGGCGAGGAAGGACTCTCCCGAAGAGTTCATTAATGCTGCAGGCATCAGGTGCAGTTTGTAAATAAACCAGAGCACCTCTGCTGTGCTCTCAGCCTGCTGTGGAGTGGAGGTGCCTCTGTCCACACCCCCTGCTCTGCTGGAGCTCTGCATTTCCCTCCTGTTGTTTTTGGCTCTTACTTTAGCAAAACCAGTGAGGACAGAGAGGAAATTACACATTCCCCTGGGCCAGAAATAGAATCTGATAAGGGATTTTCTTGTAACAGTGTCTGAGGCTGAGGAAGGATGAATGGAGGGAATTCCCAAGCACTGAAAGGTTCTTGCTCATTTATTTTGCCTCTAGTCCATGGGAAAATTGCAGCTTTTACTTTATTTTGCACATGGATACAAAGCCACAGGATCTGGGAAGGCCATCAAGCCCAAATTTGCCCTGTTCTTTGATTAGCTGCACAGAAATATTGCTGCACATCAAATCCCTCATTTTCAGATGTCAAGAAGGCTTCAATCCCTCTGCAGAGCAGGTTCTTTAATCTTCTACATCTGCAGCTGGAAGGGAACCTGCAGCAGCGTTCACCAACCAGCCCAGTCACCGGAGGCAGTGTCACCTTGGGGTGACATCCACAGGCACCAGCCAGGGACGTTGTCCCTGTGGTGAGAATGGGAATTCCAGAGAACTGGGAAGCTGGAACACTTGAGAGCTTTTGGTGATGGAAGAGCCACAGGACAGGGAATGCAGAAGCTGAAATATTTCTGACGACAGAACAGCAGCAAAGTTGTGCTCGCTCGGAGCTGGTGCCCAGTTCAGTGCCGGGAACGCTTCAGGCGGTTTCAAAAGCAGCTCTGGGATTTTAAACGACTTCAGTTCACTCGGGCCTCTTAATCACCGCAGCTCCTTGGTAGGAAACTTGCGTGCTGCCTTTGAAGAGCCAGGTCCCTGCCGGAGTGCCCTAGCCCGGAGCTGGTGTTTATCAGAGCTCCGGGGCTGCGCGCACTCGGGTTAGGAGCGGGTCCCAGCCCGGGGGCAGCTGCTGCTCTGCCTCTCCCTGCCTATCTCTGCCCATCAAATTGCAAAGCCTCCCCTGTAACCCCATCCCTGCCTTTTATCCGGAGATGGATGTGATAGGTGGTACTGGCTGTGGGAGCCGCTTTTGCTGTGTTGCCAGGGCAACCGGAGATGGCCCCTGAAGACAGGAAAGGGCAAACATTCCTTTCTGCTACAGTCTGGAGCATCAGTGATTGAATGAGATTAGATGGAATTAGATAATCCTGAAATTCACAGTGATTTGACGCCAGACCTTTATTAAATAAGTAAAAGTACCAGCCCTTATAATAAAAATGAATTCTTTTAGATCAATAACTTTCCCCACTGTTTGTCACAGCTGTGATTCTTGAGATCTCTTTTTCTGTGGCACGGGGTGAACCACACGAACCTGCCTTTTTTAATTTTATTTTTTCTCCTCTCCCAGAGGGGACTATGATATCAATTCCTCTTTTATTTCCCCCTTGTGATTCACCCACTTAACCCTAAAGTGCCCTTGCAAAGGAAGGCACTGCAAGGTTCTTCAGGGATGATTCAATGCGCTGGAATTTACAGCACTGGGGTTACTTAAACATTGCACACCGTTAGTCTTAAGCATTGTAATGTTTCAGAGCTAAAGAAAGAAAATGAAAATACATAAAAATATGTCATGAATGACTGGGAAGTTTTTTGTTCCTTGTGTGTTCCATGCCCAAAATTCTTGGGATCTCATCCACGCCTGGCGTGTTCCTGCTCAGCTGCAGTGGGACCGATAACATCATGTTCATATCTAAAGTAAATGTGGGCTAGAACGTGAGTGCGGGGTGGACTTTGATCACAGCCAGCCAAGATTTACCTCAGTTTAACTCTGCTGACTTCCTTTTCATCTTCAGACTGGCAGGGCTTACATCAAAACCTGCTGTGCACCGGAGGGCGCCCAGCAGAGCATGGAAAATTTGGGGTGCTCTGGCCCTCAAGCAGTCCTGTTTCTCAGCGGGCTGTGTTGGCCCTTTCAGAGCAGAGGGTTGATTTATTCAGATGGATTTTTGTCGGTGGTGCAGCGCCAAACACCCCTGCTGAGGGTGTTGCAGGCCCAGTTCGTGGTCTCACCGCAGAGCAGGAGCAGCCTCAGCAGAATGCTTTAAATTCTGAATTAAAATCTAATTCATTTTCTAATCCCTGCATTAACAGAGTGATTTCTTAAAACATCTTTGGCTTGAAATTCATGAGCTGCCTGTGCAGGTCTGGATCTGGACTTGTTTGTATCAGCAATGTGGATCTGGGGGTTTTTTTGAAGTCTCACCTTGCTGTGATGGCTTTCTCAGGAATAAGTTCAGTTAAGAGTAATTCCGTGAAGCTGGGGAGCATTTCTGTCCCCTGGCGTGTGCAGAGGGCAAAAATCATCCTTGCTTTGGGAGGATTTAGTTCTCCCTTTGATGTGTCTGCTGTTGTCTTTAAATCACTGTAGAATCTGCAAAAAGTGTGTTTAAAGGGTATTTGAAATTACGTGCCCTAAGTTGCTGTGCTTTCCCTTTAGCTGAAAAACTTCCATCTTGAGAGTCATTTTGGTGTTGTGGTGGGACTCCTCCAACCCCCTGGACTGCTTTTCGTGGCAAGCTCTGGAAACAAGAGTGGAAAGTCATTTTTCCTCCCATATCATAAGGAAACACTGACATGCAGCAAAGCGAGAGAGGGAAGGACAGAGGAGGCTGAGAAACGTGTGTGAGCAGTGGGTTCAGAGCAAATCGATCTGCGCTGGGAATAATCCCACCCTCACCAGCAGGACAGCAGGACAAGTTGCTCATTTTTAGGACCATGGAATTCTGGAATGGTTTGGGTTGGAAGGGACCTTAAGGCCCTTAAATCTCATTCCAGCCCCTGGGCAGGGACACCTTCCCCAGCCCCGGCTGTTTGGAGGATTCAGGCAGGCAGGATTCTCCCTTGCAGGGCTCTAATTCCACATCCAGAAAGTTGTGTGGTGTCAGAGCAAATACCTCGCAGAAATCCAAGCACATTGCTGGCACTATTGTCTCAGCAAAAAAAGATATATTGGTTTAACATCTTTTCCATTAACAAGCTTTAATTTGCATAAATTATATCACCCTCTGTTAATTTATTATTACTTGTTCGGTTTCCTCTATTTCATTATTTCTCCTGGGGGTTATAAAATTACTTGGATTATTCTGCTTAAGCTTTTTAAAATACAGTCACAGTGCTGTGTTTTCCCATTTACCTTGTATTTCCTCATTGTTCTGAGGCTCATTAAAAATCTGAGTGAAGTGTCTCAAGAACTTCCCTGGGTGAGTATTCTGGAAGTCTTTGAGAGCAACTTGCCCAAATCTGCTGATTTAAACCTGTATTTGGAAGTTTCTGTTTTTTGGACATCTCCTAATTCACTGCTGGAGTGCAAAGTGTTCCGTGACCGTGCCATGCCAGAGATGGCTTTTTCTCCCAGTGCGGAAACAAAATATTTACTGAATATTTTTATTTTTTCCTTATTTCTGACGGTTCTGTCATTGCCATCCAGCGACGGGCTGAAGCCACCGTTACCTCCTGTCCTCAGTAAGCCAGGCTGGAGTTCCCCAGTGAATGAAGGCGTGATTCAAATCACACACGCAATTACTGCAGATTAAAATCTCCCTGGTGGGTGGGGAAGGACAGGCCTTCCCCACTACAAAGGCCCTTCCCCTGATGTTGTGCCGATGAAACGCCCCGAAGTGTGTCACTCCTTGGGATCTGCTTTGTGTCTCCAGTGGGATTTGTGCCTTCCCCCTCCCGTTCCGAGCTGGTTCGATGGAAAGCCGGCGTGGGGATGAGCTGGGGCTGCCCTGGGCTCTGGGAAGGGCACGGTGCTGTCGCTCGAGCCTCCCCCGTGCTCCGTGCCGCTCCCCAGCCCGAGCTGTGGCTGATGGAAAGCTGTGCTGGGCTCCCAGCACACGGCTCTGGGGCTTCCCTGCGAGAGCCGAGCCTTCCCCACCTCGCTGCCGCTCAGCTCTCCCTCCCGTCTGGCTGCTCCTGTTTTCTCCTGGCCCCGGCTTCCAAGCCAGGTGGGTTTGAGTTGCACCGAGCCGTGATCCCGGCGTGTCCCGGCAGGGCTGCAGCTCCTGGAGCATCCTCGGCCTCCCGAGGTGTTCGCTCTGAGGCGTCGGCGCCGGGCTGTGCGCGCAGGGGAGGAGGGGGCGTGGGACCTCCGGACCCCGATTCCCATCGGGAAATGCCCTCCTGCCCTCCTGCCCTGCTCCCTCGCACCCCGCTCGAGTTCCGTGCTCGGAGGAGCCGCCCCAGCGCTGCTGGCACCGAGGGCTGGGAGTGTGAGCCCTGCCTGGCACGGAACATCTTGGTCTCCCCGAGCTGTGAAAGCTGCCATATGCTGAGGGATGTGTGGGGAGCGACGCTCTTCCCTCCGAGCCTCCCCGGATGTTCTGGCAGTGTTTAATCTGTCGGGGGCTGCTCTGCCGCTCGCTCTGATCCCAGCAGGCCGGCGGCTTCCGATCAATAACAGCCTTGATCAGCAAATAATTCCACCTTGATCAGAGAATCCTGGTAATTAGAGCCGGAGAGGAGGCGTGACATCAGCAGGGCTGGGGGCAGGCTGGCATTTCAAGGGGTGCTTTTGGGGCTCTTCTGGCTGCTCTTGGAATTCCGTGCGGGCAGGGCTGGGCTGTTCCTGCACACAGTTAATTAAAAATGCAGTCAAATTCAAAGCTGCCTTTCTGGCCCATCTCAGTCATCCCTGTCTTCACCTCATGGATTACCCACCATGTGTGGGACTCACTCCAGGCAGAAAATTCGGTGGGGAAAAAGCCTCAGGAGCCTGATCTGGAGCCTTCCTGGGTTAACAGTGCAGAGAATTGTACCAAGTTTGTCTGGGAAGAAGAAGGAGGGGAAGAGATGAGGGATCGGGGGCTGGAGGTTCAGCAGCTCAGGTGGCCCCAACCCTTTCCTTCAGAGCTCTCCCTCTCCTGGAGCTGCTGTGCTGTGACTGCAGCGAGGGCAGGGGGGAATAAAAACCAGATGTTGGCTCTGAGGAGGAGACAGCAGGTGAGAGGCAGCAGCTCAGGAGCTCCCAGTGCACATTCCTGGTTCCAAAAGCGCGTTCCCAGGGTGGGAAAGGCAGCAGTGGTGCCAGCAGAGATCTGCCCGGCAGTCAGGGCTGCTGTGTGGGATCCCTCCTCCGGGGAGGTGCAGCTCTCCTAATCTCCTTCCCTTATCCCTGTCCCAGCTGCCCTCCTGCGCTCGGTAAATAACACCCGGGGAGCCGCAGGCGTCAGCCAACAATGAGTGGCCTCCCAAGGGGGCCGAATTTCTTTCCACCTAAATCCCACCTTGGCAGTCTTTGTGAAAGAATCCACAGTTATTATTAGTTTAACTTGTATTTTTAAATACTACCCTTGTCTTTTGTTTACCTTTTGGACTCTAAATGTGATTTCGGAGGGGATTTTTCTGGAGTTCCAGCTGGCACCCAGTGTCCAAACAAAGCCAGGCCTCTGCTGTTGGAGCGCCTGGTGTTGCTTCGCCCTTGCTGTGTTTGGGAATGGCTCACCTGCCCCAGCACAGCGCACAGCGAGATCCAGCTGAGCCTCTGGAAGTGTCTGCAGGGATTTGTCCATCTGATCCTGTTTATTTTAATAGGGCATTTACTTCTCAGGAGCTGTCTCTCAGACCTGATCTCCTGTCTCCAGAACTAACGGGTGTAAGAGTTTGACCCTAATTCAATTTAACCCTTATTTTGGCTGTTTCTCCATTAGAATTTGGGTCTGTGCTGAGTTTGAGTTGGGTTTTGCCTGTGCAGAGATTACACTGTGGAGTTCAGGGGATGTTGTGCTGTGCTCTGACATTCGTATTTTGCTTTGAGCTGGAGTGAGGGAAATCCAGAGAAAGATTCCTGGAGCAGGATCTCTCCATGGCAGGGCTCTCCTGAGCTGGGGACAGGAATTCCTGGAGCAGGATCTCTCCATGGCAGGGCTCTCCTGAGCTGGGGACAGGAATTCCTGGAGCAGGATCTCTCCATGGCAGGGCTCTCCTGAGCTGGGGACAGGAATTCCTGGAGCAGGATCTCTCCATGCCCTTTCAAGCCGGCGTGGGCACCATCACCTCAGGACTGGGTGTCTGCAGGGAAAACCAAAGCTGTAAATTGGAAGTGGTGAGTCCTGCAGGAGGAAGATGTGATGGAAAACATGCCCAGGGTGGGATTTCACTTTCCCTTTCCCAGCCTCCAGTGCAGATGCTCCCAGGGTGACCCAGAGCTGCTTAGCAGAGCACAAGAGGATCAGGAGGCCTCCGAGGAGTCTGTGTCTGCTGGAGCTGCAGGGGGGGAATTAGGATTGGCACAGTGTCATCGGCAGAGCTTGTGTTTGGCCGGGCTTTTTGTTTCGAGGGCCCAGCAAATCAGCGAGCAAACAACAAACTGGGCTCCAGTTTGCTCCGCGGCACGCCGGCATTGCAGGGGGAGCAGTGCCACCTATGGTCACGGCTGCCCTCCGCGGGGCTCGGCACAGGTGCGCTGTACCTGCGCTTATCCCAGAACACCCAGCCAGGCACTCCCCGAGCCCAGCTCAGCCTCTTCCTGCACGGCAAGGAGCCCCAGCCTGGAGGGCTTTACCCACGCAGGAGAAACCCAGAGTGTTCCCACTGAAAACTGTGTGGGGTTTAGGTGCATTTCTGCAGATGTGCTGTGCTTTAAAGCAGGGAATGGCAGCTGCAGAATGGCCCTCAGCAAACCTCCAAACACAGCCCCTTTCCTGCAGCAAGTTCTGCTGTAAAAATTGAAGGAGACCTCCAAGGCTCACCGAGAGTTGTGGGCGCGTTGTGTTAATGTAGTTTTTGTCCAACAGACCGAGGGTGGGGGGCTCTGGCTGGAAGGAGCTGCTGGAATTCCTTCAGGCCAGTGCTGCAGGTGAGAGCAGCTCTGTGCTGCTGTGCCGCTGGTGGAAGTCTCTGTCCATGGTGTCAGTGCTGCTGGAAGCCACCTCAGGGCCCCCTGGCCCAGCTCTGCTGCCCACCCTGGGGACATTCCTCAGTGCCTGAGAGGGGAGAGACCACTTCCTGATAAAATGTTTCACCTTTAGAACTTCCCCCTCATTTTACTCCAATTAACTTCGGTTCTGGTTTTCACTCCCAGGTGAGATCAGGTTTTTTTCACCTTCTCAGAAAACTCTTCCTTCTGGCATTGCTTTTTTTCTTTTTTCCCTTCCAGCTTCTGGTTTTTCATTCTTTTGATGAATTATTTACCTCTCTTGTATTTTTTTTTTATATTCTCTTTGTGTTTACCTTCAAAACATACAGCTCCCAACACTCCCTGCATCATCCCGTGCTCGTTGGGAAGCCACTGTGCATGCTGGCCATTCATTTCCCATGTTATTTATAAATACAAGTGCTGTAAATCGTGTGGTGTCACCTGGTGGTGCTCCCAACGTGCTGAGCCCGCTGGGTGTGTGCTCCTGGTGTTTCTGGGAGTACAGGGGTGCGTCCTCTGGGTTTGTTGGTGCACACAGTGCCAGGGATCTGTGGTTCTGGTGCTGGGAGTGACCCCAGTGCCGGCAGGACACACCTGAGCAGGGCAGGGTTGTGCCCTGAGGCGCGAGCCACCTTCCCGGGGCTCTCAGCATCTCCACGGGCCGAGGGCAGGTCCGTCCTCAGCGGTGCCAGGAGCAGGGCAGGGATCCCCCCGCCAAGGGAGCGAGGCAGGAATTTGGAGTTCCTCAGCCTGGCACCCTCAGCCTCTCTCCCCGTTCATTAATTCGCTCCGTGCTGCAGCTGGGAGCACGTATTAAAACTCTAAGGAGGCATGTCGAGCAGTTGTTCAGAAGCAGTTAATTTTTTATTGGATTTGAAGTCAGACTTCATGGGCCGAGCCCACCCCCGCGGGCGGGGGCCGGGGAGCTGCAGAGAATTGACTTTCTCTTCTGCGGCTGCCCCCAGCCAGGTTCACCTGAGAAACTCCCTGGCTCTGCCTCCCTGAGGCCTCAGTCCCTCCGGGCTCAGCCATCAGGAGGAATTAAATTAAACGTTCCCCCTGCACACGAACGAACCAGAACCGCTCGGCTTCGGACCCTGGTCCGGCCCAGGGCATCCCCACACCTGCAGGAGGGACCTTCCGGCCTTGCTCCAGGCTCTGTGTCCGAAGCCCTTCCCTCAGCAGTGGGGATGGAATGTGTGTGGAGCTGCTGCCGTGGCTCTGCCTCCCCGGGAGGCCAGGGCAGGGCCAGCCTGCGGTCCCTGCTCACAGATCGCACCCGGGCACCTCATCCCGACTGCTTCCCTGGAAGCCTCCCTGGCTCCTCCTGCTCTGCCCTCCAAAACAACAGAATCAAGATGACAGAAAGGCCTCGCAGGGTGTCCCCAAAGGCTGTGATGAGCAGGGGACGCTGCCATCCCTGCCTGGGACACCAGCTCTGTCCTCTGTCCCCAGCTCCTTCACCTGCATCTGCCTTGCCTGATCCCAGGACTGAATCTCTTCTAAAACAATCTGTTCCCGTTATTCTGTAGAATTCCTCGGTCTGGTACCAACATTTGCTTCAGCTGCCACCTCTCTCTGTAGTCAGGGTAAAAATGAAAAACCCCAAACCCTCCAGTTGTGCTTGGAGCCCTTTGCCATCCATCAGCCAGGGGTCACAGTAACTGCAGCTCGTATGCTCAGGTCTCGAAACCTGCAGGAAATCAGTCTTTGTTACACGTGAAATAAAGCAGTCTATGGGGAAAATAACCATAAATGTTCATTATTTGTACAGGAAAATCAATTTGTAGGCCAATTGACCAAATAAAGTAATACAATTTGCTGGGAAATCCCCCAGGTGTGGCAGGCAAATCGCAGAGCAGGGATGGAGGCTGAGCTTTGCGTAGGGAGGGTGGGGTGGGAGGGATGTGGGCCGGGACACCAGGCTCGAGAAGAGGAGTAAAACTGCAGGAAAGGGTACAGCCCATCAGGGAGAGGTACCAGGGAAAGGGGGAGAGGGAAAAGTGGCCTTTGCTGGGGGTTTTACATCACTCTGGGGGTGACAGTGAGGAAGGTGCTGTGGGGAGGGGGTGGTTCCTGTTACAGCAGAACATGGATGTGGGGAGGAACTCAGCGATTCCCTTTGATCTCTGTGAGAGTTGCTCTCCGTGACAGTGAAGACTTACAAAAAAGAAGAAAAAGACTGGAGCAAGGCCTGGGCCCATCTCCTTTGGGCTGTGTGGAAATCCCAAGGACCTCAAGTGCGTTAAGGATGTGTCTCCAGAGAAGAAGAGCAGAAGGCCCAGTCAGGTTCCTCTCGGGGAAGGATTTCACATTCTCTGGGAGGCTGTGTTCTCTGGGACCTGATGTGATGAACCTTTGGAGGGAGCACTGACACCTGGGCAATGCTGGACCATTACTCTGCTCTCTTGTTTTCCTGCTGCTCCAGGGGTGCAGCAGCGTGGTGTGGGAAGAGAAGGGGAAATGTCTGAAAGCATCCGTGCCCCTTTGCTCCTTGTCTCTTCACCAGAGAGGAGGGGCAGGCGAGGAAAGAAAAAAGAGAAAAATCCGTAAGTTTTGCCTTTGTTTAGGAGATAGCAACAGTGTTCCACACTCAGCTGGTGTAGGTTGACTTTTGCTCCATCAGAACTGACTTACATTGCCTGAGGACCCGGCTTCACATCTCTGCTTCCTTCTTTGCAACCTCAGACTGAAAGGGACAAAGTCATTTGATGTGGAAACAGACACAGAAAACAAAGAGCAGGACACTTTTCAGCCTTCTTCCAAAGAGGTTTTGAAAACAGGTAGCTCCAAAGGCCTGATAGATTTTCTATCTTAGACCTACCTCCCTTCAAAGACTGGAAATTCCAGTTGGCTTTTCCCAGAAAAGCGTAGCTCGCGCTCTATTAACAAATTATCCTTTGGGCTTTAGAACTCACTGAGAGATTCTAAATGGGAAATGTTCCCTTCTGTTCACAGATCTTGTTCATCTGTTTCTTTAGGGCTTCACAAAATCACGTCGTTAATATTGATGGGAAGAGCTGTAGCTTCCCTTCTGGGCAACTTTCTTTTGGGTGAAAACTTCTGTATTTTCCTCAATTATAGCAGGACCAAATTTCTCTGTGGAGCCTCAGCCTCCACACGTCATCCTCTGCCCCAAAGAGCTTCCAGCATAACCCGGATAAACCCTCTGAACAGGATGGAGGGACAGGTACAAGGCAGGGAACGCGCTGGTGACGGCTTTTTGTAGCAGGAGCCTGAGCACGGGGAGGTCGAGGGAGCTGCTTGGGATTACTCAGGGAAATTGTGGTCATGAGTAGTCTTCTCCTCTGGTGCACTTAAAGATAAAATACCCCAAACACGAGCTGGGCTCTCTGTGCTGGAGTTGAGAGCTGCTCTCTGAGCCAGCTGCTGACAACCCCGACCATCCCTGAGGAATGGCTCCGTGGCGCCCCGGGAGCCTGCTGGGCACAGCTGTCCCCAGGGTCTGTTGTGCCCTGGTTCCAGCTGTGGGGCCTGTCTGGCTGTGCCCCGTTGCCTCCCTTGCTTTCTCCTCGAGTCACTGAGGAACCTGCAAAGCCCTTCAGCCCTGCTGAAGGATGTGGCAGCCCCCAGAACCCGGGAGGTCTCCGTGGGCTGCGCCGCCGTCCTCTTCTGCCCGACCATTGCTGGCTGCGCCCTCCTGCTCGCCCTTGCTTTGGGCCGTCCCTCCTGCACTGAACAGTTCCAGGGGGGCACTGGTGGCCCTGGGGGGAGAGGGTGGGTAATGAAGGGTGGCCCGGTGACGGGGCTGGGCTGTGGCTGGCGGGAGGCAGGGGAAGGGATGCCTCGGGAGCCGTTCCATTCACGCGTTGGTTACTGAACGCTGGGCCAGGAGCTGGGATGGGAGCCTGGACACCTTCTCCTGCCTGTGACCCCTGCTCGGATGCAGATTCTGGTGAGCCCAGGGCGGCAGAGCTGTGCCTGGCCTGGATTTGCTACTGAAACAGTGGGGCTGGGAGCACACCGGGCTGGAAGGGCTAATGAAGGCCCAGGGGACAGGGCAGGATTATCTTGGAAGGCAATCTGACCCTCTCCGAGGTGTTTACACTAATCACAGCTGAAGGTAAATGCAAACTCTGCCAGTTATTCTACAGGGGGATGTGTGGTCCCCACTGCTGTGTAATTTCCCTAATTAAAGCCATTCCATCAGGTTTATTATTTGGAAAAGCAAAAGAAAAATATCCCAGGCTCTCCGAACCTCCCCCTTTCCTTTTCCCTATCTTTATTATCAATAAAAAGAGAGAGAAAATGCTGTCTGGGCTTGAGGATTTCCTTCACATATGGAAGAGATTTAGAATTCTCCCGCTCCCAGCAGCTCACAAACCTCCCCTCTTACCTCCCCTCTTCAGCGCTGCAGGCATTGCCTGTCTGCTCCCTGTGTTTCCCAGCTTTACGTACGTAGAAGGAATGCACAGGCTGGTTTTTTCTGCAGGTTTTTTATCCAATAGTAATTATTTCTGAGGGCTGAATCACAGGCACGTGAATCATCTTGCAAACATCTCTGATATTTTTACGTGTGAGCCAATTCTTGGGGCTTTTGCATTTCTGTGCCTTTTTTCTGGCCCCGGCCTGGCTGCCCGGTGTCCGCAGGGGCTGCACCTGCTCATCTGCTTGGGTCAGTTCCTGCCGGGGTCGGATGTCCAGGGTTTCACGTGGACCGGCCAAAGCTTTGCTTTCAAGCGCATTATTTTTTTTTCCGTGGAGCACTTTTTTCCTCGCAGCCCTCGGAGCTCTCGGCCTTTCCGTGGCTGGGATCAATTAAAGGCTCACCAGGGACTCTCCCGGCGAGGGCTCTTCCCTTCCCTGGCTGCCTCTCGGTGTCACACCGGGGCGTTCAGCTGTTCTGACCCTGCCGCAGCTCCCAGGGCAGGAAACCTTTCCTCCCCTCCCTTCCTGTGTCTCCCCCAAGCCCCGAGCTCTCCGCCCCTCATTCCATCTGCGAGCTCTCCCAGGGCTCTTATGCAACTCCTTGGATTTTGGGATTCTTGGCCGGGAGGACGCGGCTCCAGGGGAGAGCCAGGAGGGGCTGGATGGGTGGGGGGAGAAGGATTTGATTTTGTAACTCCGCTGACCCTGCTCAGCCACACGGAGCGGAATTTCCCCCATCTCTCCAGAAGGGAAGAAGTATCCCCAGTGTTTTCCATCTTCCTGATGCTCCTTTCCTTCCACGGCAGAAGGATCAGGCTTCCAGACTTCTCCACTCCCAGAACCTGCTGATGTTCCCAAGTTCTTGGCTTTTTTTTAATTGCGGCTGCATCTCTGGACTCGGGTAACTTTAAATCGTGTGCTGGTACCCATCTGATTTTTCCCGGGGAAAGGAAATATTCCTGTCCCTGATTTTCTAAAAACAAAGCCACCCCCCACCCTGACAATACTTTTGAGACACAATGAAAGCAATTAATGGTGTCAAAAGACCCTGGGAGGGTGGAGTGGAGAGGGAGGGAGGGCCGGGCTGACGCAGGAGCGGAGCGGAACTGTCGGGGGAATGGAGGGTTATTGACTCCAACTCCAGCTGTGCTTCGTTAGCTGGAACCATAACCCACAAAATTAATCTTTAACAATGTATGAAAGGAGGGAGCCCTCGAACACGAGGCTGTTCTGCAGTGCCCTCGACACTCAGCCCTGGCAGAGGCTTTGGAGAATTGCGGAGACGTTTGACTTTCTGGTTACATTAATTAAAGAGAGGAAAAGGGATGTTCTGCTCCCCATCCAAGGGCTGGGGGAATCCTCGTGTTGGGAGAGGAGGGTGCAGCCTCCAGGAGGTTCCCTGAGCTGAATCAGTGTTGGGAAACACCTCTGGCTCCTGTCTGGCACTGCTGAGGTTGTGGGAGGGTTCCCGGGCCGTAATTCCGCATCAGCACCTGCCCTGCCCGGCTGTTCCCCCCAGGGGCGTGTGGAGAGCAGCTCCTCCCTGGGGCCGTGCTGGGCGGGTTCTGGAGCGGGTTCTGGAGCAGGTTCTGGAGCGGGTTCTGTGCCGCAGCTTGGGCCAGCTCTCAACTCAATGGCAAGAAAATTGATTTTGGAGGGGTTCCGGGCCAGGCTTCTGGCTACCTTTGTGCTTAATTTGAAGGTGATGTGTGTCTGCTGGTGGATTCCTCTAAACAGATTAGGGAAGTGCAATTGATTCCAAACTGGCTGTAGATGAATATAAAAGGCAAAATTGATTGGCTCAGTCTGTGTTAATTTTCTGGGGACAGAGGGATGTAGTAAATAAATAAATAAAACGCCTCAAACCTGAGGATAAAAATACAAAGCAAACAGGGCTTTCACATTTGCATTGCTGGGGCTGGAATTCCAGGATTTACAAGGAATAGCCCTGGTTCTTCTCCCCTTTTGGCTGAGTTTGCTCCTGTTCCTGAGGTGCCTTTGGGCAGAGGCTGCACTTGGGGCACGTTCCCTGTGTGCACAGAGCGGGAGAGGGGCAGGGCTGCAAAAACACAAAACCACCTTGAGCACAAAAAGTATTTGAGGGCAGGAGATGCACAGTTCATAAAGTGCATGGTTTTCCCCGCACTTCCCCATTTTTGTGCCATTTTGGGCCCGCTGCTCCCCTCTCCCCTGGGTGCTGCTGCTCACAGGCAGCCGTTCCTGGCTGGGACCTGCAGCTCAATGGGAAAAGCCAGTGTGGCTCCTCGGGGTGATGCCTTCCAGATGGGTTTAGCTCGTTATCACAGCGATTAGGGCTGCCCTTAATGACCACAACTGGAATTTATTGACAGAGGTAAACAAGTTTTTGTTTGGTATTTGTGGAAAGTTCTTAATTTGGTTAATTAAAAAAACGTGGGCTCTTGTATCAGCGCTCCTCCCCTGCGGAGAGCCTGACTGGCTTTCCCAGGGCTTCTGCCTTTTGCCAGGTTTATTTGGAAAGTTGAAATCATTTTTTTTCAGAGAAGCTGTTATTATTTAAGTGTTCCTGTGCATTTACTGGCCCTGTTTCACACACCTTTCTCCCTGTCCAGAGAACGTGCACAGAGCTGTGGCCTCACTTCCCCTCGCTGGGGCTCCCATCCCGGTTCCATGGTTTTGTTGGCTAAAATTACAGATTCTGTGGGGCAGTGGCACTGCAGCCTCCCTGGTTTCCAGTGTGTTCCCTGGTGTGAGAGGAGCCTGCTGCTGGCTGGCACAGCCAGGTGTCCCTTTACAGCCCCGGATCATGACTTCCCTGGGCTACTGGCAAAGCTTTGATTGAACGTGCAGATACTTGGTAGGAAATACTCTGGAGGCAGAGATTGGTGCCTGGTTCTGCTGCCACCTCCTTTCCTCTCGGTGTGGATGAGACGCAGGCTGGGAGCGAAGGGGTGGGAGAGGCTGGAAGTGCACGGCTTGGGTAGAACTGGAGGAGTTGGATGCAGAAGTGCCTGTGCTGGAACGTCCTTTGCAAAGTGAACAGGACAAAGTGTGAGCCCTGCAGGGACTGACAGCTTTGGGGAGGAGCTCCTCAGGTCTGAGATTCCTCACCAAATTCTTGTTTTCTTCTCTTTCCCTCTCGCCGTCTCCCATCCCAACCCATCCCAGAACCGGGGCCGCCTGGCAGAGAAGAGGACGATCCCCCTGCCCCCCACCAGGATCCCCAAGAAAGAGCTGAGCTCGATTTTCTCTCACAGTGAGGACAGCGAGGAGAGCGACAAGAGCAATGGTCAGCACCCCGAAGTGAAGCAGGAGGAGGATCTGCACATCAGTATCATGAAAAGAAGGTACTGCCCTGTCCGGGCTGGAGTGCCGGGCAAAGACACAGAAACCGGGCAGGGGGAGCAGCCTTGGCGAGGCAGCACTGCCCCGGGGAGCCACCTCCGGGGCCAAAACCACACTTCGAATGTCACATCGCAGCTCACAAAGGGCAGCTGGGTGGGGCTTTTCCACGTGCTCGTGTTTGGAGGGAGCGAGGCTCTGGGTGGCCTTGAGTTTGCACCGAAGGGTCCAGACTTGCAGGTCAGCAGTGGCGTCTCACTCCCTGCCCAGGGCTCTGTGTCTTTGTGGCCAAGGAACTGCACGCCCAAGAAATCACCTGTGGGCTTATCCCCAGCTGTGTGAAACACAGAGGTGTGGGGGCCCCAACTCCTGCCTTCTGCTTCCAGCTGTGCTCAGACTCTGATGCAATTTAAATAGAGGGGAATTGAGTGTTGGGGAGCAGAGTTTGGGAAGGGGTAGCAGCAAGGTGTGGGGTTCTGTGTTTGATTACAGAGCATCCTGAGAGCCTCTAGGAGCGAGGGGGAAGTGATGGAGTTGCAGTAGGGAGGAGTAACTGCTTGGTTTTGATCCTGTTTTTCCCAGTGCCATGAACATTCATCCTGCAATTGCGCACTCTTAGAGGAAGAGGAGAAGGGATTGTCTTGAGTTAGGTCCTGGTAACCCTCACCTGGCCCCTCCTGTGAGGCCTCAGTGCCCACAATATTCAGCTGCAGAATTCTGGGTCCTCTGACCCCTCTGAAAAAGCAGGACTTTCAGAAAACCTGTAACTCCAGGAAGATGAACCCCCGAAGGCACCGTGCCTCAGCCCCCCGTGCAGATCCTTGCACCTCATCTCGGCTGCCATCTCCCTCGGGTGCGTGCCAGGCTCAGGGCCTGAGACAGGCCCTATAAAAACAGAGCAGAGGGAGCTGCAGGCCTGTAATTGCCTTCCTGATGTTTTATGTGTTCCTTGCCTGGGAGCAGATGAGCATTTCCCCCTTACCTCCGACAGATGCTGGGACCCTCAGCAGCTGAGGGCTCGGAGCAGGGAGACAAAAGAGCAACCAGCTCTTCCCATAAAACCCTCCTGTAATTAAGGTCTGGGTTTATCATTGCAGCTGTCCAGGAGCCGTGTGCCAGGGTTATCTGCCGGGAATGGAAAGGTGTTTGGGGAACGGCTCTGGGCTGTGCCCGTGCTCAGGAGCCACAGAGCACAGGGAGCCCTCCTAATCAGCGCTGGTGAACTGCCCTGCTTCTGCTGCCCCCTTTAATTATGCTTTTAATGCTGCAAAATTACGGTGCTAGATTGTCTCGTTAGGAGGCAGAACAACATGATAACTCCATAATTGATAATGCTCGGCCCCCCAAATATAAAGTGCTCTTATCTTAAATCTTTAATTACTGTAATTGCTTTGCCTTGTTTATTAGGAAATGAAGGGAAAATGTTTGGCAGTCCTTAGGCAGTGATCCCTCAGCTCGCCGTGGCTGTGCTCTCAGCAGTTCCCCATCAGTTTGTCTGGAGGTCTCTTGGTTAAGCTTTATTTCCTTGGAGGAGAGGAGGATTCTTCCTGGCTGGGTTAAACTCTCCCTGCTTCTGTACAGTTGTTCTTTTCCTGGGAGCAGTGTGGGGGGAAAAGCTGGAACAGTGGGGCAAACAGGGCAGGCAGAATTCCTGTGAGTGCAGAAATAAGGGAAGAAAGAGGAATTCAGTGCTCGGTGCCCAGGCAGGGAACATCTACTGCTCCCACCCCCAGCGTTCCCAAGCATTTTGCCCCTTGGACAGGGGTCCCCAGCCCCCCTGTCCCAAAGAGGGAGAGACTGGGCACCTCCAGCTGCTGCAGCTGCTCGGGTGGGGAGCAGCCTGCCCGCCTCGTGCTGCCCCGGTGCCGGTGGCAGCGGCAGCAGGGCCGGGCTGGGGTGGCCGGGGTGGCTCTGGGGACAGCAGCAGCAGCACAAAGGCGCCGCAGCCCAGACACGACAGCTGGGCCCGGCAGGGGCTGTGCCCCATCTGCTCCTGCCCTAATTCACCTGTTGTGTCCTCCCCCAGGGGCCAGGGCTTTACTGGCCCCCACTGGGAGCAGAAATAGGTTAAACTGGGATGGGAAAACAAGGCCAGGCCTCAGCAGACCTGTGTTCTCCTCCCTCTGCCCGGATGTGCCCTGCACACCTGGCACTATGAACACCTGCACCACTGCTTTCAGCACTTTGCCTTTTCCCTTTTCTCCTCTTCCCAGCTTCATTTGTGGTGTTTCCTTCCACTGCTGGCACAAGGGAGGCTTCCTGCTGCTTTGGGCACTGGAGAAGGAGAGACTCTGGGGATCGGAATAGGAGTTGGAAGCTAAAGTTTCCTGGCTGGTCCCTCCGCTCAGCCTTGGACAGCTTGGAAACCACACATGCCTCTGTGATGCTGGGCATTGCCCGTGGCCCTCAGAGGAGGTGTGAGGCAGAGAGAACTGCCCTGTCCTGTTCCTGCAGCCCTGGGAAGGGGCAGGGACCTGCAGCTCCCACCTGAGTCAAGCATTCAGCTCGTGCCAGCTGATCCCACCTCCTTCCCAGAGTGTCCCTGTGCTGGGAGACTGCAGCACTCAGCTCTGGAGGTTGTTGGGACAGCGCTGCAGAGGAAAATCCTTTTCCTTCTCTCAGATTTCAGCTTCCTGGAAATCCTGCTCCTTTACAGCACTGCCTACGAGCAGCAGTTGTGTTGCAGAATTCCCAGGCCTGGTTAAGCTGTCCTGGCTCTCTCTGGGGATGTTTCTCTGGCTGTGAACATCATTTTTGCTGTTTGGGGAAAAGGATGGTGCCGGTGCTGGGCATTTCTGTATCAGTGTCCCCTGTGCAGTTATTTCAGTCACAGCAACACTGGCAGAGCTGCACTGCTGCAGTGAGCATGGAGCAGAATTCCGGCAGAAACTCGGCCTTCAGGAAGCCTTTTTCTTTTCTCACAGACCATTGACCAAGCTGCCTCTCCCCAGCAAGCTGAGCTAAAAGTTAGGCCAGTCTTGGCTTTTATTGCTGCCCTCTGGATTATCCCAGACACCAAACAAGGGAAGTGGTGGAGTCACCATCCCTGGCAGCGCTCAAGGAACGCGTGGATGTGGCACTTGGGGACCTGGTTTAGTGGTGAACGTGGCAGTGCTGGATTAAAAGTTGGACTGGATGAGCTTAGAGGGCTTTTCCAACCTTAATGATTCTATAATTCTAATTGAGACTCTGCAAATTCCATTGCTCTGCAGTAGTTCGGGAAGCTTTAACTTCCCTACCCTCCCAGGGAGATTCCACCCAGCCCTGATAAGTGCATGACCTCAGCCTGGGAGCTTTTCCACCCCGAGGTGCAAGGTGCCTGTCAGGAGCTCCGTGATGTTATCTCCGGGCAGCTGAAAGCCAGGGGAGCCGGGGAGGAGGGCTCAGCTTTAACAGCAAGATCCTCACATGCTGCTGGATTTAAGCCCAGCATTGTCTTGTGGGTTGATGCATTTAATTCCTATTTTAAAGAGTGGCCTCTTCCATTGGTGTGGGAGGGGAGGGAAAGAGGAGAACGCAGTGACGGCATCTGAGATTGAACAGGGTGGGTCAGAACAGCTTTGTCCAAGTCCACAGCAACGTGGGATGGTGTGGCTGAGGATGAGAGTAAAGGGTAAAATATCCCACGGAGCAGGAAATCCCTTCTTGCCCAGGAAGGAGATGTGAGAGCAGCAGAGGAGGTGAAGTGTGAGAAGGGAAGGAAATGAGGCCTTGCCCCACAGGTGCTCTTGGCAGCTCTGCCCATCTCCTTGGGTCTGGCCCTTGCAGCAGCAGTTCCGTGCTGGAGAACACCCAGATGCCCCAAGTGCCAGTCTCCTGCTGCTATTGTCAGGCCACTCTTCCAGGAACCACGGATGAGATTCCCTGAATCGCTGTTCCCTGCCTGCTCAGCCTTCTGAGTGCTGGGAAATAGCCTGCCGTGGATACAGGGGCACTGCAGAAGCTGAGGCTGGGATAACCTGGAAGAGCAGGGAGGAGAGAGGATCCAGCTGTGGCCATCCAGCCAGGCATCCAGGGAATGGCACCTGCCCTGCAGCCCTGGGATTTCCCTGACTCCATCCCGTTTTCCAGGGCACGTTGAATTCCCAGTGCTCCCAGTGCTGCTGGGCTGTGCTGGTTGAAGAGAAATCCTTCCCTCACCCTCGCCAGCTCTGTCCCTGCAGGGCAGGCAGCTGAACCAGAGGATGTGGGCACGACCTTGGCCGTATTTTTCTCTTCTCTGTGGCTTTGCCTGTGCTGAGAAATTGGGAGGTTCAGACAAACTCCCCCAAAGGAAGAGCTGGCCTGGTAATTCCGTGGGTAGTTCAGCAGGAAGGGGCAGCCGTGGGTCAGAGCTCGTGGGGTTTCCTGGCCCAGTTCACAGCCCCGCCCGGCAGAGCGAAGGTTTTGGGGTGAGGCTCCTCCTGCTCTGCAGCCACAGCTGCTTTTCCTGCCCAGGGCAGGGGCTGCAGGGCCGCTCCAAATGTGCAGAGGGCCTTTGGCTTTCTGAGCTCTGCGGCCTCTCGGGGATGTGAGCCCCCGGCCAGGAGCCAGCAGAGGCTCCCAGGCAGGCGCGGGGGGCCCCGGAGAGGGTTTGGAGGTGAGGATGCAGCCCCGCTGCCAGGCTGCTCGCAGGGGCTGGGGCTGGCACACATCCCTCACGGGGACACGGGGACACGGCCTGGGCACAGCCCTCCCCGAGCTGGGCCGGCAGAGCTCCAGGGGACACCCAGCACAGAGGGCACGCACCGGCTCGCCCCTGGGCTGCCGGGGGTGCTGTCTGGTGCTGAGGGGAGAGAAAAATCCATCAAAACCCCAGCCCCCCGGCTGCTCCGCCTTAATTTAGGATATTGTTCATCCCAACCTACTATTCCAGCGTGTCACAGGCAGAGTGACAGAACCCCGGGGTAATTTCCGAGGTGGGAAATTGCTGATGATTTATTTTCAGCTGGAGAGGGAACACGGCACAGACACGTTTGGGGGTTCTGCCTCAAATGTCAGCGCTGAGCTCGTTCTGCCTCCTCTGAACGGGGCCTGGGAGCTGGGACAGTGTCCTGCAGCCCCTGCAGCGCCCTGGGAGAGGGGGTGCAGCAGGACAGGGTCTGGATGCAGGAAGGAAAGGATCTGGATGCAGCCAGGAAAGGATCTGGATGCAGCAGGACAGGGTCTGGATGCAGGAAGGAAAGGATCTGGATGCAGCAGGACAGGGTCTGGATGCAGCAGGACAGGGGCTGGATGCAGGAAGGAAAGGATGTGGGTGCGGCAGGACAGGGTCTGGATGCAGCCAGGAAAGGATCTGGATGCAGCAGGACAGGGTCTGGATGCAGCAGGACAGGGTCTGGATGCAGCCAGGAAAGGATCTCTCGGTGCTGAGCAGCTCCTGCTGTGGACACAGAGCTCCAGAGCGGGGCTGGACGAGGCAGGAATTGGGGCTGAGGGGCTGTGGGAGTCCCCAGGGGGGAGCAGGGTTTGAGGGGCAGCAGATGAGCGCTGAGCCCGTGCCATTGACCTCTCTTTTGTTTGTTGACAGGATTCACACCCACTGGGATTTAAACATCTCCTTCCGAGAGACCTCTTGCAGGTACCATTTTGGGGCACCTCTCTGTAGGGTGGGATGAGAGTTTCTGATTTGTTACTGGATGCTGGTGGATGTGAATGAACGTTGCTGTCAGTGCTGGGGGGTTTTTCTTCCTCCCTTTGTTCCTCATTCTCCCCTTCCCACACACGCTCTCTTTTGTTTTTATTTTGGGGAAGTCATGGGGTAAACAGTCCCTTTTACGTTGGAACAGAGAGTGGATGAGGCTTGTAAAGAAAGCCCAGTTCTGGTATGTTCACTCTGGTCCCAAGGAGGTGGAAATTCATGAATTGAAGCTCTCCAGTTGCAAACCTGGATATTCCTCTGTGACCTCTGGGTCAGGTGATGCCCTGGGCGTGGTGCATTATCTCTGTGTGCTGCCAGCACCCACAAACTCTTCTAACTCCTTAAAAATGCAGCTGCAGAAATTTGCACTAAAAACTGGGGTTTAGAAAGGTCTCTTCCACGCTGGATTGCCAGATCAGGATGCAGCCCTCGAGTTGTAGCAAACTGCTCCTTTTCTAGAATGAGAGCAATAAATCCCAGCAGCTGTGAAACCTCTCGGGGAGGAGGAGCAGAGAACAGGGGGAGGCAGATGAGGGCAGGACGGCGCAGGGTGAGGTCTGTGAGTGCTCCATCCACACGTGGGTGCCCTGGAAATCGGGATCTGCTGGCAAAGAGCAGCCCGGTCAGAACTCTGAGTTTTGCAAAAAGGAGTTTTTGATGTTTTGTGTGAACCTGTTCAGTTAGAGATGGAAAAAAGGGGAATGCTGCTGCTGGTGGAGCAGAGGGCCACGTCCACGTCTTTCACTGACCACTGGAGCATGAATTAAACCTTGGCCACGGCAGTGAAGGTGGGAAATCCAGGTGGACTCGCGCTCCAGTAGGGACCAGGGCAAAGGAATTCTCTGGTATTTAACTAAGCCCAGACTGGGGCTCTGAACCATGAAGTGCCATAATTTGTGAGTTCTCCAGCGTTAAGAGCACAAACCCCACCCCACAGTGGGTGGTGCAGCAGGCCCAGCTCCGCCAGCACCCATAAAACCCGATTTTTGAAAGGCAGCCCTTGGAATAAAACCCCTGGTTTGCTGCTCTTAAGCTTCTGGGATTCTCAAATACAAAAGGATGGATTCCTTCCAGGCAGAGCCTTTCATGATAAATTTCAGCCCAGAGCAGAGTTTTATGGCTGAGTTATAAACTCCTAAAAGGCAGAGGTTTGGGATGGAAGTGCTGACAGTGCCTTAATTAATGGCCCTGTGAGCAATGGTTCTGCACAATGGCAGCTGAGGGTGCCAGCACCTTTGGAAATTAAAATCCCCGTCTTAAAAAAAATAATTCTGAACTTGCAATGCATAGACTAGAATAATGATCTGATTTTTATGTGAAATACATTTCCTCGGCTTCCTCAGCTTGACTGTTCCCTTCAGTTTATCTCTGTCCTGGAAGGAACCTCAGTAATTCCCCTTGGGAACAGAAGTTTTGCTTTTCCTGATGAGTCCAGCTGTCAAAAGCTGCCCATCCAGCCCGTTCAGAAGGAAAAACCCTGTTACGCTGTGTGGCAGAAGAAGGATTTTGCTCTTACATGGCAGTACAGAAAAAGATTTCATGTGTTGAAGTGGCCCGAGTTGGCACACAGCCCTGTGAAACAGGTCTCACATCTGCCGTGGGCTGGCAAAAAGGTTTAGCTGACCTTTTTTATCAGTGCCCTGCACGGCTGAGCACGGGGCAGTTTCCTGGGTCATCCCCAGACCGTGGCAGGAAATGCCTGAGATGCCCCAGGGCGCACAGAGCCACCACAGAACCCAAAATCGGGCAGGGCTGGCAGCTGCCCCCTGAATCTCCCTCCCCCTTTGCCGTGGGTTTGCCTTTGATCTTCCTTTCAAGTTGTCAGAGGGTACCTGGATCCACTGGATTCGGCCGCCTCGGGATTGCTGGATGCACTGCCCTGGATCAAAAGCCATTTAATTGGGTACAAATCATTCCCCAGACAAAGAACCAGAGACTGAGGATCAGGGAATTGTCCTGGAAGGGAGATTGGGATCTCTCTGTGCCTCCCCAGGTGCTTTGCTCCTTTCCCTTTTAAGCTTTGAAGTCGATACAGGTTTGGGTTTATGTTTACAGCTTGTTTTCCTCCAGAGTTTCCTGTTTAAGGCTGAATTCTCCTGTACGGGCTCACTGTGCCCGGAATAATTTGCTGAAATGTGGTCAGTGAGTGATGCTCTGCTTTTATTTCGAGCTAAGCCCGTCCGGTTTTGGAACACAAAGGTTCAGAGCAGGTCTCTGCCCCAAGGTGCCTCCTCTCAGCACCACAGGCAGGATCACCCTGATGAGGGGAGGCATCTCATGGAAACAAACCGGGGAACAAAGAGGAGTTCCAGGCAGGAGAAGGATTTTCCTTCCCTTTGTTGCCACCTGATATGGAGGGAGGGAGGAGAGCAGCAGAGGAGAGGCCAGGGTGAGTTATTGCCACGTCCTGGTGCAGCTCAGGGAGGGATAACCCTGGGAACTCCAGAACTGCACTCTCAGTGCAATGAAGCCATCCCTGTTCCCAGGGAAGTCCAGGGCTGCTTCCTGCTGCCCTGGTTCAAGAGGGGCTGGCAGGAGAAGGGAGATGGTTTTAATTTGGTTAAAGCTGTGCAAGGACAAAGAGCGGGGCAGAGAACTGAGGCACATCGGGACACTGAGCACTGGAGTGAGTTCTGCAGGACATCCCAGGCAGGAGTTCTGGCCCAGAGTCCTGCCCTGCAGTAAAACAGGGGCAGAGAGGAGGCAGGAGGGTGGGGGAGAGTCCCTTCTGTGCCAGAGGGACAAAAAGCCTCTGGAGGGGACAGTCCAAGCCTCCTGGGCCTGCCAGGGAGTGCTGCATCCAGGTACATCCCACGTGAAGGCTGCGTAAGGAGAGGCAAGGAAAACAAAGGCAGCATTTGCCCAGAGCAAATAAAATGCATTTATCAGGCAGAGGTTAAACAGAGCTTCCAGAGGTACTGAACCTGCATTCCTGGTCGGACACCGCGGGATTGGGATGTGTTTTAGGCAGGACACATTTGGCCAAGAGCCTGTGTGTCCCTGTGCACGTGGACACGTGTGGTTAAATACTGAATTTAACGTCCTTTTGGGGAATTTAACGTCCTTTTGGGGCCTCGGCTGAGCCGGCCACAAACGCTGGCCCAGGCAGAACCGGGTTTGAGCAGCAGCGCTCCAGGCAGAGCGCTGGGTGTGCAGGCTGCTGTGGTGCAGCTGCAGCCCTGAGGAAATTGTGCCTGGGGGGGAATGGAACAGGGCGGGCAGGAGGGAAAAGAACATAAATCAGGCCGAGGGGAGGGAGGAGATGCGAAGTACCTGGGAAATGAGATGGGAGAAGCGAACAAAAGGGGAAGTCAGTGATTTAGCTCCTTCCTTTGGAAAGACACCCAGGGAGAGGGAAGGAGAGCAGGGGAGGATTGAAAAGCAGCTGTTTGTGAAGGTGTCAAGGCTGCTCCTGACTCAGCAGAGAGCTCTGCTGTGTGACACAGGTGACGTTATCGAGTGCCACAGCTCCTGCTGCTCTGCCCTGCCCTTTCAGGATTGATAGAGGATGGCTTTGGGGCTGGCTGCTTTTATTTTTTTTTCCTGGTAAGCTTTGCCTTCTAATCTCCGAGAGCTGAAGCAGGGACTGAAAGGTCAGAGGGAGTTTTTAGCAGCTGGAGGCTGAGTGTGACCCCTGAGCAGCCTCAGCCTTCAGCAGGTGCTGCTGCCACAGCTGGGCTTTGTCAGATGAGAGCCTTGGCGCTCCAGCAGGGAACCGGGCGGTGGCACAGGGACCAGAGTGTCCCCAAAAGGGGACCTGCCCTCACCCTCTGGCAGTCCCTGACTGCTCTCGTGGGCCCAGCTGGAAAAGCTGATTTGAGCTGAACGAGTCGGGTTTTGCCCGTCAGATAAGTTCAGGGCAGAGGAGACTGGGGAGATCCCAACCTGCAGAGCTATTCCAGAACTCCTGGGGACCCTGGGGGACAGTTTAAAGCTGGCTCTTGGCTCTATGGAAAGCTTCAAAAGTCTCCAGTGAGACACCATGGATGTGTCAGCCACGGCTTGCCCTGCTGTGGGGAGGGCATTTATTCAACATCAGGCTGAATTCAGCCCATCCAGATCATTTCTGCTCTGGGGTTGGGGAACGGGCTGCTCGGGGAAATACTTTAATCCTCATCCTGGATTTGGAGGAATCAGGCACAGCAGAGGTACCTGAGTGGCTTCTCCCTTTCCTGTAGGGATAAGGCCAAACAAGGAGAAAATTTGGAGTGCTGAAAAGTATTACTTAATCTGAATTAATTATGTCATCATCATTTCATTAGTGGCACTTTCTGCTCTAGCATTCATTCCCAGGAAGATTTATTTGGCTGCAGGGATGGGGTAGGGAGAGGAGACCATTTATGGACTAGCAGAGACTCGAATGGTAAAGGGGAATGGGGAGTTAAAGAACCAGTTTTAACTGTCATTTAAAGCTAAAATTATATTTCAAATAAAGATGAGAAAAGCTGTTAGATCCCTACAAGAAAAGGGGGAAAGTTTATTAAGTGTAATGCTGGCCATGTTTGTCGCCAGTGCGTTGTCATCTCTCATGGACCTTTTGTAGGGTATCCCAAAGGATTTGGGATAAACTGAGCATCTCAGGGCCTCTGTGTATTGCTGAGACACAGACAGGCTTGGGTGCAGCCTTGGGGAGGATTCCTGATAGCTTTTAGTTCATGCAATCCTCAAAGAAAGACTCACATCCACCTGCTTTTGGATCCAAGATTCGAGGACATGGTCCTGGAATTGGGGATTTTCTGAGCTCCCTCCTCACGCCCTTCTGTGGGGCTGGGATGGTCTGGACGTGTCCTGAACACCTCGGTGATGGGGGGCACTCCTGCGGCTCCTCCCTTCCCTCTGCTCGGGGTCTCCCCTCCTGCCCCAGCCCCAATTAAAGCTGCTCGGCCGAGGGATTTAATATTTCATCAGCTCGAAGCGGGCGGCTTGATGAGTGGAGAGAATGAGGAGAATTTGGGATGTTTAAAGAGCCCTCATCTCCAGCAGGCCCAGCAGCTGTGTCAGCCACACGTTCCTTTTACTGGCTGAGCAAAACATCTGTTTGTGTGTCCCTGACAAGCCCAAAACTTCAGGGATCTCTCTCCTCCCCATCTCTCAGGGTGGTGTAATTCCATCTTTTTTTTATTTATGAGCTTGCTGAGCTGAATGACAAAGCAGGCTTACAGTAAAAACATCTTCATACTTATTTCCACCTTATTTTGGAGTTGCCAGCCCTACTGATCATTTTTATGAACTGTCATGAGCATTAATGAAATTTTATGGGCATTTTGCTCGGGACATTGCAGGATGATTAATTTGTTTTTTCAGGCTCAGGCTGCAGGGAGATTTAGAGCTGTGCTGCCCATGGGTAGGGTTGGGATTTTCAGGCCTCTCTGCTCCCTCCAGTTGGGAAAACTTGTTTACCCTTCCCTCCTCTTTTCCTTTCCCTCACTTCCCTCTTCCTCTCCCTTTTTCCTGTGTCTGGTGGGTGACATCTCCTCAGGAGGTGGAGATACCTGGGAGGCAGGGGTGGGATGCTGGTGAATTGTTGTCTGTCAGACTCGTGTCTGAGAGGGCCATGGAGTGACCCAGAGGGTTTTTCACCAATGCTGAAGTTTGAAAAGTTACCCAAAAGGCTGAGCAATAAAAGTACAACCAGAGGTGGCCAAGGACCGAGGGACAGCTTTCCCTGAGCTCTGCCTGCTGGAAATCATGCTTCTGTCTAGAGAAATTCCCACGGGGAACAGCTCACTCCTGCGGCAGGGGGAATTTCCAGGAGCTCCAGCAGGTCCCAGGCTGGATTCCTGGTGCCAGGAACAGTCTGAATCATCACTGGGCACAAACCTCAGCCCCAGCTCCACGTGTGCTCCAGGACCGTGCAGCAAACAGAGGAGTTGGGCTGGGCTTGGGAAGCGTGGAGAGGGAGCAGCAGGAGCGTCGGGAAAGGTCCCCATGGCAGCTCACGAAGTGCCAGGTCAGAGGCGGCCCCGGAGCTCCTGGGGAGTGGGCAGAGGGGTGGGCAGAGGGGTGGGCAGAGGCTGGTGCAGGAGGCACAGCCCTGGTGCTGCCCAGACCTGCACATCCCTGCTGCTGCACATCCCTGCCCTGCACATCCCTGCCCTGCACATCCCTGCTGCTGCACATCCCTGCCCTGCACATCCCTGCTGCTGCACATCCCTGCCCTGCACATCCCTGCCCTGCACATCCCTGCTGCTGCACATCCCTGCCCTGCACATCCCTGCTCTGCACATCCCTGCCCTGCACATCCCTGCCCTGCACATCCCTGCCCTGCACATCCCTGCCCTGCACATCCCTGCTGCTGCAGCCAGCCCTCCCCGGGGTGCTGGGCCCGGCTGTGGCAGAGGTGGCAGCGCTGGCAGCAGAGGTGGCAGCACTGGCAGCAGAGGTGGCAGTGCCAGCCCGGGCTCACGCCGCTCCTGTGCAGCAGGGACAGCCCCTGCTGCTCCCCCCACACCTTCCCCGGCACCTGAGCCTGCAAATCCTTGACCCCAATCCCGCCGTGCCCAGCTTTAGGTCACGGCCGGGGGATGCTGCGGGTTTGGAGCTCTGTGCAAGGTGATAATCAGAGGGAGGAGGGGACGCTGGGGCTGAGCCGCGGCTTTCCCGGCTTTCCCTGATCCACATCCCTGCTTTTTCTGCTGACTCAGTCACCCTGGCTTTACTGCTGGGGGTCAGGGACTCTGACCTTGCCCGGCTGCTCGGGGACCTCCGGCACTCGGCGGCCACGCCAGGGCGCAGCCAGGCACGCCGGGGGGAAAGTTATTCCGCAGAATTTCTTACCCCGGGGTGACTCTGGGCTCTGCTGGCCTGGGGGGTGGTTAATCCTTCACTGATTTGGTGTTCTGCGTGTGGGGGGAGGCAGAGCTCGTGAAATGGGTTTTTTCCCATTTGGTTAGGAAGCTTCGTGTTCTAGTAAGGAAGAAGCTGAGAGGATTCATGGGTTTCTGGGAATAAACATTGTTTTATTCCCAGAGCACTGGGTTTGGCGTGGCCAGGGTTGGGAGGGGGGGTCTCTGTTCCTGCTGAGCAGAGGCACAACTCACACATTTTTCCGCTCTGAGCTGCCACCATTAACTGGGAGCACCAGGGGCTGATTTCCTGACAGGTTCTGTGCAGGAGGTCAGAGCAGGGAGATAGAGCAGTCCCTTCTGGGGCTTGAAAATCAATGAGTCCGTGATTAAATGGCCCACGGAGGCTGGACACTGCAGGTTAAGGGAAAAACAGTGACATTGGTGGCATTTTATGTGGGGGCTGCAGCAGGAATTGCTCTCGCAGCTCTTCCAGGTCCTTGTGCAACCCCCAGATTTACCAAATAGAGGTGTTTTTGTCCTGGGGCTGGGCTGGAGTGCTGATGTTTCTTTAGAAATCAGTTACTAGTTTCCAAAAAACGCTAACTAGGAAATGTGAGCACCACTGCCTGTGTTGCAGCAGCCCTGCCATCCCACAGTTGTGCTGTTACATAAGGTTGTTTCTCAGGGCTGTAATGATGCAACAGCATTTATGGACCAATCTGGGTCCTCCCTTTAATGGCTTCCATAAAAAGCTCGTTATTCCCTCCCCAGTCCCTGCCTGATTTACATCCCCCCGTCCCTGGGCGTGTGCTCCACTTTGGGCAGCCCTGAGCCACCTCCTTGTTGCTGAACCTGGCTCCTTCAGGCTGGAAAAGCCCTCCAAGGTCATCAAACCCAACCCTAGGCCAGCCCTGCCAAGGCCACCGCTGCCCCGTGTCCCCATCCACACGGCTCCCGAATCCCTGCAGGGCCGGGACTCCAGCACTGCCCTGGGCAGCCCGTTCAGGGCTTTATTCCTTTATTTTGGGTAGGAAATGCTTCCTGATATCCAATCTCAACCTCCCCTGGTGCAGCTTGAGGCCATTTCTTCCAGCAGCCAGTGACTCTGGCTGGGACACTGCTCCTGACACAGAAACTTGGCTTTTTGTGCTGCTGAGACCAACAGAGAAGGGACGATCCCCTTGTTTCTGCAGCTTCCGGTGATTTGCTCATCTCCTTGGAGCTTCTCTGTCATTCCTGGTTCAGCAGCCTGGCCAGGCAGGGTGGGAGCAGAGGGTTCAGGGAGGGAAATCTCTGCAGAGCGATCTGAACCTGTCACCTGAGCCAGGGGTGCCACTGAGACACATCCTGGAACCAGCCCTGGGTCCAGCCGGGCAGCTCCACCTGCCCTGGCCCGATCACTGCCCTCGTGTCTTCTCCCCTGCGGGCCCTGACGCGCCTCCTTTTGCATATTGGATTTTTTCTTTCTTTATTGGAGGGAGGGGCAGAGGGTCGGGACAGTTTTACGGCCGCTGTATTGATCAGTAAAATTTAATATAATCCCTGCACTTACTGGGTGATCGTTACGGGGATGGAGAGCCGGTGAAATGTATTTTAAAAGAAATGTTTTTCCGTTTTATTTCCTTCCCATTTTACTTCCTGAGTCTGTCTTCTCTTCCAGTCTCCTTTGCATCCCTTCAGAGATTTTTGACTGTTTCCCCAGCTTCCCTTTGATTTGATTAAGTATTAGGAAAAGAGTTACCCAGTCTGTGTGGTGCTGGGCTCATTCCCCATTCCCTCAGCTCTCTTGCGGTTTCTGGGTCTGTGGAATTCTGTGTCTGCTGGTTTAGGACTCCCTCTGGTTTTATCCCAGCTCTCTCTGGAGCTCAGTGGCTGCAGGACCAGGTGGGCTCTGGTGTCTGGTGCCCTCTCCCTGTGCATCCCCACGGAGCAGCAGCAGCCCCAAGCTGCTTCCCTGACATCCCAGGGAGCTCCGGAGCAGAAAATGACAGCTTGAGCTGCAAACTTACACAAATATCCCAACCCCGGCGCAGCTTTTGTGGGTGCTGCTGAGAGGAGCTGCAGCGTGGGCGGAACTCTCTCCTCTGCACAGGGACTGCACTTTTCCTGCCGGGTACCGAGCACCGGGAGGTTTCTCAGAGTGACCTGGCAGCTGCGAGCAGGGGCAGAGCAAACCCCGGCTGCCAGCAGGGTGGGACATCTCTGGGAGGCTCCTTCAGGCTCACCCCTGAGGAGGACGGGGCGTTTGGAGCGAGGTTCCCGCTCCGTTGCCTCCTCGCTGCGGAGGGAGAGAGCTGCAGCGAACTGAAAGGCAGCCACTATTGAAAATTATTTAAATTTTGGCCAAATTGCCTCCCTCCCCCTGCCTCCCCCTCTGCAGTCGCTCCGTGCAGCCGCTCCGAGCAGCGCCAGGCAGGGCCTGCGGGCGCCTGGCTGCCTGTGCTCGCTGCAGAGCCCGACACTGATTTATGTTCCGCTTAATTGTCTCCAGCCATTAGTCTGCTCATCCTTCTCCTCGTTAAAGATGCAGTCGCTGCTAATGTCTGTAAATGAAACACATTTAAAAGGCGTTGCTCCCGGTCTGGGTCTGGCCGAGCAGGCACTGGGAGCTGCCACCTCCCCGGCTCTGGCGTGTGACCCTGGGGACGTCCGTCAGCACCTCCGTGCCCAGCCTGGCTCACGGGCCCCGAGCCAGAGCGGCCGAGGGCCCGGGGGCTGCCCCGTTTGTCTCATCCCCTCCTGAAGTCACTGCATCCCGGAGGGCTGGCTCAGAACGGGCTGGGGGCTGCTGCCAGCAGCTGTGAGGGACTGGGATGGAGAAGAGGAATCGAGTGAGGGTCCAGCACAGGGACAGGGCACAAGAGAGGACCAGAAAGAGCCTTGGAGCTGCTGGCTTCAGTCGTGGCCAGTCAGAGGCTCACAGTGCAGGTGCTGCTCCAGAAGAGAGCATTGTTCCCAGAAACCAGGCCCAGGGATTGCCGTGTGTCTGGTGCCTCAGCCTGGCCGGGCAGGGCTGGGAGCCACATCCCAGAAGCAAGGTCTTGGGAGGCTGTCAGGAACAGGGAGTCACTTCCCAGTTGGAAAGGAAATCTGGATGTGGCCCACCAGCCATGTGCCCTCTGGGATCCTGGGTAAGTTCAGGAGTCCATCCATCCATCCTTCTGTGCATCCATCCATCCCTCCCACCCATCCACCCATCCCTCCCTCCCTCCATCCGTGCTCAGATCGTGTTCTCCCTCAGCTGGAATCACACCTGTGTTCCTGCAGGTCTCCAAGCCCTGAATTCCCAAACTGGGTGTTGCCGTGGCGACCTGCAGCCCTCCAGGAGGCTCTTTGTCTCCTCCCTGACCTTTAGGAGCTCTGGATCTCCCTCGAGCCCCTTCCCTAATCCGGTTTTTAGGATTCAGTATTGCGGCAGTGGCAGGGCTCAGACTTTAATCAGCTTGGGAGTGCCCGAGGCAGGGCTGGGCTGCACCGGGGCACCTGCTGGGCTCAGACCCAGCTCAGCCCAGGGCAGAGCTCTGCTGGGAGCTCCCGGAGGGAATCCTCTGCATGGGCAGGACCAGCCCTCTCCAACCCCCTCTGTGTGGCTCCTTCCAGGTCCTGCAGGAATTGGGCTTTGTTGGGGTCCCCAGAGGGACATCCTGGACCTTGCAGGAGCTCCCACAAGCTGGATGTTGATCTGCATGTTGCTTGTATTCCCTGCAAGCCTGCACGGTGGCCTTGGATAAATGCTGGACAGGGCCTCTTCTACAGGAGGTGGGAACAAACTTCCGCAGCTGGCACGGGGGAGCGAAGAACTGTGGAGTGGCTGGGTTGGAAGGGACCTTAAGGATGACCCAGTTGCACCTCCCCAGGCCTGTGGCAGTGCAGTGTCCTGTCTCCTGCTGGACCAGCACAGACTTTGGGGTGTGGGGATGCAGCTGCAGTGCTGCAGTTGGGGTGAGCGTGCACAAAGAGGCGAGCTCTGAGAATTGCAGAAATTCTTCCCAGCCGAAGCAGCGAGAGCTGGGGCAGTGCCTGCAGAGCTGAGACTCCCAAGCTCAACTTTATGAAGTGGCCCTGGGATGAGAGCAGTCGGTTGGACTTGCTCTGGGGTCTCCTGTAGGAGTTACCTGAGTTGGAGCCTCAGGCAGGGCTGTCCCTTGTTAGAGTCCGTGCAGTGGCCGGGCTGGGACTGCAGCTGCTGGAGCTGCCTTTGCTGGGGCAGCCAGGGTTCCAAAAAATGCTGAAATCCTTCAGCTGTGCACAAAGAGATCTCCATTTTCCATTAAATCCTCTGGTTACCATTCATTCCCTTTTCTCCTACCTAGGCCGAGCCCCAGCTCTGTCCCACCTCTCCTTGTGCCAGGTTTAGAACAAGCCCAGGACACCACGGCAGCCTGTGCTCCAAAGCTCCTGGGCCAAGGCAAAAGGAACAGCTCCTGGGGAGAGTTTGATGTGTTAAAAGCTGTCTCAGCCTGTTTGCCTTATCTCCAGTCTTCCCTTTCCTCTCAGTGTCACCTTGGGGTTCAGTTTGTCTTCCAGCAAAGTCGTGTTTTCCTGGGATTCTGCCTGATTCCAAGGGTAGATGGAGTGGAGTTCAGAGCCTGGAGCGTGCCCGTGACCCTGTGTGGTGTCTGCTCCTGCGTGGAGCTGGGACGTGCTGATGTACCTGTGCACACCACGGTGATTTTAATTCCAAACCCACGGAAAATCTACTAAAAGCACAAGATTTTGGGGGAAGGAAAACGCCACTTCTGGTGTGGTGATGTTTCCTTCCGTGGAGATCTCCTGGGTTCTGTTTTCACCGGATGTATCCCGGTGTTCTGCGCTCCCCGAGTTTTGAGGAGCTGCTGCAGAGAGAGGGAGTTGCATTTTCCTGGTGGATAAAACAATCCCTCCCCGTAGCTGAACGTGTTTGCACAGCAGCACTGCTCCGGGCTCGATTGGGATGCAAGGCACCGTGCAAATGCAAAGATGTAATTATCCCATTTTTCTCTTCCCACTCCCTGCTCTCCTGGCTCCTCTCCTCCGCCCTTTCCGGGCCTTGTGCTGATGGCAGCGTTTATCTGCATTTGTCCTCTGTCCCTGACAGCCACTTATTGATTGGCATGATTAAAAAGAACTGATAATCACTTCACATTAATCCCATAAATGACTTAAGACACCAAAATATTTGCATAATGCATCTTAAAGGTGGCAGCTAAAAGAGGATAAGACCCAAAACTGCTTGGCACAGGAGAAAATGGGCTTCCCACTCACCTGTGGGCTCGCTTAAGTAATGAGCCTCGTGCTTGCATAAGGAGCGCTCTGAGGTGCTTTAGGGGGGGAGGTGCGATGGGTGCTCAGGGGCTTTGGGATCCGAGCATCCCTTCCCCTGCTGATCCCCCCGAGGGATGGGGAATCACGGGGCTGTTTGTGTCTGCTGCCTCCCGTGAAAATCTGGAGCCAGACGCCCGCTGAAAGTACCTAAAGACTTTCTGTCATAAACTTATCTGATTAGCAGCGAGCTAGACACAGATTAGCCCCTGCTGCAGCCCCGGGGCTGGGCGCTGGGAGCACCGGGATCTCTCCAGAGCGGGGGGAGCAGCGCTGGGGGAAAGGGGGGATATTTAAGGCAGATCATTGCCCGGTAATTCTGCAGATAATGCACCCTCCGGGCTGCCCTGGCGGGCCCAGGTGAGGACACCCCGGTGGGTGGGAGCGGGGCTGGCACAGCAGCAGGGGCCGGGGGCTGGGGCTGGGGCTGGGCAGGGAGGGCAGTGCCCCTGATCCGTGCCATTCTCCCCAGGTGTCTCTGGCTCTCCTGGCTGCCATCGTCCCTTTAGGGAGAGGGCAGGAGGGAAAACAGCCCCTGGTGCTGGGAGCACGGGGAGTTCAGCATCTCCCGCAAAGCAGCAGGAGGGAGAGGTTCCAGCACTGCCAGCTCCTGCCATGGGCTCTGCCTCCTTCCTCCTCCTCGCTCTTTGGAGATCATTTATTCAGGAATAGTTTGCAGCTGGAGAGTGGTTCTCCAGCAAAAGCATTCACCACTAAGCTACAGTATCTGCTGCAGTGAATTGTTTTTTGTGTTCTCCCTCTCCACAGAAGGAAAAAAAAATAGAAAATAAAGACTAAACCAGCCTAGTTAGCAGCAGTGTGATGCAAGGAGAACAGGCAAAATAATGCTGAATTGCTCTAACACAGTCTCTTTTCCCAGAAGGAAGAGCATTGTTTCAGGATCTGTTGGAGGGGAGAGTTGAAAATGGGTTTTGTAAATAAATCTGTCCCCTCAGCTCTGAGTAACGCTGCTGTCCGGGCTCGTGGTGGGTTTCTCTCTGAGGAGAAAAACTATTATTCACTCAAATCAAAAAGCCTTTTGTCCCAGCAGTGATGGAATGGAAAAACTTAGGATTTTAAGAATAGAAGGGTGGCAACTGATAGAAAACTATCAGTTATTTCAGTTCAAGTTTCCTATTAATTCTGGAGCAGATCTGCCAATTCCTACACTTTCAGTTTTTCCATCCTAGATGTGAGTCCTGGCCCACGCTAGTTATATCTGGCAGGGCTGGAATCAGCAGCTCTGGCAGCTGCAGGGTCCTTGATGGGAAATGAGAGGGAAGCTTGGGAAGGGCTCTGCACTCCCCGAAACCGAGGAGAGGTTACCGAGGCACCCCGTGGGTGGGAGGAAGGGAGGGAGGGAGAGAGGGGGGCACCCCTCCCGCAATCCAGCGGGGTTGGAGCACACAGAAGCCTCCCCAGATGTGCCCACACGGGGGAAAATCAATTCCGGGGGGCGAAGGGGATTTCCTTAACGCGGGGTTTTTGTGCTCTGCTGCAGCCGCGACAGCGACCTCTCCACCATCATCTCCAACCTGCACCAGAGCCGCCAGCTCGTTATGCCAGAGACCCAGAGCCGCTGCGAGTTCAAGAGGAGCACCCTGGACGTGGGGCTGGCAGCAGCAGGTGAGGCTGGGGCACCTCCTGCTGCCCTGGGGTTGTGGTTTTCCTGCTCTCCCTTTCGCTCCCCTGTCCGTTCATTTTCCTGGTGTTTTTCTGTCTGTGGTGCGCTTTAGCTGTGGGGAGGTTTTTAATGGTCTGGCTAAAGATGAACGTGGAAAGGGTTTTATGGCGATTCTGAAGCCCTTTGGAGGTCCCAGCCCTGTGTTGTTCTCAAATCCAGCGGTCTGTGTTAAAGGAGCTTGCGCCAGCACAGGAGTGAAATGTCCCCAGGGCTGGTGCCGAGTGAAGCAGAAAGGCCTTGCAGAGAGCATGATTTGATTTGTAATTTCATTAATCAGAGGTTCCCCACGCTGCTGCCGGGCCTGCCAGCTCCTCGGGGAGCGGGATTGTTTGGGTTTCTGGTGCTACCTGGCTGGTTTTGGGTTGTTCCCTTGGTTTCAGCTCCACGGTGTGAAAACAGAGATGTTCCTGTGGGATCCTGCCCTGGGACTCCCTGGGTGTCAGGAAGGGAGTGCGGGGAAGGATGGGCTGGTGGCAAATGTGCAGAAGCCAACAAGTGAGGCTCTGGAATAAATAAATCAAGATCTGCTTGTTGATTGCAGGATCCTTCAATTATAAATAAAAGCCGAGGAAAAACTGGGATTTATGTCAGGTTTTATACTGAGTGAACCCTGTCCTTCCAAACCAGAGCTGCATCTCTCGGTGTGCTAAGAGAGGCCTTTTCTGAAAATCTGTCTGCTTGTGGATTTGTGCATATGTTTTTGTCAGTCATTCTGTTGAGTGTGTAAAGGAAGCCCAAATCCAGAGGGAACACCGCACCTGACAGCCTTTGGGAATGTCTTTGGAGGGTGCAAATGTAAATAACATCTTCGGTCCCACACGTGCCCGGGAGGGGTTTGTGGTGTCTGTACCTCAGCCACGGGCAGCTCCCAGGCTTGGCTTTCACAGCTGAATCTCCGATCTCAGCAGCAGCAATTTCCCAAAGCCCCTTTCCCTGCGCAGCTCCAAAAGCCGGGCTGGCCACAGATCCATTTTTCCCTGTGACCCTGCTGGAGTCTGTGTGGCTCAGCTGGCCCTGGATGTCAGAACAGGTTTCAATATTGTTTGCTTTGCAGAGAAACTGCTGGGCTTGATCAGCATTGCTGGAATTCTTTGAGACCTGTGGCATTCCAGAAATGCAAAGGGTTCTTCTCATTCCCATCAGAAGAAAAGAGGAGATGTAGAAGCTCTAATTCCTGTTGGTTAGAGTTGGTGTTGGAGGTGCTCCGGTTCGTTTCTCAAATGAAGAAACAGTAAGAAATGGCCTCAAGTTGTGCCAGGGGAGGTTTGGGTTCAAAATTAGGGAAAATTTCTTGAGGGAAAGCTTTGGAAGAGGCTGCCCAGGGCAGTGGTGGAGTCACCACCCCTGGAGGTGTTCAGGTAACCTGTGGATGTGGCACCTGGGGACGTGGGTTAGTGGTGCTGGGTCACTGGTTGGGCTGGGTGATATTGGAGGTCTTTTCCAACCTTGATGACCTTAGGAAGTACTCAGTGAATGTCTGGGCAGTGGAAAAGAAGAGGCTCATGCACACAAGAGGCCGCCAAGCCAGTGGCAAAGCTCTTGAGGACACGACAGGTTCGGGGCGGTTAACGAGAGGCGATTGGGTCTCAGAGTCAGGTGGGGAGGGGAGGTGTCTGAAGGGACAGGGGCTGTGTCACCTCTCTCCAGGGACAGCCCCACCCCGGGCTTTGGGCCGAGCACTGCTGGGCTGTGTTTGCTGGCAGGGCTGGGAGGGGAGCAGGGCAATCACGACTTGTTACACGCAGAGTTTCCAGAGGTGGTGCTGGGTGAGTCTGCAGGACTGGTTGTCCTTTAAACCATTTTGTTCCAGCACTAAGGGGAGAAGAACCTTGCCCCCCGCTGCCTGCCCTGGAGAACAATTCTGTGCACTGGGTTCTGAGAATCTCCCCCTCAGAAAGGCACCTGGAGACAAACGGTGCTGAATAAATGGTGCTGGTGCCAGGAGGGTCGAGAAGTCCCGCACCACTCGTGGCTGGGAGCTGCAAGGCTCTCCCAGGCCGCTGGGATCTGCTGCTGGGGTGTTTCTGTCGCTGGCTGAGGGTTGCAGTGGGGCCCGTGGTCCCAGCGAGGAGGGAAGGAGCTCTCCGGGGGCTCCCGTGCTCCCCGCTGAGCTCAGAGCTGCTGGAACGGGACTCGCCAGTGCCTGCGCCTTCCTGGCTGTGCCCGAGCTTCGGCAGGGGACGGGGAGCAAGGACAGCACAAATGGAAGAGACGTGCTTATTGCCAGCCCATGGGGGCAGCAAAAAGGCTGAGCCTGGCAGGGTTGGCTGGTTTGTGACTAATTCCGCGAGGGAATTCCCTGACTCGTGGTTACAGCCAGGATTAGAGGCAGTGCTGTCGTTTGGAACAGCGTGGACTGGAAAATCAGCGATATTACTGCACCTTGAGTGGTCTTTGAAATGCACAAAGGGGCTGAAACTAAAGAAAAATAATTGTGTGTAGTTCTGGGGCTTTTCTGGTTTCTGGCAGGTAGGGAAGGCTGGAGCCAGGCTCAGGCCAGGGCTGGGGTGAGGGTGGCTCCCTGTGCAGGGAAGGGGGGTGAGCCAGCCCCTTGGGGCTGCCAGCCTGCACGGGGAACAGGGAGACCCCCCCTGGAAAAGCAGCTTCGGTGATTCCCAAAGCTCCCGGAGCAGTTTCCCCACGAACCATGAGTGGTCTCTCCTCAGCTGCAGGTGATTCCCTGCTGTCCCCCCTCCCGAGGTGGTTCTGTGGTGGGGAGTGCTGGGGTCTCTCCTTGGTGCTGATTAAACTGCAGCCGTGCCGGGGCAGGAGGGGAGGAAGAGAGGAAAAGTGCGTGGAACGGGGTCTGTGCTTCCTTGGGAACACGTGGGGGCAGCTGAGGTTTGGGAAGAGGCTTAGGGCCATCTGCAGAGGTGGAGAAGTGTCCCCGGTGCTGGGGGGAGCAGGCTGGGAGGGCAGGGAGGGCAGGCAGGAGCCTAAAGAGGGGACAAAAGTCACTTCCAGCGGCTCAGGTAAAGGGGAGGCAGCAGCCAGGGCCCAGCCTGGCACCACGAGGGGCTCACCTGGAGAGGGGAGGGTGGCACGAGGAGCTTTAATCCTGGCTGAGACACACACACACGGAGGGCTGAGCAGGGCCAGGGCTGCCTGGCAGAGGCACGGCAGCAGAGCTGGGGGTTTGCACATCAAACAGGGCTTTAGGGCCCCTGCCAGCAGCCCCGGTGGGGCTGCCAACAGGAGCAGCCCCCTCTGTCCGTTCTCTCAGGGCCTGGGGTGGGGAGGATGGAGCAGCCCCAGAGGGTCTCAGAAGTGCCTTCCCCCCCAGGTGCGTGTGCTTTGCACGTTGCTTAGGGCCTGAACCAGCATTTTGCACCAGAGTCCTGGTCCCGAGGCTCTAATTCATTCCTCTGCTGCAAAAAAATCCTGTTAATTTCTCCTCTTTCTCTCCTCAAACACCCTCTGTTCTGCAGTGCCAGATTTCATGGGTTTCCAGTTGCAGTAGGACTATTTGCATGGATAGAAGTGGAGGATTCAGGCTCCCTCATGCTAGAGGAAGGTGGGTAGCTCTTCCCTCTCTTCCTTCTGCCCCTGGTGCCTGCAGGGAGTTGGTTTGGTGGCTGGAGATGGTCTGAGAGGGCACGGAGCGGAGACACGGCAGAGCCTCAGGCCCTGCCCCAGCAGGGGCAAAATCACTGCGGTTCTGCTTAAAATGTTTGGGACTGAGGTTCCCTTGGCTATGGTGTGGGAAGCAGCAGCAGGGCAGCTTTCCCGTGGGGCAGAGCTCCCAGAGAGCCTTTTCCCCGGGGGTTTTTGGTCCATGTGATGGGAATGACAAACCCCGAGAGCCTTGGCCCCAGAGCAGAGGTGTCCTCGGCGTCCGGTGCAGCTGCATCCTCACCTGCAGCGATTCCTGTGGGAATCCCGTGGGATGGGGACAACGTGACACCCGTGTCCCCATTTTAGGGTCCTGCTCCCTTAGAGGCCGTTTATTCCTGGTGCCTTTGCAGCCCTGGAGGGGCAGAGATCACCCACGTGTCTCAAAGATGTCCCGGGACTGCGATTTCTCTCTGTGAGATCATTTGTTCTGTATTCACCCTCTTGTCTCCTCCTTCCACTTGGTGCCCTGCTGACTAAGCAAGGGAGAAGGAGGAATTTTAGGACTGTAAAGAGATTGAAATTGAAGAATTTGGGGTTTTTGTTCACAAGGCAGCGCTTGTAACTCCCAGTGTGGATGCACAGCTGAGCACGCGGAGCTGTCTCACTCTCTGCGGGCCGAGCCCTGGGTTCTGTGTCCCTGCCGTGGCTGTGGAGGCCTTGCAGTGACCTCGTTTGGCTTTGCACTGAGACCCAGAGCTTTCATATGCTAAGGAGGAGTTAATATTGGGGCTGGAAAAGAATTGGGATCAAGGATGTTGCAGCTAATGGTTAGAGACAGGATCCCAGCGAACGGCTGCTCTGGGGGCGCGGGATAATGAGCCGGGCTGCAGACGTGTTTTCATTTAACTAAGCCAAACAACGGGGAAAAAAAGCAGCAGCCTTTATTGGACTGCTGCCTTAAATTGAGCAGAAAATCAGCACCAAATGGGCATCCAGGAGCTGGAAGCCCAGGCCCCGTTGTTGACGTGTTTTCCCGTGAAGGACAATTGTTTACCTTGGCAACGTGAGGGTCGAGGCTCTGTCAGTGCTGGGAGTCCTCTGGGCCCGGAGCTGGAGCACTGTCCCCTCTCTGGGCTCTATTTAAGCTCATTTTGATGTCTCCCGGAGCCTTGCAGGAGCGGGAGGTAACCAACAGCCTTCTGTAACACAAACAGGGGTCTTGGGAAGTGAAGGGAAGATGGGAAAAGCCAACATGGAAGCGTTTCCTTTGGCTGTGCCAGCACAGGTCCGTGCAGGGGATGTCGCTGGTGTGAGCGTTCAGGTTTTATTCTTGGCTGGCGCTGCTGGAGGACAAGGAGCCGAGGCAGTTTAGGGCCCTGTTGTTGGAGCTCAGTTAAGGTTGGAAAAGACCTCAAAGATCATCGAGGCCAACCTGGGCAGGGGTCTGAACCTGCTCCTTGCAGGAGGGCTCTGCAAACCCCTCTGGGGAGCTGGGGGGTCTCAGGGGGTATCTCCCTCACTCTGAGGGAAGGGCTGCCACAGCTGGGCCGGGCACAGGGAGTCCCTGAGCCCCCTCTGGGCCTGGTGGGGACAGGGAGTCTGTCCCCCCCCGGGGCTGGATCCACCACACCCACGGCCAGCACACGCGGCAGCTCCGGAGCTCCAACAAACGCTGACTCCTGCTCCTCCTGCTCCCTTCCCACAGCTCTGGGAAGAGCGAGATCATCCTGCTTCCAAAAATAACCTCTCCCCGCCCCTGCCTCCACCTCCTTTGCCAGGTGCCTTTCCAGGCAGCTGGGGAAGAGCTGACAGCAGATCCCTGGTGCCCTGACACCTCCCTGGTGTTCTGTACAGGCTTCCAGGAGCGCGGCCCCTGCCTTGCCCACCCTGGCTGCCGGGCGGCACCTGGGCACAGCTGGCAGAGTGCCCCTGCCCCGACCCTGGCACCAGGCTGGGATGCTGTGGGTGAGTCCTGCACAGCCTCCTGCCCCTGCTGCTCCGGGGGACAGCTCTGTCCCCTGTCCCTGCTCAGCCCCTGTGGGGAGGAGGGGAGGAGCAGGCTCGGAGCTGCTGCTCTGCCCCCTGCCCCTGCCAGGCCGTCAGGGGTGCCCAGTGGGTCGCAGGTGACAGGGAGGGACAAGTCCTGCTGAAGGGAGAGGGGTGCAGGGACCTGTATGCGTTGGAGAACACCCACGGAAATGCTGCCCCAGCCTTTTGGAGGGATGAACTCGAGAGAAATCCCCCAGGAAAAGAGCCCTGGGCATTGAGAGCCCCAGGGCAGCGGGAGTGACTCTGGCACCGCCTTGGCTTGAATGGCTGCCAGCTCAGCCCTGCCCCAGCCCTGCTGCAGCTCCTGTGCCCCGGGGCCGATCCAGCTGAACGGGAAGGGACAGAACTGTTGCTCTGGTTTGTGAAAGGTCACTGCTGGTTTGTTTATTCTCCCTCCTGCTGTCCCTGCACATCGGGGCGAGCCCGGGCTTCCCCACGGGGGCTCAGGAAAGAGCTCACAGCTCCTTTCCTCTGCTCAGCATCTCTGGTGACTCTCCGTGGCTCTTGGCCTCTCAGGGCAAGTCAAGGAGCTGGCTGGGGGTTCTCCGGGGTGGAACTGCAGACCTGTCACCGTGGGGAAGGGGAATGTGTCCTGCTGCTGCCCTGTCCCCAGCTACAGCTCTGCTTTCACCCTGCTCAGGGAGTGAGCAGTGCTGTGTGCCGGACACCAGCAGACTTGGGAAGAGTTGTTTAAGGATGGAGGGCTGGGCAGGGGAAGGATTTTATTAATGATTTGCTGTGAGCAAGAAGAGGGTCAGGTGCCTATTTCATTCATTTTTCAGCTCTGCACAATCTTTTTGTTCCCAATTCCTTTTCTTCCCTTTGCTTCTTTCCCCTTTCCTGCTCTTTTCCCTCCTCCTTGCATTTCTTTCTTCTCAAACCCTTTTTCCCCCCACTTCCTTTTCCATTCCTAATCCCCATCTCTCTCTCTCTCTCTCTCACACACACACACACACACACACACACACACACACACACATCCCTCTTCCTTTCCATTTCTCCTCCTCTTCAGTTCCTTGTCCTGGTCCCTGCCCTCCCTTCCCCACTCCCTCCCTCTCGCAGCTCCTGGGGAAGAAGACAATTTGAAGGTTTTCCGCTCGGCTCTCAGCTGAGAGGCTCCTTCCCTCAAGCCAATCAATGGGAGCCTTTCAGCCCCACTGGGGCTTGGCAAACATGAGATCAATAAGTTATTAGCACCATTCTGTCAGCTGTAATGTGGAGATTGATCGGGGCCGGGGCTCCTGCTTGCTGCCTGGCACTTCCCCAGCCTGATAAAGATGACAGATTAAGGGAATAAGAAAAAGGAATTAAGGAGTCTGGCTGTCAAAGCTGTCACGGGCTGGAGGAGCAGTGTTTTTTTCAGGGGCTGAATGAGTGCAATTGGACATTTAAATGGTGCTAAGGGGGTACAGCACCACCAGCAGCTCTGCTGGAAATCGCTGTCCTCGGCCTTCCCTGTGCTGAGGAAACGCTGGGAGCCTCGGGAAGGAGCAGCTGTGCTGGGTCCTGGAGAGAACCCCGGGCTTGTGAGCACCCAGGAGCCTGCAGAGGGACAGGGATGCTGTCCTTGCCTCCCTGGGTGACAGGTGACATTCCCAGGACTGAGGGGTCTCTGTGCCAGGGGAGTGGTGCCAGCTCTTCTAGCACAGATGGAGAAATTGGGGCCAAGCAAGCTTTGCCCAAGAGGTTTGTGGTCACAGAATCCCAGACTGGTTTGGGTGGGAATGGACCTTAAAGCCCATCCAGTGCCACCCCTGCCATGGGCAGGGACACCTCCCACTGTCCCAAGGTGCTCCCAGCCCCGTCCAGCCTGGCCTTGGGCACTGCCAGGGACGGGGAGTTCAGAACCTGTCTGTTGGGAGTGTGCTCAGGTCTCTGATTTACCAAACTTCCCCTTCTCCTGCGTTACCCACTGGAAGCTGCTCCTTTCCAGGCAGGAAGATGAGTCTCCACAAGGCCTGGACTTCCAGCCCACTCTCCCAGCTGCATTCTTTAAATCTTTTCTGAAAGAAAGTTGGGATTCACAAGTTTGTGATTGCTAAAAAGCCTCTCTGCAGCATATAAAATTAATTCAGATCTCTCTCTTAAGTGCAGTATATCCTTTCCATGAGCGTTTTTCATACTATGAATATTTACCACCTTTCTGTGGCTTTGGTGCATGCTGTAAAAATGAATTTTGTAAGAACCTGGGAGCCAGGGGGATGCTGGAGCACCTTCCCTAATAAACAGCCTCGTTGCAGGCAGGCAGCAGGATGGCTCCAGCATCTCCCGCACCTCCCTCTGTTCCGCTCCTTGGGATCTGAAATATTGGCCATTCCTTTCAGGTGCTTTGCTGCAGCTGGGGAGATGGAGCGTGAGGAGGTGGGAAGCAGCAGGATACTGTGGATGGTGGGAGGAGAGGCAGATGGTCCCGTGGAGCTGAGGAAGGGGATCCAGGCTGCTTCCCGTGCCCAGGAAAGGCTGGTTGGTGTGTTATCCACCGGGAATCCTGCTCAGCCCCCTCTTTCCCCTGTGCTGTGGTTAAGCAGCATTTGGGGAAGGGTCGGTGACACCGAGCCAGCCTTTGGGGTGCTCCTGTGACATGCACTGAGATCAGAGTGGTGACGGGCACTGGCTCGCCTTGGAGCCCTCCTCTGCTGCTGAGAGCAGTGACTGCACAGCCAGTCTGAGCTTCTAAAAGTGAGCAAAAAAGAGAGAACTCTTTGATTATTCCATAGTGCATCCTCCTTGCTTTGCAGTGAGAGCCTGTTCCTGTGTCCCATCCCTCCCTCCCCTTCGTTTCCTGCTTTTCTTTGTTTCCAGGGGTCCCTCGTCCCGGGGAGCTCGGAGGGTGATGCTGAGGGAGGGTTCACGGACGCCCTGGGCTGTGCTGGGGACAGTCCTGAGCCAGCAGTGCCACCCTGCCCTGCTGCCTGTGCTGCCAGGCTGCTCCTGCCCGGGAGCTCTCCAGTCTGAGCCTGAGTGGCACCAGCAGACGGATGGAGGTGTGGGGACAGAGGAGCAGCGAGACAACCCGGGGCAGAGACAACCCGGGGCAGAGACCCAGCAATATTCCCTGTCCCCTCCTTCCTTGCTGGAGCTCTCCCTGCCCCAGGAGCTGCCCTGCTCTGGTGTTGTTCCAGGATCCCAAATCCCAGAAGCCAACTGCTTTCCTGCCCCCAGCTTCCCCAATAATTTTTTTTCCCCATTCTTGTTGCCCTCAGTTAAATTATGGCCTGTTATTCCCATGACCTCGTGCTTCCCTCTGCCTTTGTTCCGTGGATTCCTGCTGGCGAGGGCCGGTGCCGATGGATCCCCCTCTCCCGCCAGCCTTTGTTAGGAGCAGCTCTGGGCCTGCTGAGCCCCAGCAAGCTGGGACAGCTCCTCACAAAAGCCCGTGGCTGGGAGAGGGAGTCCCCAGGGTGTCCCCAAACCTGCTGTGTTGGGCACAGGGACAGGAGGAGCGGCCGGGATGGGGCTCCGGGCTCGGCTGAGCGGAGCAGCTCCTCTGGTGGGAGCCTGTCCGTGCCAAAGGAAGGGGGGAAGATGCTGCCAAGACATCTCAGACTGGCCAGTGGGGATTGTCATCTGCAGGGCTGGAGTTAAGAGCAAGGGAGGATGTTTTCCCTCTCTTAAAAGAATGGGAAAGGAGGTGGAAGAGGGGCTCTACTCTCGCTGGATGTTGGCTGGCCGAGCCTGGGTGGTTTCCCATGGAAGTTGGCTCCGTTCTCTGTTTACTCAGGACTTCGTGGTCCAAGAAGCTTTCAGAGCAGATCCAGTGCTGTGCACGGGGAGCGTGAGATAGGTCTCGATCTCTTCCCATTGTGCTGGAGCAGGAGCACAGTTCAGGAGAATCTGGTGCAGTCCCTCGGCCGAAATCGGGGCCCTTTGGAGCTCATTCAGCGACGCTGGGAGGGCAAAAACCTCGTGAGCACCTCGCTGATCTCCCTTCTCCAGGTGACCCCTGCGCTCAGCTCTCCCCATGAGTGTCCTTGGTGCAGATTCCCCGTGGAGGGTGGGGATAAAGCCCCTCTGTCTTTGGGGAAGCCTAGGGATAGGTTTTCTAATCTCCCCAGACTTAGGCTCCCAAGTCCTCTCCTCAAAGCTGATCAGGAGGCTTGGGGTTCTTAGATGTGTTGGTGAGGATGACTCTTAAGCCAGGCAGCTCTGCTGAGTGCGGGGAGGCTGAGGATTAGAGCAGGGCAGGAGACAAAATAACCCCCCCAGCCTGGCTGCCACGCCAGCTGGTTTGTGGGGCCGTGCCCACGTCCTTTCTCCTGCTGCTGCAAAGCCCGGGGTGATCCCTGGGCTGGGGACAGAAGTGCTGTCCTGCTCCAGCTGCTGCCCAGCCCTGGCTCCATGCCCCACTGCAGGAGTGCAGCAGGTGAGTGCTGGGCTTCCCACCAAAGAGGGGAGGAAAAAGTCGCTCTGATTTCTACAGCTTTGGGGAAAATGCTCGACGTTGTCCCCAAATCCTCCCTCTGGGTCACTTCCTGTGCTGCCTTGCCAGGCCAGCAGGAGCCTGGGATGTGATGTGGGATGTGGGGGCCTGTGTGGGAGAGCTGGGTGAGGGGGTTTGTGCTCGGGGCTGTGCTGCACTGTGGCACTGGGGGATCTCTTTGCCTGGGGCTTCCCCCAGCCCCCCTTCCTGGTGTTCCTGCCTGGCCTGGCTTCATAACCCTACAGTTCCACTGATAATGTCTTTCATTTTCAGCTGTAATATTAAAAACTGCCCTGATTTGGCTTCCTTTCAAGTGCAAGGCTTTGTAAGAAGGCAGGAGAGGGGAGGCAAAAGCAGGGATTTGGGGAACAAAGCCCCAGCCGTCCCTCCCCATCCTTTCAGGTGGATGTTGCCTTTTGCAGGTGCACGGTCTGAGCAAAATCTGTCTTGGGGCTTTGTGGTCGATGAGCAGCAAGGCACTAAAAGCACAACCTGTGTCTGGGAGGGTGCTGAGACATCCAGGAGCTGCTCTGCCAACTCATTTGCAAAACATATTTGGTTTTGCTGCTGCTGCTGCAAAGTCAGGGGGAGATGGACTGGGGCCGCTCCCATCTCGGTGTCCTGCTCTTTGTGTGAGGGCAGAGGGGGGTTGGATGGGTGGCAGGAGGAGATCCAGGGCTGGATTGGGAGGGCAGGGTCCTGTGGAAGGGCTGGGCAGGTGGCAGTGGGGTGGCAGAGCTGCGCACAGGGCTGAGGAGGAGAGGATGGGTGCTGGAGCACAAACACCTCGCTGAGGCTGTACCCAGCGGGAGTTCACTGAGTAATTAAAGCAGGTGGGACCTCCCTCTTCTCTGCTTTGCAGCTCAGGAAGCAAAGATGGGGTTTGACTTCTTGAAACACTGGGCTGGGACTCAGAAAATTGGGGTTCAGTCCTGTGCTCTGCTCCTGACTCGGTACATTTGGGGTGGGTTGTTACAACTCTGATGATCTTTATGATGATCTTTATTCCCTTTTCCTTGCTCACTGTGTCTCTTGTGGATTTAGTCCCCACACTTCTGGGGCCAGAGGTGTCTCTGCCACACTGCAGGGCTTTGCCTTAACTGAATAAATAAAAAAGAGGAAAGGTTTCATTCTGTGATGGCACAGAAAAACTGCCGGGGGCAGCCCAAACCCAGACTCGGCGCGTGGGACTCGGTGCTGTGGGCTGAGGTGAACCTGGGATGCTGGGAAGATCACCCTGGGGATAAAGGTGGGGTCTCTCTGGAGGGAATCTGGACTGTGTGGAGTGTGGAGCCCTCTCCCAGGGTCAGGATGTCACACCTGGCTGCCCACCCGTGGGGCTCGGGGGCTGGTGGGGCACGGGTTGGAGGGAGCCGGTGCCAGTTCAGAGTTCCTGCGTGATGCTGGTCTTGCCCTGCCCCGGTGCAGCCGGCTGGGAGGGAGATGGGGCTGCTGACGTGCGTGGGAATGGCATGGGAATGGCAGGGAATAGCTGGGAATAGCAGGGAATAGCAGGGCCCGGCGCGAGCCGGAGCGAGCGTCTGCCGGCAGATGGGCCCGGGGGTGGGAGAGGAACAGCGGGAGGGAAGCAGGGATGGGGGAACGAGGTGCCTTGGCAGAGCTGTGAAACCAAGGAATCTTCACTGCTCACATTCCAACTGCTGTCACATGGACCCCGTGCTTCTGTCACCGGTTCTTTTCCATGGAGACTCCTCTGCCTCCAGCCCTGCCGGGCTCTGCTGCCTCCTGCCCGGGCTGGGAGGGGCGAGCGGAGCAATGGGACTCGTGTTGTTCCAAAGCCACAAATCCTGGCTGAGAACAGTCCTGAGGAGGAGCAGGATATATGATCTTGGCCTCCAGCACTGAGTTTGCAGTATCAGGGTAACGTTTCCAGGAAAATCAGCATGAAGGATGGAGCGTTCCAGGGGGAGGGAGCCGGTGGCTCTGGTTGTGCTCTCTGGCCAGGTACCTCCGAGCTTGGGAAGCTGAGAGTGGCCGTGGAGGAGTTACGTAAGGGGTAAACTGAGGCAGGAGGAGTGAGAAAATCCCGGTTGTGTGGACAGGCTGACTCGGCACCTGGGATGTGAAGTGCTGAGAGAGCTCCAGCGCTGTCACCAGCGCTCCTGTCCTCCCCTGGCTCTTCCCAGTTCCCTCTGTTTTGTTGTGTTTCCTTGGCTTTGGGCTCTGCACGGTCACGAGCCTCTGCGTCGTCTCCGAGTGCCAGTTCTGCTGAGGGATTTGGTGACAGGGTCGTGGCAAGCTGAGTTTGGAGGCAGCTTGGGCTCTTTAAAGCCTTGAAATGCCACTTGGAACTTCGCAGAGCTGCCTGATTGCTCCTCGGGCAGAGGCACCTGCTGGGGCTGCTCTGCTCAGCCCTGTGCTCTGATCCCCTGATAAATCCCTGCCGCGGCAGCAACCTGGGCTGCTCAGCTGCATTCCGAGTGATGGGGAGTGATCCTGAGTGCAGGGGACAGTTGCTTGGCTGGAAATGTCCCCTGGAACGGCGATAATGTTGTTGTTGTTATAAATAGGACCGAGGGGGTTTGTAACCTTCCTTAACCCCCACGTTTCGGGCGGATTGCAGCAGCCTGGCTGTGCTGGGGCTCACGGGCAGATCCAATCCGTTCTCACTCAAATATGCTGCTTGTTTGGGAGATTTTTTTATTCTTTCTTTTAAGATGCTGCATCTTTAACAAGCCCTTGATAGATGAGAATTTGATGCTTGCAGTGACAAACAGGCTCTTCCTTCCTGCCCATATGCACCATCATGCTTTCAGTTTCCCCAGCGTTATTAGGGGAGGATATTGATTCGAAATCTGCTCGGGGACGCTGTAATTGTGTATTAGAGATTTGGTGTTGGTTTGGAGGGCTGCAGTAATGCAAAAAGCTTGAGTGTTTCCGTGCAATCCAGAGGGGGAAGATTGCTGAGGACCTTGAGGTTTTGAAGGAGGAGGGGGGAAGGAGGGGGAGAGACTGAGAGAGAGAGAGAGACAGAGAGAGAGAGAGAGAGACAGAGATACTGTGGTAGGAAGATTCAGAGATCTGTTGTGCTTTTTTTTTTCCCTGTGTTGTTTTTTTCCTCCCCTTCCTCTCCCCCAGTTGCTTTGCATCAGGGCATGAAAGGAGTGGAAACACCGGGGGGACAAAAGGCACCAGAGCAAATGATGAAACTCAGTAAGGAAATCAACTGGATTCAGAATTTATGGCTTGAAAACGTTGCATTGATCAGTGTATGAATAGTCATTATGTGCTTTTGGGCTGCGTGATTAGGAAAGCAGATCGAGGCTCTCAAGATGATGATTTTTCTTACTTTCATTTTTTTCTCTCTCTGCTTGTAATATCTGTGTGTGTGTGTCTGTGTGTGAGAGAGAGCAGCAAAATACCAAAGTCTCTCTGGTCGCTCCTGCACGGAGGAAAGTGCAGCCTTCTCTGACACTCAGCTCTCTCATCTCTCTCCTAGATGAAATTTTAGGCAAGAGAAGAGTATGTTCTCCCAACAGCAGCAGTGAGTGTCCTTTAGAGAGCAAGAAAGCCCGAAGTGAGTCCCCAAAGGGTAAGTGCTGCTTCTCCCTCCCCCATCCCCTTCCCTTTCTTCTCCTTTCCCGTGAGTGGAACTTAATTGAAATTAAGGAGGGAGGGCTGTGGGGTGGGAGCTGTGTCTGGCACTGGGGGTGCAGGAGGAGGCGACCAGGGCTCTGTTTTTCCTTTATCTCCTCGGAGGGAGCCTTGCAGGGCGAGAAAGGGATTGCCTCTTAATTACAGTAATTGCTTGATGATTAAAAAAAAGCAGGCTGCAGCCTTTGAGGTGCATTTTGGGGGTGTTCCTACTTTTTCAGGCAGAATGTCTTGATTACATGTTTAACATAAAAGGTACACACGGGCTTATCGTGCTGGCATCTGCTCCTTTAAAGGGAAAAAAGGAGCCTGTCAGGGAGAATGGGGCTGCTGAGTTTTCTCTTATGCATTTATGGCACCGTTCCTATAGAGATGGAATCTGCAGAAGGTTTCTCTATTTAGGGTTTGGTTTGTTGTTGTTTTTTGGGTTTTTTGATCTCTTGATTTGCCTTCCAGTTCTTTCCTATAAACACGATTTTTAAACTTTCTTTACGACTGGCAGAGTGGGATGGGTAATGGAGCCTGCAGTTAATGAGTTTGTCTCCAGGTTGAGTAAATGAGGTTTTGCAGGCCGTTTACTTAAAGGCTTTGTTGTTAATATCAGACTAATTAGCTGTCAGTAATACCCACCTTCATCCCTGTGCCTAAACCTGCACTCTCTGGCCATTAAAAAACCCAAAGCAGAGTAGCTGTGTGAAGCTGGATCCTGCTCCCTGGGTCTGGGGTCCAGCTGAGACTCCTCCAGGGGTGGATTCCCAGTAACCCACCCAGGGAATCTCAAAGGGCACTTCCTGCAGCAGTTTGTCCTGAAGCCTTCTGAAACCCCATACTTTGTATTCTGCTTCATAAAGATCCACTGTGGGGACCTGTCCTGCAGCCTCATTGCACAGAACGTTCCTGTTTCTCCCCTCCTTGGGCCCAAATGATGATCTGAGGGCAGAATTCTCTGAGAGGATGTCGAGTGCTGGTGTCACTATAGAAAATCCTAAATCCTCTCTGCTGTAACCCTCTCCTGCCTGTTAACTGTTCTGTAACAGCAGAAGGGCCTCAGATGTTACTGGGAACCCTTTAAACTGCTCCTCTTTATCTGTTCTCCTTGATTTTCCCCCATGTGCTCTATTCCTGTTATCCCTGGAATGTTTCTGGTGGCTGTGCAGGTGAGTTCCAGATGATGCTTCCACAGGTTCATGAACAGATTTGTTCCAGCAGACGTGAGGCTCCTGGGGCACATTTTATATTTTGCTGTTCCTGCTGAGGCCCTTTGTAATTCCAAGTTTGTGCTTGGGAGCCGAGTCCAGGGAACAGAACCTGTGTGGCCTGGCTGGGAACAGGCTGAACTTTAACCAAGCCACGTGAAACCAAGGGATTGCCTTTGGATTCATCCTCAACAAGTGCCTGAGCTGGCACAGATGGATGTTTTTGGCATGGGAGCATTGGGGTCAAGTGATCTCATTCTGTTCCTTTCCTTTGGTGTTGCCACCTTTGTAGTGGGCTGAGGGCAGGGTGAGGAGCCCTTGGCTTTGCAGGAAGCACTCAGGATCCAAATCCTGCTCCTTAGATCCCAAAGTTTCAGGGATTCCCCCAACTTTTTAACAGAGAGGTTCCCAGGAAGCCCTGAATGAAGCAAAGTTTTGTTCTCTACTCCCACTTTGAGGTGAGACAGAATGGAAATTGGGAGCTGGGGCTTTTGCTGATCTCCCACTGTTTCCTGTTAGATCCTTGGGGAGCCCCTGTTCCCTCCAGAGCTGTGCAGGAATTTTAGCCCAGGCTGTGCTGATGCTGGAACTGGAATAGTGAGAGGCTGAGAATTTTGGGGCTGTTATCTCCCCACCCCGGTGTGAAGAGGAGGTCACAGGAGGGGCTGCACCCAAGGTTTGTGTCCTAACCCCCGGCAGTGACACCCCTCAGGCTGAGAGCTCCCATCCTGCTGTGAGGCCAGCAGCATTCCCGTGGCATGGGTGCCATGGGGAAAACACAATCCCTGTGTTCCCAGCTCTGGCTGCAAACAGAGGGATCCACCGTGGCTGGCAAACCACTTCCAAATGGGATGGGCCCTAATGGATACTCACCTGGGATTTGGGAACTGCTGCTGTGGGGTCGTGCTGGACAGTGTGGGGCTTTGGCTGGGACCCAGAGTGCAGTTCGGGGTTTGGGAATGGGAAGGGAAGCAAGCAGTGGTTGGAATTCAGGATCCCATCAGCCCCACGCTGTCCTGCTGGAGGAGCCGGGGCTGCAGCGTCTCCTGGGACCTTTCCCTGCAGCCTGGTGGTCCCGTGCTGCTCCTGCACCTCCTGCATCCCGGGGTGGCTCTGCCCTCTCCATCCCACGCTGACCCTGGGAGCAGCCCTGGCTTGGGCTGGCTCTGGAAGAGCCTCTGGAGGGGGAGCAGTGACCCCGTGGCTCAGCTCGCGCTGCCGTGGCCGCTCCTGACGGCGCGAGGGGAGCAGAGGCGGCCAAGGAAATCACTGCCGCTCCTGGGCCGAGCGAAAAAACACCTGTGGGGCTGGAAAGCCTTCCAGAGGGAAGCAGCCTCCTTCCCTTCCCTGCCCCCTCCGCAGAGCTCGCTCCAGAGATCAAAAGGGAGCCGTGTCTCGGAGGAAACGGGGCCGCGCTGCCGCCGTCAAACAGAGCAGAACGTTCCCGGTCTCCTGTGGAAATGGGAGCGCCTCGGAGCCAGGGCCGTGCTGGCGGGGCACGAGGGACACGATTCCCCAGTGGAACCCTCGCTCCTGCGTGGCTGGAGGTCTCCTTCCCCGCTGCCTCGAGACTGAAATGCGGCCGGGGGATGGCGGAAAGGGAAAATCGGGAAGAGCGCCTCGGTTCCCGTTTGAGCCGCTGAAAAACGCGTCTGGTAGGAGCCTCGGGGAGACTGGAAAGCAGGCTGGATGAAGTGCTGGAAAACACACGTAGGGAACAGTGCTGGGCTCACCCCCTGGGGGGCTGGATGAGCTCACGGGCTGCTCCTGCTGCCGTCCTCCTTTCTGTGCTATTGCGGGCCTTTTAAACCAAAACAAAACCTCACTGCGGCTCTGGTTAACGAAGGAGCCCAGAACTGGAGCTGGACTGCAGCTGAGCAATTCACACCCGGCCTCTGTCCGTTTGTCCTTCTCCTCTGGGGGGACATCCGTGTGCTGGTGGCTTTGGCAGCTTTGGCCGAGGCAAGAAACGAGGTTTTGGCCCCGTTCTTGCTGACGACACCCCTGCCCCCCAAACCCAGGCTGCTGAGCGTGGGGGAGTGGGCACAGGCAAGAGGAGACCCCAAAGCTGCTGACCAAGGCCTGGCCTTGGGTCTGGGGTGAGATGGGTTTGCAGCAGGTTCCTTGAGCTCGGACTGGGGTTGAATAAAGGGAACCTTGGCCTGTCACGGGTTTGTTGTAGGACAGGAGGGGGCATGGACAGGCTGGGTACTCCTGACTGGGGTTGCCTGGGGAGGATGAGCCTCAGGAACGTTGTGGAGAGGCTGTGCAGCAGGGAAATGCCCTTCGGTCTGTGCAGAGCCTGAGTGCCCAGGGGCCTGAGCTCCCGTGGCCGTGCCAGCAGCGCCTGGCAGAGGGTGGGAGAGGGACGGGAGATGGGAGAGCTGGGCTCCCCCGGGCTGGGGTGCACAGGGGATGTGCTGGGTCTGCAGAGGGCCCGGCAGATGCCCGGCTCGGCTCTGCCTCCCCGGGGCTGTGCCAGAGTCCATTTCACACCTGGCGGCTGCAGGAGATTTGGCGAGATCAGTCTCCCGCATTACCCCTGGTAATGACAAAAGCAGACAGCAAAGCTCCAGCAAAGCTGGAATTACTGCTGGCTGAGTCATGTGAAATCTTCCAAGTTTTAAGCATGGAAATCCAGCCTTTCCCTGGATTCCTCCTTCCTCTTAGCCTCCCCTCGCCACCCCCATTCTCCCTCCCCTCCTTGCACCTGAAATCTGCTCTGCGGCTGATCCGATAGAGTTTATGGTAATTAAGTGTTATTAAATCCCCTCCCCCCTCCCTTTTTTGCTCTAATGACACAGCTGTGGGGGGAAAAAAAAAATCGGTGTTTTTCTAAATCAGGTCTGTGGCTTTGCTCCTTAGACCTCTGGGTAAGAGCATCAGCAGGAACTGAAACCGTGAGCTTCTGCATCCCTGGGGGAGGTGGCAGGGGCGGAGGAGGAAGAGGAGGGAATCCTCCCTGGTGGGAAGGAGACCTGGAAGGGAATTCTGCCCTCTCTCCTCCCTCCCCCGCTGCTTCCATGGGTGTCTTGCAGGTTTGGGGTGGGACCGAGGGAGCAGGCACAGCACGGCTGTTATCAGAGCAGCCCCTGCCTTTGGGCTCTGGTTTTTGGGGGTGGGGGAGCCAGGACAGCGTGGGAACCCAGCTCCTCATTCCTGCGGGGTCAGGAGCAGCCTCGGAACCTGGGATCTGCCCGGGGAGCCAGCGGGGCCGGGGTGCAGATGTGTGTCACTGGGGCACCGAGCCGAGGCCGCGGGGACGGACACGAGCGCTGTGCTGAGGGAGAGCCCTCGCTGGGCTGGAGGGCTGGCCTGAGCTGAAATCATCTCCCTCTTGCACTGGCCTTGGGAGCCAGGGATGCCACCCTTTGGTATTGAAACGCTGTGCAGCTCACACTCTATTATTATTGTTGGTTTTATTATCATAATCATCATTGTAATTATTATTGTTATTGTTGTTATCATTATCATCATTATTCATTATTACTTATTTTTTATTTTATTACTGTTATATTTTATGATGATGATGATGATGATGATGATGATGAAGATGATGTTTCCCTCCTGTGTTTTGGGGAGGGGGTGGCTTCATTACAGCCTGTGAAAGCTGCATCCCCCAAAGCCCGAGGCCCCGTGCTGGGCTGTGCCGTGGGTTGGGTGTCAGACAAAGGCAGCACCAGCCCCTGAGCTGCCGTGGCAGGGCCTCATTTCACAGCCACTCTGTCTCCCGGGCTGTTTGTGTCTGCCCCAACTCATCCTTCCTGCCGGGAGCCCTTCTCTCACCTGTGGGACAGACCCGCAGCCCCTCCCGGCAGCATTTCCAGTGCCAAGTGCCACCCCCGTGGCTCTGGGGCCAGCCCTGCAGCAGCATCACCTGCCCCGCTCCCCGGGGCTCTGCCGGCGACAGGGGGAGGCCGAAGGGGCGGCAGGGATCGGGGCACACGGCAGGGATCGGGGGCACACGACAGGGATCGGGGTGCACGGCAGGGATCGGGGCACACGGGAGGGATCCGGGGCACACGGCAGGGATCCGGGGAACACGGCAGGGATCGGGGCGCACGGCAGGGATCGGGGCACACGGCAGGGATCAGGGAACACGGCAGGGATCCGGGGAACACGGCAGGGATCGGGGCGCACGGCAGGGATC
>VXAZ01001655.1:1228093-1244986 GCA_013399875.1 Gymnorhina tibicen
TCCGTGGGTCTGTCTGTCCGTCCGTCTGTCCCAGCGTCTGTCCGTCTGTCCGAGCGGGGGCCGGGGCCGGGGCGGTGCGGGGTCGGTGCCGGGCGGCAGCAGCTCCTCCTCATCCCTTCCCTCCGCTGTCCCCAGATCTGCTCCGGGCGCGGCAGGAGGTGGCGGCGGCGGCGGCGCGGACCCCGGGCGCGATGGAAGCGCACATCCCCTCGGCCAGCAACTCGTCCAGCCAGCGCAGGAAGCAGGGCCTCCCGCAGCACAGGGACAGCCACTTCCCCGACAGGTACCGCGGCACGGCCGGGCCCGCTCCCCCGCCCCGGGGCGGGGTTTGGGCAGGGGCGGGGGGCTCGCACCGGGGGCACCCTCGGGCCGGGCCGGAGGGGTGGCACGGCCGGTGTGGGGTGTGGCAGGGGGAGCGGCTGGGTCAGGCGCTGCGATGGGCTGTCCAGGGGAGCGAGTGGGGGAGTCGGCGTGCCTGGAAGTGTTCAAAAAGCGTGTGGATGTGGCACTGGGGACACGGTTTGGTGGTGACCGCGGCAGCGTCGGGGTAGTGGTTGGACTGAGCGGTTTTAGAGGGCTTTTCCAACCTTAAGGGTTGTGTGATTCCATGGGAGAGGGCAGCAGTGCCCGGGGTGGGCGGAGCTGATGTGCCTGGGCAAGGTGTGACCGTCTCCTTTGGGGGTTGTGCAGGTGTAGAGGTGCTGGGGGTGCTCCTGCCACTCTCCGGGGTGTCTGTGTGGAAAGGGGGGATCTGTGCCTGTGCACATCCACATCCAGGGGAGCGGCTGCCAGGCTGGGATGATCCCACACCGGGGCTGGATGTCCAGAGCAGATGCCACTGTCATCTGTTCTTGGGCACAGAGGAAGTTAAGGTGTTTAGGTTTGCATTTCATAGCATCCCCAGATAATGAGAGAGAAGAAATGCTCTGGGATGGAACAGAAAGAGAAGAAGTTTTCTTTGTTAAGGAAAACAGCCTCAGCTTGCCTTTCCCACTGCTAGGAGTGCTGGAAAGCTGATATCCCCCCGCCCCCAGGAAATTCTAGCTCATTTATCTTGCTCTGTGCCACGAGCCATTCCCTCTGCAATCAAGAACTTCAGAGGGAAATTAAATTAAAGCTGCGTGCGTTCCTGACAGGGATCGCGGGGACGGGAGAGGGCCGCGGGGATGCAGAGGCTTTGGATATCATGGGATGAGCAGTGAAAGGCTCTGCTATTTGCACTTTTTTTGGCTTTTGTGTCACGGTGGGGGCAGAGCAGGCTGCGCTGTCGGCTCTGCAGGGTGTGTATGGATGTGTTGAGTCCAGAGCCTTTCCCCCCATTTAGAGCCTTGGAGATCCCGTCTGGTTTTCCTTCTCTCCCACCAATACCTTTGCACTGTGGAGGGGCTGGGCAGCCCTGGAACGTCTCTCCCACAGCCGTACTTTGGCCAACCCGCCCCTCAGAGCCGCCCGCTCCGTGCGGCTCGCAGCAGACCTGGGAGGAATGCAGGGACCGGGGAGCCTCCGTGCAGCCGCTCTCAGGAACGCTTCCCAGCGCTGTGTGGGCTGGAGAGCAGCCAGGCCGGCCCCAGGGCTGCCTGGAAAAGCATCCACGGAAGGGTGGAGGCTGCTCACGGGGAGGTGCTGCTCACAGGAGGGGCAGAATGAGAACGGGGAGATCCAGACCCAGAGGTGTTTGCCACTGGCGGGCAGGTGCTGGGGGCGTGGAGCCACACTGCCCGGCAAGGGGAACTGTGCCTGCAGTTTTCCGCTGCCCAAGTGTGAAGGGGCTGAGCTGGGGGACACTTGGGAAGGTGGGTGTGCTCAGACACTTGTCAGTAGTTAATTATTGTGTCTTTGCTGGTCAGAAACAGGCTGGGAGGTTTGTGGGGATGAGACACACAAACACGTGGATATGGATTTTCCTGGACCAAGGTCCTGGTAGTGGCGTGGGGGTCCCTTCACCTCTTTGCTGCCTTCTCCATCTCCGGGAAGGAGTCAGTGACACTGAGACATCTTGGCCAGAAGCAGACTCAAGCCACAGGCTGGAGAATTCTTTTGGTTTCCTGGTTTTGGTTTCCTAGATCCTTTCGAGATGGATGCGGCTTGGATGCCGGAGTGCCAGGGCCTGGTGGTTTGTTTGGGAAGATGCTTGAGTTCAGTGTTATAAAAAGACTTGGACGAGGAAAGGGTACAACTGAAAGGTGCCACTGTAACTACTCCAGCCTGGAGCACTTCCCATCTCCAAACTGCTGCCTCTCCTGCAGAGCTGGCAGGTGGCTGTACCCCGCAGAGCTGCTTGGATCCTGCTCCTTGGGTGCCGTCTCCAAGATTTGTTGGCAGTGTGCTTGGTTCTGCTGGGGTCCTTCAGCCTGGCATGTTCCTCCCCGAGGTGCTCATCCCTGCTTCTCTCTGAGTGGAGCCTGGGGAAAATTTCCTCTTGAGGGAAAACCTTCCACACCCTGCCCACGGAAGGGGTTGGGGCAGGGCTGGGTGAGCTGCTGGACCGTGTGGTCAGTGGGGTGAAACTTCCTGGCTGGATGTGCTGCATCAGCTCCGTGCTGGGAGTTGCTGGGAGCTCGTTCTCGTGCCTGCGGTGTGTGACGGGGTCTGGGGGGACCTGCCCCTCTGACAGGGGAGAAGGCAGAGCATGGCCACAGGCAGGGCAGGTGCTGAGGCAGGTGCTGGTACAAGCAGTCAGCGGCTCTGTGGATCACAGTGCATCTCCCAGGATCCGGGGCAAGGCAGCAGGAATGCCGAGGAACACGGAACGCTGCCAGCCTGAGGTGCCATCAGCATCCTGGGGTCCTGGGAAGCCCAGCCCCTTGGCAGGAGCGAGCTGGGGGTGGGAGCCACCGAGTCTGAGAGAGGCCCCCACTGCCTCCCCGCAGGAGCTGACAGACACCGTGCACCAGCCAGAGGCTTTCTCTGAGCAGAGATGTGCCCAAAATACCCAGCCAGGATTTTTGGATTCCCTTCTTCCCATCTGCTGTTGCTACGGTTTGTTCTTCCACCGCTTAATTCCTCCCCCCTTCTTTGGGAGGTTTTCCTTCTCCCTGCTGGCTCCTTGGGCACATCTCCTGCCCTCTCTGGGCACCATCTCTCCTTCTCTTACCCACCCCAGCCCTGCGTCCCCCTCTCCTCTCCGAACGCTGATTTTCTGAGTTTTGCCCTGGCAGGATCCCTGCCCAGATCCCAGCTGGCTGAACGTTCTGCAGAGCAAAGGCCAGAGAGCTTGACCTGATTTAAGCAGTTTGGTTTCAGCACCAGTTTGGATTTGGAGGGGGCAGCACAAACCAGCCCCTCTGTGGCCGGGCCTCGCTGCTGCCCTGGGAGGGCAGTGCCAGCACGTGTTCTCTTCCTGCCTGGAAATCCCAAACACCATTTTTAGCAAGGCCTTTGATTTTATTTATTCTCCCTTCCTGGCAGCGTCTGGGGATGGCAGAGCAGCGAGGAGCTCTGTGCCTCCTGCCTGTTACCTCGGGTTTAAAGTGTCTCTTCCTATCAAATGCAGAGCAGAAGAAAGCAGAGCTTTCATGCATTCTTCCCCCCCCCCCCCCCCGCCCTCTTCTTCCATCCGTTCTAAATTTATTTCCATGCCTTGCCGGTTTCAATCTGCATTTCCTGACCCTCTCACATCTCCAGTCACAGCCTGTGCTCCGAGCCTTCCCTGGGAGCTTGGATTGAGCCGGGGGGAGCTCTGCTCTGGGCTTGGGAGGATATGATGGGGTTAAAGTGAAAGGCTTGGTTTTAACAGTATAATGTGTAACCCCATAATGACTTTAAATATTGATTATTTGAAGGCCATTAGTGCTTATTGTTAAAGAAAAGTCGATACTTTTTAAGCCTTGTGAACCATTTGTCTCCTGTTAAAGGACATATCAAATTTAGCAGCGTGCAGTGCAAATCCCCTAATACCCTGCTCACAAGCCTCCAGCTGGCATTTTAGGGGGGGAAAGGAAAAGGGGGCTGGGGGAGGAATGTGCAGCAACACAGAATTGCTCTCTGCAAGGTAAGGACAAGGCTTATCAGATGTAATTGCCGGGGGCTAAATTCACCTCCTCTGAGTAGGGGACTGTAATTCTGACTCTGAGCCGTGGAGGAAGAGGAGGAAGGAATTTAATGGGGGATTCAAGGCTGACTCGTACCTGGGAGAGGGTGCAGGGGTCGGTGTTTGGTGCACATCTGTCAAAAACGCAGCAGCCTTTGTTGAGGTCTCGGGGGTTTTTACTCGGGGGTTGCCAGTTCTTTCCAAGCTGGCTGGGAAGCACTTGGCTGTCTGGGAGGGCTGCCCAGCCCCGTGCCAGGGCACGACCTGGGGCTGCTGCCTCCCTCCTGTGCCAGCTCCCCGTGCCAAGGACGGGGCAGACGGGCTGGCAGGGAGCAGTGCGGGCTCCAGCAGGTTCCGTGCCCAGGAGGTTGGGTCTGCGGGGTGGCACAGAGGATCTGTCCCTCGTGGCCACGTGGCTCAGGGGCTCCCCAGGGCTCTGGAGCAGGAGCTGGGCAGCATCAGGCTCCCTGCAGGGAGGAAAATCCCCTCTGCCCTAAATATTTATGAGCATACCTGCCTGCTTTCTAAGGTCTCTGCTGCTGGGACTGGTGCTGAGCAGGAGAGGTGCAGTGACCCCTGGGTTTGGCTATTTGCAGCCTTTTTTGGCTGTTTCGGCCATCTGCAGCCTCCCTGCTTGGACCCCAGCGTGTGGCAGTGCCAGGTGAGGGACCTTGGGCTGCTCCCGCTCGCCTGGCCCCGCCAGCAGCCTTGTGCGGGCGTTTGGGGGAGCTCCGGGGCTGCTGAGGGGTCTCCGTGCCCCGCTGTGCCAGGCAGGCACGGTGCCAGCGTGCGGCAGCGTGTGGCCCTGGGTTTCCCAAACCTTCGGGCTCATCCCCAGCGTGTGCTGGAGTGTGTGGGACTGATGTGGCCCATCCGGCCCCTCTTCCAGCCACCTCCAGCTGCTTCCAGGCTGCTGTGCTCAGGGGGTCGGGTCCAGGAGCGATGGCTTTGTCCCTTTGCTGCATCCCATTCCCCAGCCAGGCACTCCTCGCTGGCCAGCCCAGAGCAGGCCCAGGAAGGCAGGGAAGCTCCGAGGGAATGAACGGCAGAGTCTGGAGCAGATGTGAATTCCTTAGGGATCAAAGCCGTGCCCCAAAGCACAAAAACAACCTCTGATGAGCACCGGGCTGCCACCGAAGGGAGAACCTCCTATTTTCCAGCGCCCAGCCCTGATCCCCATCCAACACTCTCCTTCCTGGGCACAGACCGGCGTAAATCAAGGGGCTCCTTTGTTTTTGAGCTCTCCACGGGCAACCCGGAGCTCCTGCAGGATCCCCTTCCCCGCACCGAGGCGGGCAGGGCACGGCCACGCGATGGTTAACAGCGACTTGATTTCCTAAATTGCTTCTTATAAAACGAGCGGCACGTCTGCCAGGCTCGTCTCCCCATGATTACAGCTAATTACGATCGAGCGGACACCTCGGAGCCCCCGTCACGCCGCTTTAATTGTCCGTTATTCATCCGCGGGCCGGCCCGGGTGGCAGCGGCACTTGGCAGCCCGGCGACCGCGGCCCCGGCTAATTGTGAGGCCTCGGGGATTAGGGCAGGTGATTACACACTTCACGGTGTAATTACATAAGCATCGCTTGGCTGCTGCCCCGGCTCGGAGCCGAAGGTCGCGCGCGGCGTTACCTGAGATTAATTGGAGCTGCCAGCGGAGCGCGGCGCGGCGCACGGGCGGCATTAACATTTCAACAGCGCCGATCGATCCGCGCCGCGCCTCCAGACACCGCCGGCTCCGCAATTAGTTTAGAGGAGAGCCAGGGCAGCCGGGGAGGGGGGAAAGGAGAGCCGGGAGACAGCCACGGGGGATGGGCGGACGGGCACGGGGCAGGGGAAAGGAGGAATTTCGGAGGGGAAGCTCAGCCGGGTCCGTGCGTGTCGTAGTGGCTGCTGCGCAGGATGGGGATGAAGCTACGCTGGGAAGGTCCCACCTCATCCCCAGGGAGTCCTCGTCCGGCTTTCCACGAGCTGTGTGGGATGGGGGCACGGATGGCCGGGATGCTCCCGCTTTCCCCCCCCGCCGTGGCTGTGCTCGGGGTGCGTTCGCTGCAAAGTCACAGGCACCTTCTGGCTCCCTCTCCCTTGCCCTCCAGTCTCTCCCGGAGCAGATTTTCCAGGGAGATACTGGAAAATGAAAATAAACGGCCCCGCACTTGGCTCTGCCTCTGGATGCCCTGCTGAAGGTAATAATGTTGTAAGTGGCCATCAAAAGGAATTAAGAGACGTGCAGCCGGAAAGCAGATTTGCTTGCAGGCTCCCAGGGCAGATTTGACTAATGGAAGAGACCTTGGCTCTTATTCCCTTCCTGCCTTTTTTTTTTTTTTTTTTTTTTGCCTTCCCTCCTGCTGCCAGCAAGTGCTCCCTGCCTCTTTTCCAGGCATTGTCCCCTTCCCACCGCCCAATCCTGCCTCTCCCAGCTTTCCTACCCCCTGGCATCTGCTCTACCCATTCTGCCCTGCTCACATCCCTCTCCTGCCTGTGTCTTCCTCTGCCTCACTTCCAGCTTTTCTCCCCAGAATTAAAGATCATCCCTTGGCCCAGCTAGGACAGGGGTTTTTTGCAAGGCAAGCCAGCGATGCCTTCAGATCTTCCCAAACCCACTCTGCAGCTCCCCAAGCACAGAATTCCTTCTCAGCTCTGAGGCAGTTGAGGTAGAAACCCAAATGTGATAAGGGGAGGGGCAGATGCAGCATCTTCAGCCCCCCCTTTAACCTGCCACGGGCAGGGAAAATCCCTTCGGACAGCCCGGCTGAAAGGCCACAGAAGCAAAGGTGGGAAATGTGTTGGACCTGTGGAGTCCTGGCTGCTTTCTTTCCCTTTTGGTTCTGCTGCTTTTGGTTTTTTCTCTCCATTTCAGAAGCTCTGCGTGAGGGTGAGCAGGCAGAGAACAGCCTCTGGGTCAGGATGCAGCTCATCTGCAGCCAAGATGTTGTTCCTGAGCCAGGGCCCTTTGCAGCCTCCAGGTTTTCAACGTGGCTTTATTTTCTGATTGCTGCAGGGAGATATCCCACCCACCGCCTCTGCTGTCACCCCAGAACGCTCCCCACATCGCCCTGGGGCCCCACCTGAGACCTCCCTTCCTCGGGGTGCCTTCGGCGCTGTGCCAGACGCCAGGTGAGCGCTCGGGTGACGCTTGTGGGCAGCCAGGGCAGGGCAGAGGTGCGGCCTGTGACAATCTGCCCTTCAGCCGAGCAGCCCAGACGCGTTTTCTGTGTCTCCCCACGACCGCTGTGCCGACTTCACCCCGGCTCTGCAGCGAAAGGAGCAGACTCCTTGGCTGCTCTTCCCGTTAATCCCCACCCGCCTCCCTGGCCCTGCGTTCCAGCCGTGGCAGCGAGGGGTACCCGGGCTCTGGAACAGAAAGGCAGCGCTCGGGTGCCCTTTTTCCCTCAGTTGCCCCTCCGGGGAGCTGGCCCTGAGGCAGCCAAGGGTCAGTGCTGAGATGAATAACCCCCAGCGTTCTCCCTGCCCCAGGTTACGGATTCCTCCAGCCGGCACAGGCGGAGATGTTCGCACGGCAGCAGGAGATGCTACGGAAGCAAAACCTGGCCAGGTAAGAGTGAAAAGGGCCGGGTTCGTCCTGGTGGCAGCACGTGGGGCGTTGGGTTGGGTGACTTGGGCATGGATGGCACAGCAGCGTCTGAGGGAGGCCTGTGGAAAGGCTGTGGAAAGGTGGAGCCAACACCTCGCTCCCGCGAGGCTGGGGGGAGCACGTTCCTCCGGACCCCCCACCCAAACTCCCTCTCCCGACGCAGGCTGGAGATGTCGGCCGAGCTCATCCGCCAGAAGGAGCTGGAGAACCTGCACCGGCAGAGGCTGCTGGCCGGAGACCCCCTGAGCCTGCACCCGGGGCTGCCCCCGGACCACCCCGCGCTGCGCAGCGTGCACGAAGTCCCCGAGGGCCACGCGCTGCGGGACGAGCTGTCCCGGCGCAACGCCATGCTGGTGCTGCGGCACAACAACGCCCCGCTGCTGTCCCTCACCCCCGGCGGCCCCGGCGCCGCCACCCCGCCCAAGGAGCAGCCCCGGCGGGCCGGGGGCGGCCGCAAGTCCTCGCAGCCCCGCGCGGAGCCGCAGGGCCCCGGCGAGGCGCGGGAGCCGGCGGAGCCGCGCGCGCAGGACGGGGCCCAGGACTGTAACGAGGAGGAGATGAAGGACTCGGAGAGCGACGCCGAGGTCGGCGAGGACAAGGCCGAGGGGCCGAAGGCCGAGGGCGGCTCGGGAGCGGAGCTCAAGGAGTGCAAGGACGGCACGGGCAAGGCGTGCGAGGGGGCCAAGGAGCTGAGCGAGGCGGCCGCGGCCCCCAGCGTCCCCTGCAGCTCCTCGAGCGCGGAGTCCCCCAGCCACCTGCTCGGGCCCGGCATCAACAAGGCCGAGGTGAAATACCTCCCTCCAGCCTCCCTCCCGGCGCCCCAGCCGCTGCCCTTCGGATTCCCCTACACCATGAGCCCCTACTTCCATGCAGGTGAGGCTGGGGGCTGCTGTGGGTGGTGGGGTGGAGCAGGGACATGTTTGGCAGTGCTGGAGGAGGGGCTTTCCCCCCTGCCTGTTGCTTTGTCAGCTTCTCTTGCTTGTTTTGAAAGGAAGAATTTCTGCATGGAAAGGGTGGTCAGGCATTGGAAGGGCTGCCCGGGGAGGTGGTGGTGTCACCATCCTTGGAGGTGTCCAAGGAAGGATGGATGTGGCACTCAGTGCTCTGGGCTGGTGACGACGTGGGCATTGGTCGAAGGTTGGACTCGATGACCTCGGAGGGCTTTTCCAACCTGGCTCCCACGTGTCCCTCTTCCAGGGCAGGGGCAGCTGGGCACTGCCGGGCCTGTGGTGCATTTCTGAGCATCACAGGCACTGGGAGAGCTGGGCTGGGTGGGACGGGCAGCCAGGGAGGTCCCTGCCAGCCCTCTGTTCTCACAGCAGGAGCAGTGGGTGCCGGTGGCACAAATGGGGTCTCAGACCCAGGGAGCCCCCGCCAGCCCAGCCAAGAGCCCAGATCTGCCCCAGCTAATTACCTGGCAGAGCAATTAGCAGGAGGCAGGACCCCCTGGCACACGAGGAGGGAGAAGGGGGGGCTGTGCTGTCGCTGTGCCTGTTTCCACGCGAGGAGCTGCCTGTGAGCACGGCTGCCCATCCCTCATTAGAGCTGCCTCCCAGCCAGGAAGGAGGAAGCGATTTTTCAGTGACAGGCAGGTGGCCAGGATGATAAATATTCCTGCTGCCTTGGGCTGCCGAGGCTTCCTCGCAGGAGCCTTTTCTTCCCGGCCATTAAAGAGGGACAGGCTCAGCTCCGTGGTGCTCGTGGCTCGTGAGAGGCTCTGCAGGGAGGCCTGGGCTGGGGCTGGCTCCCCTCCCTCCCTCCCTCCCCCAGCCGTGTGTGAGCGGCTGTAATAGCCCATTTATTATTATCACTTCGGATTTATATCACCAGCACATCCCGAGGCCCCGGCACAGCTCGGGGCTGGGTTTCCCTGCCCGCCTCTCCTGGTTTGTGCAGCCTGTGCCAGGGCTGGAGGACTTTTCCTGAGGGCTCTTTGGCTTCTGGCTGGTTTCACGCAGCGCTGGGGCTGCTCTCCCTGCCTGCCCGCGGGTTTGGGCCCTGCTGGGCTCAGATCCTCCCACCTGGAAAGCCCTGGGAGGACAGGGACTCGTGTAGGATGCAGCACCAGGGCTTGAGTGGGGAGCTGGGAGTTCAGAGCTGAAATATTGAGGGTTGTATCGATCCAGGGGCTGCAGCCGCCCTGGGGTGAGTGAAAAATGCGTTCTGTGGGTCTGGGGGACACAAAGCACCCGAGGGCAGGCAGGCAGAGCTGCACCCGCCTCTCCCCCCGTGCCACACAATTCCTGTACCCCTTTTAGCACAGGGACTGCTCTCTCAGGAGGGCTGGGATGTTGTACCCTGCCCTGGAGACTGGAGTTAGAAAATACCCACCCAGCCAAGGCGGGTGACCAAGAGGAGGAGCTGGAGGGAGGAGAGGGGAGGGGAGAGCGCCTGGCTGAGAACGACGCTGAGTTTGAGGCAGTTCCTCTGCTCTGGCAGCCCAGGGAGGCTGCTCTGGAGGCAGGAGCTGCTCTGTCCCTGCCGGGGAGCGTTATCGATGAGCAGCCGGGCCGGGTCGATTCCCTGAGCTGGGGCTGTGGCTCGATGACCTCATCTCCTCAAGGTTTCAGCAGCCTCGCTCCCTCCTCCTCCTCCCACCGCCTTCCCGTAGCCCCGTCCTTTGGAAAAGGTGAAGGATGGAGTGTGCAGGAGGCTAAAATCCTTCTATTGATCTGTAGTCTGGAGAGCAATTAACGCCAGCCTTGTGCTGCTCCTGACCCCAGCCCTCGCCGGGGGAGGGAAGGGGTGCACGGGGAATGGGGAAGGGGAGCAAACCTGATTAAAGCCAGAGGGGGTGCGCTGTGCCCCCAGCTGGCACCTGGGCTGTGCCCTGGGGTGCCAGGAGCCCAAGCCGGGCCGTGCCCGCGCTGCGGGGCCGCTGCTGCCGCAGCCGGGATCTGCCTTCCCTCGCTGGCAGGGCAGCAGCTTTGCTCTCCGTGGCCCCTCCGGCCTCTGGCTTCTCCTTCTGGAGCAGCTGGATACCAGGAGGAGGGAGGGGAATTATAAATGGATTGCGGCTGGGTGGCGAGGGCTGCGCTGGGGACACCTGTCCTCGGCCCGGCCTGGGACGATGGATTCCTTTCAGTCCCCGCACGCCGGGCCCCAGCTGGTGAAACGCTCCCTAATCCATTACCAGCCTCCCGGACCGTCATTTATCACCGAGCCAGACGGAGCAGGCCTGGCAGGGAATGGCTGCTGCCCTTTGTGGCTCCTCGCAGCCCCAGCAGCCGCTGACAGGTCATTATTGGGATCGAAGGTGCGTCCCCTGCAGCCACTTGGCACCTATTTGTTCTCATTGTCCGGGCTGCCAGAGCAGGGGAGGGGGCAGACGGAGCTTTATCCTCCCGAGGAGGCACGGGAGGAGGGGCAGGAGCCCCTCTGCTCCAGGGAGCTCGGAACTGGGGAGCGCAGCCGGCCCTGGGGCTGCCGCTGCTGGGCTCGCTCTGCCTGTGCCACGGACTCGGCCCGGGCTCTGGAGCCGGGGCTGCTCCCGGGGCCCCTCTCCAGGAGCAACCCCGGCGCTGGGAGCCGCTCCTGGGCTGCCCGGAGCCGTGCGGGGAGCTGTGGGCGTGGGTGAGCAGCCAGAGCTGTCACCTGCCCGGGAGGAGGGGGTGCAGCTGCAGGGACAGCGAGGGAGAAGCCGGGGAGGGAGCGGGAAGTTGGGAGGGGAATGCGGGGAAATGACTGCAGAGCTTCTCCTGCTGCCTGTGCACGCTCTGCTGCTTCAGGGCATCTCCCTGGCACCCCAGCTCCCCGTGCACATCCCGAGCTTCTCCTGCTCCCTGGATGTGCTGGAGGCTTTGCAGGGAGCTCGTGGGGCCCTGCTGTGTGGCTCTGCTCCTTTCTCTGCCTGTTCCCTCAGACCTGGGCTATTCCCCAGGGAATTGGCTGCTCCCTGGCCTCTGGGCCTGTGCTCCCCACCGTGGTTTTGTTTTATCCCTTTTTCCCTTGCAGTTCGGTGGGGAAGTGCTGTCCCAGCTGCTGTGGCAGGAGCGAGGGTTATATCCATCAGATCCTCCAGGGAAAAGCCCCCAGCCCACGGGACAGATAATTTTGTCAAGACGGACCTCCTGGGAGAAATACTTTTCTCCTGGCAATTCCGTTCTCCATGCCCTGAGCAGAACAGCTCATACTCCTCATAACCTCTTTCCCTGCCTGAGAATCCTGCATGTTCTCATCCCTGTAAATGTCCTTGTGCTCTCCTGGTCTAAACACCCCACAGCAGCGAGCTCCAGGGGTTAATAATGGCTTTCCCCCACCCTAAAGTGGTGGTGTCTCGAATTTGGTTTCTTCTGTGCTCTCCCTTTTCCCGCACGGCACGTCTGAGGTACCTGGCTGCTGTTCCTTTTCATTCCCATTTTCATTCCCCGCGCCTCTCGCGCTCCTCCCTGGGTCCCGTTGGGATTTCTCTGTGTGTTCTGTCGGGCCCTGCTGCTGCAGGGCCGGGGGGGCTCCCGCAGCCCCTCGGAGCCGTCACCTCCCGTGTGACAGCGGCCCCGGGGTGTCCGGGCTGCCAGCGACGGCATCGCCCGGCCGGGGAGCCGGGGCACAGCCAGCCCGGTCCTGGGGGGCTTTGGGGCCGGGCAGGACGGAAAAGGAGCCCTCGGAAGGAGCGGGAGCTCCCCGGCGGCTCCCCCGTTGTCATTCCGAGCACGTCGGCAGGAGCGGGGCTGGAGAGGAGCCCACAGGGCAGGCAGAGTTTTCCGCTCTGTGGTGTGTGTGGAGAAACTCCTCCAGGCTTTGCTCCTCTCCCCTGCCCTCCCCCTGCTTCCCCCGCAGCTGAAGAACATTAAACACATGAAATGCATTAGCTCGGATTTTTCCTTCCCCTGCCCCCCTTCCCGAGCCGGGGACCTCCAGGAGGAAGAGGCCTATGAATTGACCCTGCCCAGTGCTTTAATTGACAGGTCATTAAAGATGAATGTGTGGCTAGAGAAAAATATTCAGATTGCAGGCTGGTTGTTGTCCGTGTGGGATTTTAATGATTTATGTTCCTTTCTGCTCCCCTCCTTCCCACCCCCCCGACTCGGAACAATCCAGGCACCATGGGAGGTCTGTTTCTGGATGGGGAGGAGAGCCCTGCGCTGGAAGACATCAGCAAATGGACGGTGGAGGACGTTTGCAGCTTCGTGTCCAACTTGTCTGGCTGCACTGAGTACACTCAGGTAAATCCCACGGGCCCCGGGATGTCAGGGCAGGAACGTCCACGTTCCCCGGGAGCCCCGTTCCCTCCCTCCCTGCTGGGCTTGTCCCTCCTGGAAGGTGCAGCTCAGAGCCCTGCAGGGCCTTTTTGGGTTTTTTCCTCATGGATTGCTGAACTCGCTGCCAGCCAAGGTGTGGGGTGAGTCGTGGATAGAAACAAGGAGGGAGTTCAGCAGGAGAGGATGGGATCAGGGGCAGGGTTAGGACTGAGCCTGAGCTCAGGTTGCACTGGGGAATGGCCACTGAAAGTGCCTGGAAGCTTCTGAAACGTGCAGGCATCCTTAGCACAACCCCCTTTCAGCAGGATCACCCATTCCCACCTCCTTCCGCGCCGTCCTGCTGCTCCAGTGGGGCAGGAATCAACAGTGGGACAGAGCTGCTCTCTTCCCAGTGCATCCCAGGCGGTTTTGGGGTGATGGAGCTGCTGCAGACAGCCCCTGGCGTGTCCTGGCCCTGCTCAGTCGTGTGGGGCTCTGTGGCTTTAGGGGATGAGGATTTCCAGGCCCTGCCTGGGGCTTTAACGGGGTTTTTACTGTGTGAAAATGCCAGTGCTCCGAGGCTCTGCCTGTTCCCTGCTCCAAACCCACAGCTGCTGGGGAGGTCTGGCACTGCTCAGCTCCTGCTCCTGCCAGGACAGCCCTGCAAGGTTCCCTGGAGTGCTCTGCATCCAGAACCAGGACAGCCCTGCAANGCCTGTTCCCTGCTCCAAACCCACAGCTGCTGGGGAGGTCTGGCACTGCTCAGCTCCTGCTCCTGCCAGGACAGCCCTGCAAGGTTCCCTGGAATGCTCTGCATCCAGAACCAGGACAGCCCTGCAAGGTTCCCTGGAGTGCTCTGCATCCAGAACCAGGACAGCCCTGCAAGGTTCCCTGGAGTGCTCTGCATCCAGAACCGTGGCTTGGGAAAATGAAGCAACTTCAGCACAACTAGAAATTGCCCTGGCCTGGCCCGTGTTCAGCTTTGTCTCTGCACTGGAGCTTGGGACACCCCAGGGGATGCTGTTCCCAAGTTCAGGCTTTCTGTGGAGTGTTTCAGTGCCGAGCACAGGGAGGTGTTGGCTCCTGGCCACGCTGGCTGCAGAGGAAGGGGAAGGAATTGGTGGAGGGAGTTGTGCTGGGTCAGAGAGCAGCAGCTCGTGCTGCAGCCCCGGGCAGCCTCGCTGCTGGAGGAGTCCAGCAGTAAAAATCCACTCGGCTGCAGCAGCCACTGCCACTCTCCAAAGGGATGGCTCCAGGCTGTGGGAATTCCTGCTGGAAAAGGAGCCATGGGGGGAATTTAACCCTCCCTCCCATCGTGGTTGGTGCTGACAACACTGAGTGTGAGCCAGCACACGGGGAGGGGGCAGGAGCAGCCCCCAGATCTTCTGGGGGAGCATCCAGCCCCAGTTCCCATTCCCACGAGTGCCTCCTTTTCCTGGCTGGCTCCTGGCTGTGGGTACAGGACTGGAAACACCTCTGGTGGGTAAATATAGGCTGAGGTTTTTTGAGTTCACCTTTTCGTGTGCCAGGGCAGGACGGGTGGCTGAGGTGTGTCACTGTCCCCTCAGGTATTCCGAGAGCAGGCCATCGATGGGGAGACCCTGCCCCTGCTGACAGAAGAGCACTTACTGAACAACATGGGGCTCAAGCTGGGCCCTGCCCTGAAGATCAGGTCACAGGTAGGAAAATCTCCTCTCTCAGAACAAGTGACAGCATTTACAGCTGCCCCTGGGGCTGTCCAGAAACAGGGCTTATCCAATAGCGTTTATTAAGCAGTAATTTATCTGCAATTCTGTTTCAAGAATGCTTGATCTGTCCTTGAAAATGTTCCATCTCCTCACCTGAAATCAGTCACAGCTGTTTCAGGGAGAAACCACCGACAGAATTCAGTGCCCAGGGGCAGAAATAAATAGTCCAGGGTGAGTGGTGGGAGGGAATAACAGGGATGCAGTGGGAAACTCCTAAAATGGGCTGGTTCCAGCCATGGCAGTTCCATTCCAGTTCCCCTCTGTGGGACTCAAACCCAGAACTCTTTGCTGGATTCTTTCCCCTCCGAGTGCTCGGAAAATCTCTCCTGAGGATGTAAAGGCCGGGCTGGGCCGTGTCCCCTCGGGAATCGTGTTCTGGCAGGAGCTGTGGCTGTCACTGCACATCCCCGGGCCCAGGGACAACCCCAGCTCTGGCACAGGTCCCCAAGCCCACGGGCTCTACGCTGCTCGTGTCGTGTTGGAACAATAAGAGCGACTTTACTGCTTTCCCTGCAGCCCTCCCTGTTTATGAGGGGGCTCATAAAAAGGTTCTGTGGGCAATTGTTCCCCGTGGGTCAATTCAGGAGGAAATAAAACTCTTATGTTTCTTAAAATCAGAGAGCCCTGAACAGCTCAGAGATGGGGCTTGGGGTGGGGGGAATGTGAGATACGGGCTGGAACTCGAAAAATTCCTTCAATTTAATCAATGGTGTTTAAAGTTCTGTAATAAGGCAGGGCTGGGGGTTGGAAGGAGGGGAGCAGAGCCCTGATGCTGCTCCCTGAATAATGTCCCACTTGTCTGGGTCCAGCAGCAGCCCTGGTTTTGGTTAAGCTCAAATGGGAAGCAGCTGTGGAGGTGCTGGGAGGCTGAGGGGCCTTTGGCCCTTGCTGGGAGGCAGGAGCTGCTGCAGGGAGAGAGAGGGGCAGGCTCCCTCCAGCAGGAGTTTTATTTTCCCTCCCTGCCGTGGCCTTTTTAAGAGCAGTTCCCGCTGTTCCAAAGTGGCCAGGGAGCGCTGTGCCATCGGCAGAGGGAGAGCAGCATCCTGGTGAAGTGTCCGTGGGTAAAAGGGGCAGGAATGAACAGCCCCCCTCACCTGGGGTGTCCCCGGAGCGGGGACAGGGGGATCCAGGGCAGTGCCCAGGAGTGCAGGACAGAGCCCCTGAGGAAAAGGGAGGAGGAAACCTTCCCCGGTCTGGTTTTTAGGAGCACGGGGGATGGCAGTGCTTCATTCCAGCGCTGTGACCATAGAACCACGGAAGGGATTGGGCCGGGAGGGACCTGAAGTTCATCCAGTGCCACCCCCTGCCACGGACACGAGCCCAGGGTGCTCCAGGCTGCTCCAGGGCTGGCTTGGAGCGCCTCCAGGGCTGGGGCTTCCCCGGAGAGCGTCCCCTGCCAGAGGCTCACGCTGTCCCCGCTGTCCCCGCAGGTGGCCAAGCGGCTGGGCCGGGTGCTGTGCATGGCCGGGTTCCCGGTGGCGCTGCCGCTGCAGCCGCCGGGGCTGCGGCCCCCGGAGCGGGAGCTGCCCCCGGCCGAGCTCCGCCCGGCCTCCACCGGCAGCGTGGCCTCGCCCTTCGGCAGCGCCGTCCCGCCCAGCCGGGGCTCCCCGAAGCAGGAGAACGGGAACCCCTCGCTGCTCGGCGACGCCCCCAAACCCCCGTCCTAACTGCGGCAGCGCCCGGCTCCAGGCACGGCGAGGAAGGGGCGGCGGAGCCTCCCCGCAGCAGCGCCCGGCGCGGGAGGGACCAAGGGAGGGTTTTCGTTTCTTTTTTTTTTGTTGTTGTTTTTTGGATGCGTTTGCTTTTTTTTTTTTTTTCCCCCAAAAAAAAAAAAAAAGACCCCCACAGAAGATTTCTGAACTGTCAAAAAAAAAAAAAAAGACCCCCACAGAAGATTTCTGAACTGTCAAAAAAAAAAAAAATTAAAAAAAGGGAAGGAAGGAAAATTATCCAAAGATGTTGTCCTGGGACGACGCCAAGTGAAGAGAAGGATGCTGGAGGATGGAGGCAGCATTCCCGTTCCCTTCCACACTCCCCTGGAGCTGGAGAGCCCTGCACACGGACAACGGACAGGCTGTTCTTCGCCTTCAGGAACTCCTGGGTGCGACTGCGCAGGGAAGGGAAGGGGCTCTGCTCCTCCCACCGGTACTTCGAGCAAAAAAAACCCATCCACACCCACCCCAGCCACCCTCCCAGACCTCTCCTCCTCCCTGGAATCTGGGCTCAGTTCCTCATTCAGGTGTCTATGCATCTCTAGCAACTTTGAAAACAATACCAAAGACAGACAAAAAGGATAAAAAGACAAAAAAAAAAAAAAAAAAAAAAAAAAAAAGAAAATTT
>VXAZ01001655.1:1245003-1258194 GCA_013399875.1 Gymnorhina tibicen
AAAAAAAAAAAAAAAAAAAAAGGCAAGTTCCCGTCCATGTTTACTTCGTGCGGATGGTACAGAGCCACCCTGCCCTGGCACAGGGGCCTGGCAGCACCCAGGACGGGGGGCTCCAGCCCCGCAGAGGTGCTTTGTTCCATGGGATGTTTGGGTTCCAGGAGCAGCGGCGGCAGCTCCGGGGGAGGAGGGGTCCCAGCCTCCCCGCCCCGCTCCTGCAGCCGGGCCAGGTTACACCGAAGCCTTGTTCCAGAGGTGATGGAGTTGCACATTCTGGGTGCTGTGGCCCCGAGACAGAGCCCTGGGCCCGCCCAGAGCCCCGGAGCAGGGGAGGGACGGGGTGGGGGTCAGGCTGAAAACAATGGGCAGAGTTTTTACTACTGTGAATGAGCTGGGAACTCCTGGGGGTGACCTCCTGTGACTTGTACAGTTGTGAACAACAATCACATGTGGTACTTTTCTCTCTCTCTCTCCCCATCCCTTTTTTTTTGGGTTTGTTTTTGTTTAAACGTTGCACGTGCTGCCGTTTTTCTTACAGAATAGCTTTGGTGGTACTTTAGCTTCTTTATATTGTAAAAAAAGGAAAAAAATTCATTATCCATCACATCACGATAAAAATGCTTTCCAGCAATCAGTTTAAATAAAAAAGAAAAACACTTAATTTACAAAAGGTACCTGGCTTTACCCAAGCAGTCTCTGTCCTTCCTTTCCCTGGGTGCACACCTGGGCCAGCAGAGCTGCCACATTCCTGCCTGGAAACCAATGCCAGGGCTGGTTCCCAGCTGGCAGAAGGCAGCCAGCACCTTGCCCAGCTAAGTTAGAGCCAGGAGACCAAGGGAATTCCTTTCTCTTTGGGAAGAACAGGTAAGTTAAAATCTACAAAGTGAAATTTTTTCTTTCCGGTTCGGCTGGTGCAGTTCTCACCTGGGCAGTGTTTCCTACATTGTTTTGCTTTTCCTTATTCCTTCATGGCTGCACAACCTCCCCAGCCCAAGGAACTTTAATAATTTAAAGTTTCCTTCTGCAGCACACGGAGCCAGCGTGAACTGCTCAAGGCTTCAATGGAAGCTCCAACGCTCTGAAACTCTCTGTGCAGTCCTTGGGGCCTGCTGGGCACCAGGGAGGGTTTGGTGAGGGCCCCAGAGCTAAATGTGGGGCGATGGGGTGGTTGGGGGGACAGAGAGGACAAGAACCTCGTGCTGCTCTTGCTCGGCTCCCTCAGCAGGAGCTGGAAGTGAACTCTGTGCTGCTGAAAGCAGCAGATTTTAACGAGGGCTTTTTTCCCCCTCTGCTGAGCAGCTTTTACTGGCCTTGACTTGGCCACAGTTTTATTGGTACCAAAAACAGAACTGGTGGAAAAAGCTGGGAAAATCCAAGTCGGGGTGAGAAGTCCAAGGCGAGTTGAGAAGTCCAAGCTGAATTTTTAAGAAGTCCAAGTTGTGTCCCCGAGGGGTCCCCGGTGGCACCTGGGGCTGCCCCCGCCGTGTTCCCAGCTCCGACCCCAGCTCCAGGTGCCGCAGGGCTCGGGCTGGAGGGGCTGGGGGTGCTCAGTCCTCGTCAGAGAACTCCAGGTCCTGCACGACGTCGTCCCCGCCCTGCGCCAGCTGCTCCAGGTCGGATCGGGAGAGCCCCCGGGGGCCGCCGCTCCCGTCCGGCCTTCCCCGGGAATCCCGGGCTGCTTCCCTGCCCTCCTCTGCGGGAAGGGAGAGCTGTCGGTGGCCCTGCCTGCCCCGCTGCCAGGGCAGCCACGGCACCTCGGTACTAATTAGTGCCCGCCGCTCATTAACTGTCCCGGAGAGCCCTGCAGGGACGGGCACAGCCCGGGGGAGGCACGGGAGCCCAGAGTGCCCCAGCTGAGGCTGGAACACGAAGGGAGAGTGGGGGGCACGAGAGGGGCAGTGCCTCCAGCAGCTCCCCTGGCAGGCCCATCCTGAGCAGCAAGGAAAGGGTTACCCCGTGCCCCCCGTGCCCCAGGCAGGGCTCAGACCAAAGGTGAGGGCACCCCGTGAGTGGCACCCGCAGGGAGCCTCCAGCAAAGCTCCTGAGCCCCGCTGGGCTGGAGCAGCCTGAGCCTGGCTGCAGGAGGCCCTGAGCAGAGATGAAAGGGGCTGGGGGCTGGGAGAGCCCGGGAACACCTTAACCCTTTGCTCTCTGCACCTCAGAGCTGCCAGGTCTCCCCTCCAGGGTGGGTGAAGCCCCTCCTGACACCCTCAGGGTCCCCAGTGCTGTCAGGAATCCCCTTCCCCACTCACCCTCTGACTCGCTGTCCTCTTCCAAGTCTTCCTCGTCCTCCTCGACTTCGTAATTCCCTTCTTCATCCTCATCCTCCTCCCCAAACTCCTTGCTGCTGGCTTCTGAGCTCTCATCTGAGGCGGGCTCGGCTCTGCCTTTCCCTGGAAGGGTATTCAGTGTGAGTGAACAGGAGCAGCAGCACGGGCGAGGGGCAGAGCTCTGGAGTGCCAGACCCACTGAAGGGGAGATTTCTCCTCGTTTGTCCCAAAGCCCAGCACCTCCTCCTGAGTAATTCATAATTCCCAGCTCTCCCTCCCTGCCCCAGATCCAGCTGGAACACGCAGGAGTGCAGGTACCTCCCCAGCTCCTGGTTTTTTCCTGCTCAGGGCTTCCCAAACTGGATTCCCTCCCCTCTTCAGCCCTTGCAGAGACCCCAGCCAGGGATTCTTTCCTGCCTGACAAATATTTCCCATTCCAGGCGAAAGCTCATCCCGATGTGATGGAATTCTGTGCATCCCCCACCGTTCCTGCTGCCCTGGGAGGTGCTGGGTGTGATCCTGCTGGAATGGGCAGGCAGCTCCCAGCTCCGTCTGCAGCAGGAGCAGGAATCTCCCCCGGAGCCACAGCACCAAGAAGGGACTGCAGATTCCCTTCCCTTCCTGCTGCACACACCTGGGACATCCCAAACTACAGAAGGAACGCCCAGGTTTGTCCCCAAACTCTGTGGAGAACTTGGCAGGCAGGCTGCACAATTTCCTGCGGCCCTCTCGTGGTCACAGCCCAGGTGACATCACCCCCTGCTCTCCAGGTGTTCCTGGCTGCTTGGGAATGCTTGGAACGTCGGTCAGGATGAAACAAATAAATCCAAAGTGCAGCGAGGACAGGATCAGAGATCCCCGTGCTGGTGACAGCCCCTGCCACACACAGAACCTGCACAGGGCCCTGTTCAGCCAAACAGCCCCCGGGGCTTGGGCTCTGGCCTCGTGGGTGACACCAGAAAGGTGCCAAGGGGAGGAGAGTGTGGGTCGTGCCCAGGAAAAGAAACACAGGTCTGAGGCTTTAAAAAGAGCTGGACTGACAAAGCAGGAGAGGGAGAGAGGGACAAAAGCCTCCCAAACACTTTCAGTGCCACTTCATCCTGTGCTCTCCCTCCTTATCAGGGACTCTTTTGATCCCAATGTGGCCAGCATGAAACCCCCTTAGGGCAGGGCCAGACTGATCCCACCACATGGAACTGGGGACAAGGAAAATGGGATTGTGGACAAGAAAAATGGGACTGTGGGGGACCCGAGGGATGGGGCAGCCCCAGCCCTGCACCTTTCACAGAGAAGCCTCCATTCTCCTCCTCAGAGTCACTGTCCAGCTCGAAGAGATCCTTGAATTCCTTCTTGTCCTCCTCCTTTCTCTCATCCTGCTTCCTGCGCTTGATTTCGGGGAAGTTCAAGTCTTCAAGCTGGAAGGAAAACAAACGCAGCAGTAAGAACAGCCCCCGTTTGTGCTTTCCCATGTCTCAGGCTGTGTTTAAAGCCTGGAACTCGGCTCTGCCCAGAGCAGCGGGGTCTGCCTGCTGCCAGCCAGGGCAGCCCCGGGTTTGTGAGGGGCGCAGGGGCGGGCGAGGCACACGGGGCTCTGCTGCTCCATCCGTGTGCCCCCGGGAGAGCACTTCTGCTGATGGAACACGGCTGTGGTGCCTCGGCAGGGGTGAGGGTGTGGGGTATCTGCGAGGGGCTGGCTGGGGGAGCTCTGCAGCGACAGCCTGAGAGCCACACCCTGCTGGGCACCTCCGGAGCAGCAGTTGCCCCAGCCCCTCCCTGCTTTTGGGTGCACATTTCAGGATTTCAGGTGCTGAGGACGCTCAAGGTCTGTCTGCATCCCTGCCCTGACGGAGATCAATGGGCCAGCAGCCCCCCGAGCAGGCAGCCAATATCAATGCCATTAAGGCCTCTCAACTGACACCACCTCAGTGCTCTTTACACCTCTCCGGAGGGGAATTAGGGCGAGGATTTACTTGCAAGGGCTCAGGCCAGCAGGGCAAAGATAATCAGAATGCAAATGAAATCCCAAGTGCTCTCTGAGCATCAGCTGCCCTGCCCTGCCTGGCTGCACACCCTCCTGGGAAGCACTCGGGCTTTAGCACACATTAGGGCTGGCTTGGAAACGCTCGGCCCGCAGCTCATAACTCACTGCTGTCCCTGCCACCCCTTGGACCACCCCAAAACACTGCCCCGGCTCCATCCTCCCCACAGAACAGCAGCCAGGAACGGGCTGCGTGGAACAGCAGCTCCCAGCAGACACAGGATGGGGATGGGGATGGGGAGCAGGGAGATGGAGCCGTGCATTTGCTCCCACAGCCAATTCCAGCAATTTCTCCCGGCCTGTTCCAGGGTTATGGTCCCCAGCTGGGCCATATCGATCCCGGAGCTGAGCACTTCCCAGCAATCACCTGCAGCACCGGGCAGGGGAGGGCAGAGGGGAACAAATCACCCAGCACCGTTTGCAGGGCCTCATTTGAAATCATCATCTTCCCCCTGCTCCTTCTGCCACCCTGAGAGGCCTCTGCTCCTCCCTGGCTGGCTCTGAACACCAGCCCCAGATGCCAGGGAAGAGATTTGGGAAGCGATCAGAGGCACTGCCAGGCTGCTGCCCTCGGCTGACCCCGGGACAGGCTGGTTACAGGGTCCCAGAATGGTCTGGGTGGGAAGGGACCCGAAATCTCCTCCAGCTCCAGGGGCAGGGACACTTCCACGGCTCAGAGCCTCACCCAGCCTGGCCCTGAGCACTTCCAGGGATGGGGCAGCCACAGCCTGGCTCTGCTCCAGCCCCGCCAGGGGGGATCAGAGGGGTGAAAACATTTTCCATAATTCCCATCATTTCTGGGTTTTGTGACAGGCCCCAGTCCTGGCAGCAGGGGGCTGTTAGCTGGGACTCCCCATTTCCACAGCGCCCAGGAAAAACCCCCATTTCCAAAGGCAGCCCTGGGGGCTCAGCACAAGCTGAGCGCACCAAGCAGGACCTGGTGCTGAGCTGAGCCACCCCCACCCTTCCGAGGCCCCACAGGACCCTCAGGACGGGCCCCTCAAAATAAACCCCAAACTCGGCCCAAGGCAAAGGGCCGAGCCCTGCACTGACCCAGCCCACAGAGCCCGTGTCCCTCACACACGAGCACTCAGCAGCTCATTTGGGGCCAGCCTTTTATCCCCAGCTAGAGGGTTCCCATCTGCCGAGTCTCCCCGAGCTGATCGGGGGCACATCCCATTCGAAACCACCGGGAAAAGCAAATGGAATGGGCAGGAAGGGTCAGAGCTGCTGCACGAGGCAAGCTGCAGCTCCCAGCCAGGCTGAGGTGGTTTTTTTTTTCCTGTTATTACCTCTTTTCCCCCCAATGGCTGCTAATGGGACATGGATTTTCCCAGCCCTAATGGGCCTCATGGTGTTCCCTCTCCTGCTGGGGCTCACAAAGCTGCATCATTAAGCCACCAGTCCCCACAGAGCCACACAACAGCCCCATTCACCAGCAGAGCTGCCAGGCAGCCTCTCGGAGAGCAAATCCCAAATCTGCCTCTCTACAGGGAGCAAACCCCAAATGTGCCTCTCTGTACTGAGAGCAAACCCCAAATGTGCCTCTCCCTGAGAGCTGCTCCAGCAGCAGGGCCAGTTTGGGGCAGGGCTCGGCCCCACTCTGTGCTGTCCCTCGGCCCCTGCCCCATTCCCTGGCTGCCCAGGCCCCGTGCTTTTTGCCCTCTCTGCTGTCTGTGCCCTCTGCAGGGGCTGCCCTGGGCAATCCCAGCCCCTCCCTGAGCTCTGGGCCCCGTGTGGGAGCCAGCCCTGCTCCTGGGCCAGTGCAGACCCCAGTCAGAGCTGTTCCTGTGCCTGTTCCTGTTCTGTGCCTGGCCACTCTCACTGCATTAGCACCACACTGAGTTTTCCCTCAGACTCCTGATGCAGCTCCTGGAGCACTCCCAGGGCAGGAGATCTGGGAAATCACAGCCTGGGCATTGATGTCCAGACAGAAAGTCCCAACACCGTCCTGGGTGTCACCAGGACGTGGCTCTGGCCTCAAATGATGCCCAGAAATCCAGGATTTGGTACTCACTCTTTCCTTGCCACTGATTTCCAGCTGGATCTCCTTCTCCCTCAGCTTCTTCCACTGAGTGTAGTATCTGCTCAGGGGTGTCCCCTCCTCCTTCACCTGCTTCTCCCACTGCTCCTGGGGAGAGAGGGGCACAGATTCAAAAGGGGCACAGGTTCAAAGGGGCACAGATTCAAAGGGGCACAGATTCAAAAGGGGCACAGGTTCAAAGGGGCACAGATTCAAAAGGGGCACAGATTCAAAAGGGGCACAGATTCAAAGGTTTTCCAAGCAGTTTTCCAGTAAGCACAGGGAGCCAAGGGCACAAGGTGAAGATCCTTTCCCAAACCACTTTTTCCCAGCTCCTGGGCAGGAACTGGCAGCCAGGCTGAAGAAGGACTCAGTGAACTGAAGCAGCTGCTGAGTCAGGACTGGTGGGACTGAGAACTCTCCTCGGGCCAAGCCAAGCCTGGGCACTGCAGGGAAACCAGGGAGCCAAAAGCTGAAGGGGAAAGTTGGGAACTGCAATCCTGCGATGCCACAGGCACCGAGGGACAGCACAAAGCCCCCCCAAAGGAGCATCTCGGGGGGTTTATAGGATGCTGCAGCTTATGGCAGATCTCCAAATTATCTCAGCGCGGTGGCCTGGAATGTGAGCTCCCGAATTCCAATCTCTGCCTGTTGAAAACCCCGTTTTGTTCAGCTGCAGACCTTCCCGCCAGGCTCTGCCTCAGGGAGAGCCCGGGAGGCTGGGATCTCTGCCCCTGCAGTGGGCGGGCGGGCACAGCAGCGCCCACAAAACCACAAACCAGCAAATCCCCGCCGAGCGCCGCGGCGCCTCGCTCGGGACGGGCAGCGGCCAGCCCAGCCAGGCTGGCACCCCCAGCGCCCGCCGAGCCACTGCCACCGCGGTGCCACCGCGTGCCACCAGAGCAGCCCCGCGGTGCCCTGGCACGGCGATGCCAGGCTTCCAACAGCTCGCCCTGCAGTCCTGCCCTCGGGGCCGCCCCGGGCTCAGCTCGCTGCCAACCGTGCGGAAATCCAGGCTCTCCAACAAACCCCGTGGCCACGGAGGCGGCTCTGAGCCATCAGTTACCCTGCAGGCAGGTTTCCAGCAGCCAGGGGAGCGCTGGATCCCTCTCAGAGGACACACGCAGCTCACCTGCTCCCAGGCCTGCGGAGGAGGCAGAATCCCCTAAACCACGGCAGGCACAGATGGGCACTGCCAGGGACGGGACGATGAAAGCAATTCCCAGCAGAGGCAAGGCCCCGCCACGCTCGTGTGTGCATCATGAACAGCAGCAGGATAGGATTTAGGGGCTGTTATCCAGAGGCTCTTGGCTGCAGAGCCCTGGAGCCCCAGCTCTGCTGTTCGGGAACATCGGCCCCACCTCACACATCCCCTTTCCATCAGCTCCTCCTGCTCCCTGCTGGCCCAGCCCAGCCCAGCCCGGCCCCAGAGCCTCCCGTGTGCCCAGGGGGCCGTGTGCCCAGGGCTCACCACGGCCTCGGTGCTGGCCACGCCGAAGGCCGCTCGCTGCCGCCGGCTGCAGATGTGGGCCGAGTTCTCCTGCACCTTCTCCAGCAGCTGCCGCATGGGCTTGCAGTAGTTGGCAACCTTGCACTCCTTCAGGAAGGATTTCAGCTGGGGGGAGGAAAAGGAGAGGGAGAACGAAAGCAGTGCGAGGGTTTCCAGGAACATCCCATCGGTGGAAAAGCATCTCCCACCTGAGAGAGCCACAGCTCCCGTTCCCTTGAACTCATCCCAAACTGCCACGGGATTTATCGCCCTGGGGGTCCGGATCCCCTGGGCTGGGAGGATGCAGAGAGCTGCAGTTTGCTCCAAACCAGCTCTTTAACAGCGCTTTTTTCTGGGAAGGATGGAGCAGTGCAGGAAAGGCTCTGAGCTCCTGGGGCCTCAGCTGCCACAACTGCTCTGGCTCCTGCTCAGCCAGAGGAAAAGGAGGATCGTGGACCCGCCTGGAGACCAGGAGCAGCAGTGGGTACGTGTGGATGCTCCACGGCCGGAACACAGGGAAGCACTGGAATGAGGGAAGGTGGCTGTGGGTGAAGGCTGTGGAACCCCAGTTGATGTTGGGACGGGAATATCCCACACAGGGGCTGTGAGTGGCAGCGATGGCTGGGACTGAAGGCAGCGGTTGAGAAGAGACTTCAAACTGGGGTGGAAGTGTCTGTGGGCTGGGAACGAGGGGCTTTGGCTCAGTGGGAAAACCTGGTGCTGCTCCAGGGTCGGGATGGAGCCAGCGGGGTGAGGTTTGCTCCAGGTCTGGCTGCGACAACCCAACTCCAGCCGGCACCCCCGACCCTTCCAGGGCTGCAACCCAACTCCAGCCGGCACCCCTGACCTTTCCAGGGCTCAAATCCCCACCAAAAAAGACAAAATGGAACCCTCCAGCAGCACCGCCCTGCTGTGACACCTCCAACCCAAGAACCCAGGCAGCGCCGGATGCTCTCGGTGACAGAAAGAAGGATGGGGGTGTCCAGGCTGATGCATGGCTTGAATTCCAGCGGGCTCCACTGCCTGCTACCAGCTCTCCCCAGCTCCAGCAGCGCTGTCGGAGTCCTGCAGGCCGAGCTCCTTGCTGGAGCCGTAGATAAAGCCCGCACACAAACACTGCACACACTCGATTCACAGACGGGCCCCGCAAGGGCAGGAGAAATCGCTTCCCCACGATGGAACCTTCCCCTCAGCCGGGACCCGGAGATGCTATCGGGAGGGAGATAAAGGACTTCCAGGCAGCAAATCCATTACTGCCTTCCCCACCCACGGCTCCCGAGGCTCTGCTGGGGGAAGGAGGGAGATGTTTCCCTCCTGTCAAGCTCCATCTGAAGTGCCCGGGGGGGAGGTGCTGCTGTTAATCGGGGGGTGACGGTGCCAGCCAGCCCCTCCCTGCCAGGGCACTGCTCTCTCAGGGCTGTTTGCTGCAGGATGTCCCCAGCCAGGAGCAGCGGGGGCTTCCCCTGTCCCTTTCCCTCCGGCACGCCCCAGCTGCCACCGCAGCACCGGCTCAGAAAAATGGGAATTCAGACACAGACCTTCCCCGCTTCCCCCAAAGCACAAAGAAACCATCAGCACGCCCATTCTCCTGCTGCTGAAGCCTGTCCTACCTTCGCCCCCCCTTCCTAAAATATTTATTTTTTATAGGTGCTGCATATTTATCTCCGCTGAGAGATGCATTTGTCATCCGATTTATCTCACTTGATCCCCCCAGCTGCAGCCCCAGATCCATTCCATCCGCTGCCACACGCATTATCATTTTTCTTGCCTCGCAGAAGTGTCACCAGAAATCCTGCAGAATCTCGGGCTCTATCGGTGCAGTTTGGAGCTCTGTGCTCCCTCGCCCAGCCCCTGCTCCGCTCCTGCTCCCCCCCTCTCTCCCGCCCGTGCCATCCCTCACAGTCCCACCTCTATCTGCCAGATATTAATGAAACCTAATGAGATCTCAGCCCTTTGTGGAGAGGCAGGGACACAACCAGGGAGGTAAAAGAAGATAAAGGACAGAGAGGAAATAAAAAGGTTCTGCGTGTGCCTTTTCCCACCCTGCCAAACGGAACAATCCCGTCTCTGCAGAAGGAAAGCGCTCAGAGCCCCAGCGTGTGCGTGGATGTGGCATCAAGGCCTCACATCCCAGCCCTGTCATTACTGGGCTTGATTCTGTCCCACTGCCAGCCTGCAGCACCAAAGGTTCCTCCCAGCAGAGCCCACAGAGCAAAACCCCAGCTCCTCTTACTGGAAGTGCTGCAGGGAACCCAAACCCTGCCCAGTCCCCCACTCACAACGGGCAGAGGGAATTTCCCTGGGGCAGAGGGGGCAACAGCAGGAGCGGTGCTGGCAGGGCAGGGCAGGGCAGGGCAGGGCTGGGCTGGGCTGGGCTGGGCACAGTAGGGCAGGGCAGGGCCGGGCAGCACCTCCTGCCTGCCCTGACCAGTGCCAGCTTTTCCCCCCCAGCCTCCCACCCCTGCTCTGTGCTGCCTGCCAGGGGTCTGCGGGAGGGAAGGGGCTCTTCCCTCGCAGCCCCTGCTGCAGTGACCACCACGGGGTCAGCCCTGGGGCAGGAGAGGCAGCTTTGAAGTGTCTCTGGCTCCCCTCTCCTTTCATCTGCCGGCTGCTTCCTGCCTTCCAGGCAGGGAGCTTGGGAAGCCGAGTCTGGAAGGCTCAGCCCAGCTTCCCCCGGAGCCACTGACCAGAGCAGCAGGAGGAGGAGGGACGCAGCCCCTGCCAGCTGGAACGGCCCTGACGCGGCGCTGGGCGAGGCGTGAGCTCACCAGGGAGGGAAGATGGGGACAGATGGATCTCTACAGTCAGCTGGAAGCGCTCCAGGAGAAAAGCCTCTCCCCACACGCCTTCCCGAAGGCTCGGGGATTTTGGGAAGCCAACGCCAGCCCCCAGCCCAGCAGACGCCACGAGGCTGCGGGCAGCGGCAGCCAAGCCGGAATCCGAGAGCATCAATCCTCCGCGGAGTTCCAGGCTGCTCCCAGGCTGTGTTTGGAAGGCGCGGGGCCGTCAGCCGCTCCTCGTTCCAGCCAAACATCGGCTCCGACAGCTCCGCCGCTCCGCCAGCTGCTGGCTGAGAGCGCAGGGCCCCGCGCTGCCAAGAGGGGGGAGCGGGGACGGGCACAGACACGGGAGCTGCTCTGCCTGCACACGCGGGGGCTGTCAGCTCCCATTAGCCAAGGCGGCCCCCGTGCCAGGCTGGGGGCACAGCCAAGAGCCGTGTGCCTGGCAGATGCCAGCCCCGGCAGATGCCAGCCCCGGCAGGGACACGGAGCTCTGCTTCCCCAAACAGCCCGTGGGGCACGGCCAACGCTCCCCCGGCAGCCAGAGGCTTCCCAAGGTGTGCGGGGGCTCGTGGCACGCGCCAGGGCGAGCAGAGGTTCGTGTCCCCGTGGAGGATGCGACAGCAGCCGCTCCCGAGTTCAGCACAGAGGGCTGGGAACGAGGGAACACATTCCAGCACTGAGCAGGGCTGTCTGCAGCTCCTCCCGAGGGGCAGCTCCAGCCTCTGCTCCTGCCACCAGGACAGACCCAGGGACCGGCTGGAGCTGTGCCAGGGGAGGGCCAGGGTGGGTATCAGGGCAGGTTCTTCCCCCAGAGGGTGGTGGGGCACTGAGCGGGCTCCCCAGGGAATGGGCACGGCCAGGGAGGAGGGATGGACGCAGGAACTGCGCTGGCTCGGGAGCAGGGAGCTGGGGAGAAGGAGCCTGACAAGGGAGGGAAGACTGGGGAAGGGAAGACTGGGGAAGGGAAGACTGGGGAAGGGAAGACTGGGAGAGAAGACTGGGAGGGAGGACTGGGAGAGAAGACTGGGAGAGAAGACTGGGAGGGAAGACTGGGAGGGAAGATTGCCATCTTGTGGAGAGCACCTCGGGGAGGCTGAGGACAGGGAAAAGCCGGGGCTCAGAGCACAGCAACTGGGACAGCTCTGAAGAGCCAAGAACTCACCCGAGTTCACCATCCCAACCCCGTCCTAGAGCAGTTCTGCAGCCTCTGGCAAACTGCAGGGCCACTCTCCCCTGCCTCCAGCCTCCTAATTAGATGTCATGCCTCTGTTCCTCCCCAACAACTCCCCAAAACACAAGTAAGAATTAAAATGAAGGAAAGGTAAATGGCTGTCCCCTCATTTTGAGGCCCACCCTGAGCTCACTGCTGGTTTAAATGCCTTTACCCCGCTCTGTGCACGTCCATGGCACCACCAGAAGTGTCTGCCCCTTACCTGGATGACAGTGGGGAGAACCAGCTCTGGGAAGCCAATGCTGTGGGCTTGGCCGTGGAGATACTCCAGCATCAGGTCATAGAGCTGGTCAATGAGTCCGTCCTGAGCGGGGAAACACAAATCAAGAGACTGGGTACGACACAAACCCCACAGATTTCCTACAGCTGCTAAAGCCTCCGGGTTTCCCGGACTGGGAAAGGCGTCTCCAGCCCTTGGGGACAGGACACGGAGCCCGTTCCTTGTGCTCTGCTGGCCACGGGGAACCCAGGTGCTGCTGGAGGCCGAGGTCCCACTTACTCTGAAGGCCTTTTCCTGCAGGTTGGCATTGGAGAGCTTCAGGATCACGGCGAAGTTGATGGGCTTGGAACTCATCCGGCCTGGCTTCTTGTTGAAATCCACCTGCTGGAAAACCTGGAAGAGAAAAAAAAAAAAGAGTGTAAAGGTGATCACAGCACGAAGCAAACACCACACGATTCAGCTAAGAGCCTACAGTGGTGGCAGAGCCAAGAACACAATCCAGAAACCCCAATTCCTGATCACAGCCGTCCTAAAAATCCCAGCCAGGGACAGGGAGGGAGCAAACCCCAAGCACACCTGAAGCTGGAGAGACCTGGGTGTGAAAGGTGCTGGGGTGTGAAGAGGAAACCAAGCCAAGCAAGAGCACGAGAAGCTGAGGTTTGTCCCTCAGCCCCACCCTTCTCACGGTCAGAGGCTGCACCTCAAGGCTGGAGCGGGCTTTGGAGCTGTCCCCGAAGGTGAGAAGGTTTTCAGAGCGAGACCAAACGATGCTTACACCAAATTCCCTGCTGCCCCAGGGAGACCTGCCCAAACCACCGGGCACGGGGCAGATTCCCAGAGGCCCCCACCCCAGGACCCCACGTGGCAATCAAGGGAGGCTTTGATGGCAACAGGAGCTCAATTAAACCAAAAATCAAACCAAAAAAAGGCACCGCTTGGTACCGTTTGCACGCTGCTACACCCACGGTGGCGGGTGAGGAGCACGTCCTGCCCGCCCACACCCGGGAGCACCTCGAGGGCAGCCCCAGCTCCCCTCTCCCTGCGCCCCAGCGCTCTGGAATTGCCCTCCTGAGTGGGAAATCGCTGCTCTTCCCTCTGAGCAGCACAGCCCAGCCACCCCCAGCCCCCAGCCCCCAGCCC
>VXAZ01001655.1:1258300-1273512 GCA_013399875.1 Gymnorhina tibicen
TTGGAGGTGGGGGGGGATGCAGCACAGGGGCTGCTCCAGGCTCGAGGGGAGCAGGGGGGGGAGGCTGCTCGGGTCACAGCAGTGCCCCCAGGCCACGGGAGCACGGAGACTGCTATTGATTTCTGACATTTTATTTGTCAATCCAGGTTATTTGGAACGGAGGGACAAGCGTGGGGGCTTGTGCAAACAAAGAGCCCTTGCCTGGGGAATCGATGCCATAAACCTCGTTATGCACAGTTATTTCTTTGGCCCAAACAGAGCTATCGATCCCCAGGGTCAGACACATTAAAGGCGTCGGGGCTCCCTGGGCTCCTCCCACGCCTCCAGGAAGGCAGGGAAGTGCAGCCAGAGGCTTTGGAAGTCGCCCAGGAGGTGGCAGGGAGCTGGGCAGGGCCTTTGGGAAGGGGAGGAAGTGTGGTTCCCATCGCAGGGCTGACAGCCAGGCTGGGGGAGAGCGTGACTGATGTCTAAGAATCCTGGGGCAGGGTGGGAAGGGGATAATGAGGGACCAGGGGGCCGCAGAACGTCACAGGCCCGCAGTGTGGCTGAAGGGATAACCACCGGCAGACAGAGGGAAGGACGGGGCAGCGCAGGCAGGAAGGAGAGGGATTTTTGGCACTCCCAAGCTCCCACTTTCCACTCGGAGCGGGAAGGGAGCTGGGATCCACAGCTCCCACTGCCAGAGCGCAAACCAGCTCGGCATCACCCCATCCATCCCCCTTCTTCCTGCCCTCAGGCTCTGGGAAAAGCCCCTGGCACCCGCTGTGATCCCGAGCTGGCGGCCCCACAGGCGCTCCCGGCGGGGCCAGGCCGCAGCTTCCCCCAGCTCCGGCACCCGCTCCCCTCCTCGCCGAGGGCAGGGCTGGGGAAATCTCATTAAACTGCTCCAACAAAGTCCAATTTTATTGCCAAGTTCGGCCGAGCTGCCCAGCTTTCTGCAGAAGCTGGCCTGAGTCCCAAAAGAGCTGAGGTTGGAAGGGACCCCTGCAAGTCACCTCCAGCAGGTCCCTCAGCCCTGTCCACTCAAACATTCCGAGTATCTCTGAGCACAGACCCTCCATTAACTATCCAGGCAACCTGTTCCAGCCTCACCACAGCAAACTGTTGGGAAATTTCTTGGATTTTGTGTTTCTGTGTGGTTTTTACCCCTAACGTTGAAGCGGGACCTGCTGTACTTCACTCTCTGTGTGCTGCAGGACACCGACCTCGTGAACCAACAGCTCCCAGCTCCACACCACCTGCAGTTTCAGAGCTGCCACGGAGCGGTGAGGGAGGAGAACGAGGAAAAGCAAAGGTGAGGTGCAGTGGTTCTGCCTGAAGCTCCCATTTTTCCTCCCTGCGTGCAGCAGACGCGGAGTCCCCGCTTCGTACAGAGCGCGGGATCCGTTTCCAGCAGCCTGGAGCTTAACATCGGCCACGTCCAGCCTGACCAGTTCCCCAAACCTCACCCCTGCCAGCCTCCCGCTCTCTCCCGAGCCAGGGCGGAGCTGTGCAGCTGCTGCTCCTGCTGCCTGCCGGGAGCCAGGGTCAGACGGGAGCCAGGGCCGGGCGTTGCGAGCCGGGAGCCGGGAGCAGCAGCCCCTGGTAGGATGCAGCAGGCAGCCAAGCTCTCCCCTGCCGCGGCACTCGGGCAGCTCCTGCGCCTCTGGGAAGGCACGGACGCTCGGCCTGTGGCTCCTGAAGCAGCAGCAGCCGTGTCAGCGGCCGAGCTGAGAGGCGGCCAGGGCTGGGCTTGCTCGGTGCAGGAGGGAAACGCAGAGTTACGGTCACTCCTTCCACCAGCAGCTCCGCAGAACCCACACCCAGGCCCTGCAGAGCCCTCCCCAAAACCTGCCCAGAACAGGGTCACAGACTCCACAGCCGCTCCTTCACCGCCCTCGGATCCAGCTGGAACAGAGCAGTTTTCCCCCCTCCTATCCAATGGAGCACGCCCCGTGCTGGGACCCTTCACTCCCCCTTCCAGCCCCAAACCCGGCCCTGCTTGGGACCAGCGCCCTGCTCACATCCTTCAGGGGCAGGGGGGTGGGATGGATCTCGGGGGGAACACCTGAGGGAGCTCAGGGGGCAGAGTGGCAACACCTGAGGACAGCCAGGGGCAGAGTGACAACAATTGGGGGCAATCAGGGGGCAGAGCAGGAGCAATCGAGGGAGATCGGGGTGGGAACACCTGAGGACAATCAGGGGGGCAGAGTGGCAACACCTGGCTGGGGCCTGACACTCAGGTTAGGGACAAGGTGCCAGGGCCAGAATGCAAAAAAGGGGAGAAGGCTCTGAGTTTTCTCTCTTACAGCACTAAAAAGCAAAAAGAATCCTCCTCGCCCTGAGCACCCCGACCCCAGAGGGAGATGCCTCTGTCCCAAAATCTGGCTGGCCGGATTTCCAACACGCAGCAGCAAGAGGAAGGAAGCAGGGGAATGGCAAAGCCACCCCAGGCCAGGGAGCAGGAGGTTTATAAACATCCCACAGGCTGAGGATGTGGTTTGCAAGGGACCTTTACAGCAAGCCCAAACCACAAAAGCCTTTGCTTCAACAGAACTTGATCAGGAGCGAGCCTGGCTGAGTCAGGCCCTTATCACAGCAGTGTGAGTCCCTCCTCAGCAGCCAGCCTCATGCCAAGCTCAATTCCTCACAGATACCTTCCGAAATATTTGGTTTTTTAATTCTTGAAGTGGTTTTTTTTCCTTCCATTTCCTGCTGTGTGCAGTCAGGAACAACTCTGCCTTCACCAAGAGACGACCCCCTCAGCAGCATCGAGCCTGGGGAATTCCTGCAACGGGCTGAGGCTCTGAACTCCCCTGGCAACCCCTCTGCCTACTCCAGCTGCACCAGTTCAGCCCCCGGGGATGCATTTCCTGCACCCAGCCGCTCTCGGGTGCAGCTCACAGACAGTGAAAGCCGAATCCCGTTTTCTCACCGCTGGGGATTTCGGGGCGTGAGCAAAGCGGGAACTCTCGGGAGCTGCTGGTGGGGGGGTGAGCGTGTTTATCGGGGAGGAGGCGCCAGCAGGGACCAACCCACCTCGAGGATGAACGGCAGCACCGGGATGAAGGTCCTGGTGCTCTCGGCCAGCAGGGTGAGGGCACGGACGCAGTGCATGCGCAGGGGGTAGAACCGAGTCGTGGGCACCAGCCTGGGCAGGAAAAATAAATAAAAATAAACGGTATCAGGCCAGGTTTACACAGGAACTGCACCTGCAGCCTTCGGCGACGCAGGAGAGCACTTCCTGCTCTGCTGAAGAGATCTGCACGGCAGCCTGGGCTGCTGAAGCCCCCCCGTAGCTGGAAATGAAACCCCCACGTTAAATCCATAACGCTGGCACGCAAACTCCTCCTGCCACAGCCCAGCCCTGCGGGGAGAAAGGGCTCCGAGCTGGGCACCTGAGGTTTGTCCCCGATGCCAACCCCCTGTCAGGCTGGCACTGAGCAGGATCAGCTCCCCCAGGAGCAGAGAATGGAGAGCAACCCCTAAACCCCCCCAGACCTCATTCCTGCCCCATCTCAAGCCCCTCACTCAGTGACCTGTACCTGAAGCCATGGAAGCCTCCAGCATCAAAAATTTAATGTTTTTAAGCCACAGCTCACAGATGACGACCCAAGCTGATAAATGAACCCCTCCCTCCCCCCCAAAGGGCTTGTTGAGCAATCCAGGAGAGCCCACAAAATCAAAATGTTTGACCAGGCACCGTAAACCAGCTGCATCCCCCCTCCAAACAGTGAAATAATTATCACTGGATCCATTACAGAAATAAATCTCCTTCGCACCCCTGCCCTGGCACCTCTGGAGATGACGAAAGCCATTCTCAGGAATTAATTGATCCAGGGATAAAGCTGCTAAGTGTATGGATTTACTGTAAGCTCCCACAGCCCGCTCCCCATCCCGGGCTGGACGCACCGGGAATGCCAAACACGGCCGGGACCGGCCCTGCTGAGGAGGTCCTGCTGCCCAGTCCCTCCAAAGGGACTCCTTCCGCCTCAGAGCAGAGTCCCCAGTGCCCTTCCATCACTTGGGATGGAAAAACTCCTGTCCTGTTCCCAGGCTGCGGGGCTGGGAACAGCCCCAAGGCTTGGTTTGACGTGGTGGAGCCCTGGCGGCCAGAGAGGACACAGAAAGCTCCTCTCAGCACCAGCCTCAGGTCACCCAGGCCCCTGCTCAGGGACACCCAGGCTGTCCCTGCCTCTCTTCCTGCCCGTGCCGGGAGGCTGGAACGCCACAGGCACCAAAAACCCCTCATTTAAGCACGCACCAGGGAACAGCCTCACTGTTGGAGCTCAGACTGGCAGCGGGGCACAAACCCGAGCAGACGGGGCCAGGAAAAGTTTATGGGAAAAAGGGACACCAGAACAGGAGCTTCTGCTGCTAAAAACACCGGCATGGAGAGGTGCCAGCACGGGGAGCAGGAACCCGGGGAGGACGGAGCAGGTCCCGGGGACACAGGGACAGGGGGATACAGGGACACGGGGACACAAGGACACGGGGGTTTGGGTTGGAAGTCCTTGTGCTGGAGCCAGGCGCCACCTCCCGGCACAGGGACAGCAGGGAACGGGCTCTGCTCCCATCCATCCCTCGGGATAATCCCCGCAGCACGCCGGGGACTGCAGAGGTCACGCAGTGTCCGGCCCCGCGGAGCCACAGCACCCCCACGTCTGCCTCCTTTGCACCCCAGACACTGGCCTGGCTCGGGAAGGAACCCAGGTGGGATCTGTGTCTATCTTCCCGACCCTGGAATCACAGAATCCCAGAATGGTTTGGGTTGGAAGGACCTTAAAGCCCACCCAGTGCCACCCCTGCCATGGGCAGGGACACCTCCCACTGTCCCAGGGTGCTCCAAGCCCCGTCCAGCCTGGCCTTGGGCACTGCCAGGGACGGGGCAGCTTCTCTGGGAAATGCATTCCAGGCCTCCCCACCCTCAGGAGGAGGAATTGTTCCCTGGTATCTCATCTGAACCCACCCTCTTTCGGTTTGAAGCCATTCCCCCTCATCCAGTCACCCCACCCCTTGGAAATCCTCTCTCCCCATCTTTCTTGTAGCTCCTTCGGGTCCTGGGAGGCCACAATGAGGTCACCCCAAACCCATCTGTGCGGTTCCCAAACCTCCAAAGCCTCGGCAGGCAGTGCCTGCAGCTCAGGCCAAGCTGAGACTCACCCCACTGCCCTCTCCTTGGCCCCAGACCCCTGATTTATCTGCTGGACAGGCAGGAAGCAGCCTGGATCCATCCCCCTGGATCCATCCCCCTGGATCCATCCCCCCGGATCCATCCCCCCGGATCCATGCCCCCGGATCCATGCCCAGGCCCACCAAAGCTCCCCAGAGGCAGTGGGGGATGGGAGGAGGGATGTTTGCATCCTCTTATCTGATCGTTTAAATCTGCTTATCTCCATCACCGCCTGGGAGGGGGAGCTCTCGCAGGCCGGGTTTTAGAGCCGGGAATCTGGTTAACAGAGCTAACAGGATTTGGGAGATCACCAGAGATCCCAAAATTCCCTCAGCGCTCGTTACCGGCAGCCGCCCCAGAGCACAGACATCTCAGCCACACAAGCGGGCGGGAGGAGGGAATTCTCGGCAGACACCCCGGAAACAACAACCGTGTCCCGCTCGCTCAAACCCCAGCGAACAGGCACCAAAAATGCAGCTTCCAGACGCATTCGCAGAGCCGGAGGTGAGGATTTTCCGAAGCGAGGCAGGTAGTTTTCCTCGCGTTACGAGGATAATCTGCTCAGGTTATTCAGGCTGGGACTTTTCTTACACGAGGAGGAAAGAACAACCCACGCCACAACTTTGCCACCACCTCAGCAGGTGCTCGCACGCATCCCGGGCTGGAAAATTCCCATTAAAAGCAGCTTTGAGCCCATTCAGGGTTAAATCCAAATCACAGAATGGTAAAATAACCCCGTAAACAGAAGTAGAGCAAAAAAGAATTAAGAATCCTACTCACTTGATGCAGCCAATAATGACCTGTGTCAAGGGGTAGATCAGGGGCTCCATGACCTCGCTGGGGTGGATGGTGCTGAGAACCCGACACCAGAAGTACAGGCAGTGGATGTACTGCCAGTTATAGACTGACTGGAAGTTCTCCTGCAGGAAAGAGGGAGGAAAAAAAAAGACAAAATAAAGGTGAAAACTTGAAAATGTGGCACTTGAGAGGTGCTCACACTCTGCCTCCTCCCCGGGCTCGTTTCCCCCGGGAGGAACGACAACGCTGCCGTTCAGGTTCACCGGGCACCAGTCAGCACCTGGAGGAAATAAAGGGACTAAAACCAGCCTGGTGCTGCTCGAGCCTCGGGAAGGACGAGCCCCAGAGGTGGGGTCGTGGCCGAGCACGGGGAGCCCCGAGCACGGGGAGCCCCGAGCACGGGGAGCCCCGAGGTGGCCGCGGGCGAAGCGAGGAGCGCGCGATCGGCCCGGCGCTTTCGGGACAGACGCCGGCCGGCACAGCTTCGTTTTTCACACCTGCAGGGTGGCAGGGACGGGCAGCAGGGCACGGGGCAAACCCGCAGCTCTTGCTGCTCACCAGCAAAACCGGGGACTCCAGCCTGGCTCGGGAGCACGGCCAGGAGCGGCCCAAGGCTCGCACCAGGCCACGGCACCGTTCCCAAGACTCCGGGCAGGTGCTGCAGCAGCTCTTAGTGCCAGGTTAAATAAAAGCCCAGCTAGAGCAGGAGTCCCCGAGGGAAACCTTTCCCAAAAAGTTCTGTAGCTCTGCAGGTATCCCCCCGAAACACAGGAGCCAGCACTCACAAGGTGCCTCAGCCCCCACTTGCGGTTTTTTGCAGACTTTCAAGGCCCAGCTCATCCCTTCTGCATGGAAAAGCAGGATGCACAAGGCCTGAGTCAGGGACAGAATCCTTTAATTGCAGCCTCTGGGCCAAACCTTGCAGCAGGGACTTAAGCCAAGCCACAGCTGGACACGGCCGAGCTCTGCCAGCTCTCCCCAGGTCACTGAGATGCACCAAAAAGCTTTTCTCAGCTTCTCCTGCACAGGAGCAGATGAGCAATCTGCTCTGGTAATCACCTCCCAGCACCACCCAGGCCCCATCTGAACGGGCTCAGTGCCTGCATTTGGGCATTTTGGTGGTGCCATTCCCCTCCCAAGGTCCACAGCCCTCCCCAGCTGTGAAATCAAGTGGATTTGCTCCTTGTCTGGGCCACAACTGAGGGTGTAAGGAACCAGTGCAATCCAATTAGGGGATCTGCAGCCCAGACTTCATTTATCTCTGCTTATTTATCCCCATGTCTGCCCAGCCAGGAGATTTAGCTGGGCACCACTCCTGCCCTGTTTGGAGGCAGTTGAACAATTAATCCGTGGGGTCTGTTTTGCTAAACAGGACTAAACCCAGGATTAGCAATCTGACTCGGATTTCCCAGGTCAGACTGGAGGTGGCTGAAACCAGGGCTGCTCCCCAAAGGTCTGAGCTGCTTTGCTCACTTAAGTCCTTCAGAAAGCACGGACTTTGCCGGGGAGATGCAACGCCCCGGGGTGGCTCCTAAGCTGCTTTACCCTCAGGTTTTGGAATAGAGGCTGCAAACAGCAGCCTCGGAGTGGAAAAGGGTGTCCAAGATGGAAAGTGCAGCACAGACTCTTGCCAAGCAGGGAGAGAAAAGCGACTCCCACCCTGCAGGAGGGTTTGGGTTCAGCCACGGGCAGGGACACCTTCCACTGTCCCAGGCTGCTCAGAGCTCCATCCAGCCTGGCCTGGGACACTCCCAGGGATGGGGCAGCACAGCTTCTCTGGGCACCCTGTGCCAGGGCCTCCCCACCCTCACAGAAGGAAGAATTCCTTCCCAAGATCCCATCCAAACCTCCTCTCCATCAGTGCGAATCCATTCCTCCCACCCTCCCTGCCACTCCAGGCCCTTGGAAACAGCTGGGCAGAGACTTTCTCACAGCCTCCTTTCAGGTCCTGGGAGGCCACAATTAGGTCACCCCAAAGCTTCAATTTTCTCTCCTTCCCGGCTGGACTTTTAGCACGGCCAACTCCCACGTGCTCCCCGGAGCGCCAGCGATGGTCAGACAGCACCGGAGCCTGAAGGGGTGACTACAACTCCTCCTCTCCCCTCGTTTCCCCCTAGGAGGGAGGGAAAACTCCTTCCCCAGCAGGGCCAGCTCCCCACCTTCTTCCTGACGGTCATGGCGCTGCGCAGGTGGATGGCCAGCTGGCGGATGTAGATGAAGCTGTGCTGGTACGAGGCGTGCGTGTCCAGGGCGAACATCTCGGTCAGCGTGCGCTGCATGAAGTTGATCATGGGCAGCACGTTGGGAGAGGTGAACCTGGAGTTCTTCACAAAGGCAATGTACATTTGCTGCCAGGGGAGGAGGACGAGAAACCACCAGGTAAAATAGAGCAAAAAAAAACGTTCTTGGACTGCTCTGCCCCTCCCAGGCGTGTCCAAAGCGGGGCTGAAGCGCTGCTTTTGTCACACAGAGCAAGAACCCAGCCCGCTCCTTCTCTAGGGGGGACAGGAGCGTGTTCAGCTTGGAGATGTGCCCACCACAGCTTGGCAGCAGGAGGGCAACGCTGCAGGAGGGTCTGAGCCACGCGTGGGGATGGCTGGGCACAGCTCTGCCGCTGTGACAGGAAAATACACTTGGGAGCTCAGCTGGAAGGTCAGAGCGGCTCAGCAGTGTCAGTGCTTCAGGAAAGCCCTCAGGAACCTGGGAGTGAATATTCATGGAGTAGCAGAGACCTGCCCTGCTCAGTCTCTGTGCCCCCAGCAGGAAGGGCAGCAGGAATCACCCCGACCTGACAGAATTCCTGCCCTGTTTGGTTTTCTGGAGGCTGCCAGCATCACCTCCAGCACCTGCTCCATCTGCAGCTGAAGGCTTTGGGGTATTTGCACATAAATGAGGAAGAAAAGGTGCAGATGGCAGCAAGAGCCAGGCTTACCTTGAGCAGGGGGCTGAGGTAAACCTCCTTCTTGTACCGGCAGATCTTGTTCAGCACCAGGAAGGCCAGGACTCTGACCGTCTCCTCCCCCGTGCTCCACAGAGTGACGGTTTGCTGGGATAAAGCAGGAGCAGGTGAGTGAAGGGACAAAGAGCTCCTTGCTGGCCACAGACAGGCCCGAACCTCCCTCCTCCCCTGCCGACAGGCAGCCAGGTGCCACAGAGGTGACACGGGGATGACAGCACGTGCCAGTCACGGCAGCCCTGCTGTCCTCACACTCTCACTGGGACACCGCCCAGCACGCGGGGCTGACGCTTCCGTGACCAACACAGGAACCTGTCCAAAACCAGCACCTCTTAAAAACCACACAACTTTTATCTGTGTGCCTCTGTGTGTATCTGTGTGCCTGAACGCTCACCTGAACTCTCCCGAGCGACTCCATCACGCCAGGCTCACCTGGCCCTGCCGGGAAGCACCCGGTGCCCCCCAAATCCAGTCACCTCACCTGCACTGACGGACAGCCCAGCACAGAGAGGGCTCACTGCAGGGCTGGAAAAGCCTCCTCAGAAAGCCCCGCAGCAGCAGCCCTCCAGCTCCTCCACCTGCCGCTGTGAGGGGTGCCAGCCTCCCGGCACTCCACGCCGTGAATCATCCCCACCATCAAAGGCTTCCCTGCCTCCTCCCAGAGCTGCAGTTTGCACTCAGATGCCACCCCGCTGCCCTCCGCGTCTCCTCCGCGCCTCCCGTGTTGCTGTTGCTGCTCAGCAGTTGTGACTGAGCTGCCACAGAAATATTCCACCCCCAGCTCCCCGAGCGGAGAGGCAGCACAGGCATTCCCAGGGCCTGGCAGCAATTCCTCCATCTGGGAGGAGGAAGCAGCTTCCCCAAACACCTCCCCTGCCACTTCCCTGGGGAGCAGCAGCTACAAACAGAGCCACCCACCCACTCACCTCAGCCTGGCATCACCCCGTGGCACCTGCAGAGGGGCAGGAATCCTCTCCAGGAACAAAGGCAAAGCAAGGGAGCACTACAGAGACTGAACTGCCAGGGGACCCAGCCCAAATACCACAACAGGCTCAGCTGAAGGGAGGAAAAAGCACCTCAGATGCCAACGGCACATCCCAGCACGTTCCCTTACCTTGAGGAGGGCCCGGCACTGCTTTGGGAAGGACAGGTAGTACGGAACTATGGAATTCACGTGCTGCAGCACTGCTGCACCCACTGAGGCCTCTGTCAGGCACGACAGCAGCTGTGGAGGAGAACAAACCCACCCCAGTTAGCAGGCAGGGCTCGTCAGCTCTCCCTTTGCCAGCTGCACCGCGCTGCTCCCGAGCACTCCCGTGGCAGGAGGGAGCTCAGACAAACCCCAAGAGCTGGGTGAGGGGAGGAGCAGACACAGGGCAGGGTGAAGAGCTGCCCTGCAGGTCCCTCATCCTGACAGCGGGATGCAGCAGGAACCTGCAGGGTTAGCAGCCCCTGAGCCACCACACGGCACCCGCCCCGTGGAGGCTGCAGAATCTCAGATCACCTGCAGTGCGGGACACCCGAGTGCCACCTCCCTGCAAGCGGCCAAATCCACCCCCAGGCTGCCCCAGGAAACATGGCCTGAGCCAGCTGATGGCACGCTGGATCTCCCCAGGGCTTGTGAGCGGGAAGCTGGAACGCTTTGGGCTCGCTCTCCCTCGCGGAGAGGCTCAGACAGGAAGCCAAGAACCAGGGGCTCTGTGTCTGCAGCTTGCTCAGCTCGGTTCCCTGCAGCCACACCCAGAACCCGGCGTGCAGGCAAGGTGAGCTCCAGGTGACTCTGAGAGAGGCTCTGCCTGCTGCAGCCCCAGCTGCTGGGAGCAGCACAGGCATTTTGTCCACATTCCATCCACCTGCCCGCCCTCCTCCCCGCTCTGCAGAGGTTCTGGGCCGAGCAGGCTCTGCCGAGTCCCTCTCCCAGCAGAAGGAGAAGGTTCTGCTCAGAAAAGCCGCTGTGGTGAAGCACTGAGGGCTCTCAGGAGTCAGCCCGGGAGCAGGGATTGCTCCCAGGGACTGCATTCCCAGCTCGTCCTTGTCTGCAATCCTCTGCTGCCAGAGAGGGGAAAAAAAAAACCCTCTCCTGATCAAATTGCTCTTTCTGCTAAGTCACTGTGCCAGCTCCCAGCCGAGGGACAGCAGCACTCGGGCTGTCCCTCCCACTGCCCCTTCCCTCAGCTGCTGAAGAATTCAGTGTGTCAGTGCTGGTTTGGTTTCAATATTCTGATCTGGGCAAGCACAATGAAGCACAATCTCAAAAAAACCCCAAATTTGGAAGCGGGGGCAGAAGTTTCTTTCCTTCAGAAATAATCCCCGAATTGTCTCTGAAACACCGGGAATTTGGATGGATGGGATGGAACCTTACTGTAGGCAGAGATGCCACGTGTGAGGCTACCAAGAGAATGTCCCAGTGTTTACCCAAGTGCAGAGATCACAGCACCAAGCAATGAATTAATGATGCAGAATGCAGGAGCACAGACTGCAAACTACTCTAAAGCCTATTAAATATTAATCTGCCAGACAAATTAAAACAGAGAGAGCTGCCAGAATCTTAATTCAGCCCCTCTTTACTGCCTTACCTGCTCTGACCCAAGCATCCTCTGAACCTCCAAATCGTTAATTAGGCCAAACACTTCCAAAACGGGACAGGGAAACGATGGGCACAAGTCTCAGAGGGGCAAACCCCACCTGCCTCGCTCCAAAACACCCTACCTAGCCCAGCAAGGCACAGGCTGACCCCACAAACAGAAAATGATGATATTCCTTACTTGTATGGTACAGCCAAGATAAACTTTGACGTCCAGTCGCAGCTTTCCCCACAGGGGGCTGGTGGAAGGGAGAACCATTCTGGAAAGGAGCAAGAGTCGGGTTTAGCTTTAAAAAAAACCAAAAACCAAACCCAAATAAATCAAGATTTCAGCAGCAAAACGAGCAGTGAGATCAATTCCTTGCACCAACAACTGCCTGCAGAGCAGGAGCTGCTGGATGAACCGGGGTCCCACGCTGGTGGCACTGCAGGGACACAGCAGAAAGGTCGGTCCCTTCCTCTGAAAACCAATTTCCAGTGCCTGAACTGTGTCCTGAGCGCAGGCACAGGCATCTCCAGACCTTCCTGAAGCCACGCATCCTCTGCAAATGCCCGGGGTTCGGTATTACACGGGGCACAACTCGGGGGAAGGAAAGCAGAGCCCTGTGAGCACCGCCAGGCCCTCAGCGCTCGGGAAGAGCTGGCGCCTCTTTCCCGGGTTCAAAGCCAGCTCTGGAAATCCCCACCAGCTTCCCTGAAGGACTCAAATCCCCCCAGACTTACTTGAGTTTGTTCTTGGGGGCTTTGGGGAGCAGCAGCTTGTGCAGGTGGTGGAAGAGGTCCCGGATACAGAAGGACACCAGGGCATTGAACACTGGGTGAAACAAGCCAGGAGAGCTCTTGTGAGTGATTTTCCCTGCATTCCTGGTCTTCCTAACGCGAAAAGAGGTTCCCCGAGGAACTGAAGCCATGGCAGAACTCCTGCACTTCCTTCTAGAAACCCCCAGTTTGCCTTACATTGGAACGTTTTATGTCAGATTACAAGGCACAGGGGCCACCTCTCCAGGCAAACAGCACCAAGAACCCACCCTGAAAAGAAAAGACCCCGGGTGCACAGAGCAGCACAGCAGAACAAGCTTCTTCCTCAAGTGGAAGGGCAAATTAACCCCTCCCAGCACTCAGCTCCCCCCCAGACGATCTCCCCTCCCTCACCTGCAGTGTCAGACACCTGGAACTTGCTGGGGTCACCACCGCTGTCTCCCTTGGTGGTGGCCACAGCCGCCTTGTAGGCTTGGGCGATTTCATGGAAGAGTTTTGGGGTGAGATTCCTCTGGGGAAAGAAGAAAAAGAGGGTGCTGAGGAGAAGCAGCAAGGGATCCTCTGGACTCTGAAGCTCTCGACCGGGACAGGAGTGCTGGAATTCACCGGGAGTTTGAGGGTAAGAGCAGCTCCATCCTCTGAGGTGGAGGAAAAGCATCAGGACAGGGTGAACAAACTCGGTGGCCTTCACCGGCTCTAAAATTGGCTTTTAATTGCTGGGGGTTGGGAAGGAATTAATCAGCTGCAAATAGCTTCCAGCTCAAACTTCACTCCCTTCAGCTATTCCACCACTGCTCAAAATGTGCCTGAGAAAGCTCCTGGAGCTGCCAAAAGAGTGAAAAATCCAAATTTGATCATTCTGGCCTCTTCCGAGCCTTGTTTCTCCAGCTCCCCCCTCACAGGGAATGGAAACACTTTAAATTTGAGAAATGACCAAGTCATGCTGAAGGCACAAGAGCTCTGGGGGCACGGGACACAGATTTGGTGACAAATTAACAGGCCCCAAGCTGGCCTTTCACAGGCAGCGAGGAGAACTCCCCAGTGCCTTGTGCTCCAACTCCCTGCTCACCTGGGCAGCTTTCTTCCACTCTTCCACCATTTTCAAGCTCACACGGATGAAGGAAACCTTCTTCCTTTTGACCTTTTCTTGCTCTTCGTCTTCGTCATCCTCATCTTCATCACTGGCTTCCTAGAGGAATCAGCAGGAGGAGTGAGGAAAGGTTTCTACAGCTCCTCCCTGGCCCCAGCTCTCCTGCAGAGCAGCTGGTGAGGAGGGAGGCAGGCAGGGCTGACTTTGTCACTGCTGCTCCCAGCACCCTGCGGAAAGCAGGGATGGTTTAGGTGGGATACCGGGAACGAATTCCTCCCTGGGAGGGCGGGGAGGCCCTGGCACAGGGTGCCCAGAGCAGCTGTGGCTGCCCCTGGATCCCTGGCAGTGCCCAAGGCCAGGCTGGGACAGTGGGAGGTGTCGGGGTTGGAACTGGAACTTTAATGTCCCTTCCAGCCCAAACCATTCCGTGGCTCGGGGCTGGCACCGCAGCACAAACGCTCCACGTGGGACGAGCTGATCCCAGCACTCCCAAGCAGGGCCTGGTACCTCGAGTGTATCGGGGGGTCTGTGCAGGGCCTCCTCCTCCTCAGAGCTGTCTGAGGCATCAAAATCCAGCAGCTTGCGATCGTTCTCCTCCAGGAACTTATAAAACTCGGGGTCTCTGTCCTTCAGCCTGGAGAGCTGATCTTTGTGCTCAGCCGCCTTTCCCTTCTTCCTGCTGGGGAAGAATTAAGGGTTTATCCACTGCTCAAACTTCTGCTGAGGCTGTAAGAAAAGCTTTTCATTAAGGACTAAGAAATCCTGACAGCAGGGTACCAGGCTGTACTGGCACAGAAGAAAACATCCGGAAAAGCCATAAAAAGCTTGTTTCTCAGTTCCTCAGAACTGCTCCAGGGATGGGGGCTGCACCATCTCCCCGGGCAGCCCCTTCCAGTGCCCGACCACCCCTTCCATGGAGAAATTCCTCCTGATGCCCACCCTGAACACCCCCTGGTGCGACGGAGGCCGTTCCCTCTCCTCCCGTCCCCGTTCCCCGTCCCAGAGCCCCACCTGGGGCTGCCCGCTCCTGCCAGGGACTTGTGCAGAGCCACAGGGCCCCCCCTGAGCCTCCTCTTCTCCAGGCTGAGCCCTTCCCAGGCCGTGCCCGGCCCTCACCTGCCCGGCCGTGCCTGCAGCCCCTGGGCAGCCTTCCCGCTCGGCCGCCGCCGCCTCGCAGCGCCGCTGAGGGCCCCGCCGCCCTCCTCCTTCTCCTCCTCCTCCTCCTCCTCCCAGCCTCCGTCATGCTCCGAGTCCGAGCCGGCGGCGAGGAACTCGTCCAGGCTCAGCTCCGCCAGTTTCCTGCGGGGGAAGAAAGGAGCGCGTGAGGGGGAAAGCAGCGTGCGAGGGGGAAGCCGGTCCCCGCGTCCCGGCGGCGCCCCCGGCGCGGCGCTCACCTCCTACCGGGGGCCGCCATGTTGCCTCCGCCACGCGGCCGCCGCTTCCGCTCCCGGCGTGCAGCGCGGCGGGGCGGGGCGAGGAAAAAACCACGCCCACGTTCATGCAAAGTGCGCATCGTTTCCATGCTCGGCCACGCCCCAGCGCGCGTTCTGGCCCCGCCCCTTCGCGCATTGGCCCCGCCTCCTCCGCGCCCCGCCGGCCGATCCCTGCATCCCGGACATTCCCGGCCGGAGTCGGGGGCAGGGGAGGGATCGGCCTCGAGTGCTGGGCCCGGGTCTGGGCCGCTCAGCGCAGAGAGGACATTGGGGGGACACTGTGTCCGGTGGAAGGGCACTGAGGGGCTGCAGTGTGTCCGGAGAAGGGCACTGAGGGGCTGCAGTGTGTCCGGTGGAAGGGCACTGAGGGGCTGCAGTGTGTCCGGTGAGGGACACTGGGGGCTGCACTGTGTCCGGTGGAAGGGCACTGAGGGGCTGCA
>VXAZ01001655.1:1273822-1285161 GCA_013399875.1 Gymnorhina tibicen
GCTGGGGGGCTGCAGTGTGCCGGAGAAGGGGACATTGGGCTGCACTGTGTCCGGTGGAAGGGGAATGAAGCTGGGGAAGGGTCTCCAGCACACGTCCTGTGAGCAGCGGCTCAGGGAGCTGAGCCTGGAGAAAAGGAGGCTCAGGGGGAACTTCTGGCTCCCCACAAGAACCTGACAGGAGGCTGTCGCGAGGCAGTGCTCGGTTTCTTCTCCCACGTAACAAGCGACAGGAGCAGAGGACGGGGTTTTAAGCTGTGCCTGGTCTGGTTCGAGGTTGGACATCAGGAGGAATTTCTCCACGGAAAATGGGCCAGGCCTCGGAAGGGGCCGCGCGGGGAGGTTTGGAGTCCCCATCCCTGGAGGTGTCCAAGGAACTCCTGGACGTGGCGCTCGGTGCCCTGGGCTGGCGACAAGGTCCCAGGTTGGGACTCCATGATCCCAAAGGTCTTCTCCAACCTCAACGATTTTGGGACGTCCCGCTCAGGCCACGCCCACCCACCACTGGCCACGCCCCCGAAATAAACCCCGCCCCGCTCCCTTTGTGCGGCGTGCAGCGCCGGGGGCGGGGCCTGTTCTAGTCGCCCCGCCCCTTTCTCCCGCTTGGCCCCGCCCCCGCTCCCTGGCCCCGCCCCCGGTGCCGGTGCCGGTGCCGGGCCCGCAGCGGGGCCGGTGCCGCTCGGTTCGGTGCTGGGNCAGCATCCCCCGGCTTGGGCCGTGGCCGCCCCGGAGCCGTGAGTACCGCCGGGGCACGGCCCTGCCGCCCGCACCTCCTCTCCGCTTCCTCTCCGTCTCCCTCTCCCTCTTCTTCCTCCTCTCTCTCTCCCCCTGCCCCTCTCCCCGGCGGGCCCGGGGCGCTCAGACCCGCGGGAGGAGGGGGAGCGGAGGGGACACGGGATGGGGGCACGGCGGAGGGGTCACCGGGGGATGGGGGCACGCCGGAGGGGTCACCGGGGGATGATGGGGGGACCCCCGGAGGAGCTGCCTCTCCATCACTCCCGGCGCTGCTCCTGCGCATCCCTCCTCGGAGAGCAAGTTTGCTTTTTGGGGTAGCACGCAGCACGCCCGGGGGAACCGCCGGCGCCCTTTCCAAAGGTTTTGGCACAACTGGCGTCGTTTCCAAATATTTCCAGAGGTTCGGAACAGCCGGTGCCCTTCCCAGCCTCTGTGGCCGCTCTCTCTGCACCGCGGCATCATCTCCGGGGCCGGCAGCATCCCTGTGCCCTCCTTCCCTGTCCTCTGCCAAGTCCTGGCGAGATCCCGTCGGAAAGGGAGCAGCCGCAGCTCCGGAGCCCCGGAGCAGCCGCAGAGAGGGGCTGGCCCGGCTCGGGGGTTCGGTGCCGGTGGAGCGGGGCCGGCTGAAGGGCACGGGGAGAAACGCTGCTTCGGGTTTTCTGGAAACTTGTGGGGGGACGTGGGATGCAGCTTTTCTGTGGCCTCTGCAGTGGCTGTGAGGGCAGAGGGCTCTCCTTGAGCCACGGCATCGCTGCTGCTGCTGCTGCTGGAGCTGGTCCCGGGAGCTCGGGCCAGGCTGGCAGCTGGGCTGGTTCTGCTGGCTGAGCAAATGCCTCCCTCTGCGGGGACCGGCGGCCCTGGGACCTCGGCAGGGAAGGAGAAGGTGGCTGTCCCTGCGCTGTCCCTGTGCCGGGTGCCACCAGCCGGGCTCCCGTGCCAGCCTGCAGGGGCAGTGGCCTTGCTTTGCTGGGTCTCTGCGCAGGATGCCAGCTCTCCTTTGGCTTCGATGCCTGCTGTCCCGCAGCTCTGCATTTCCGGGGGGCTCTGCATTGCTGGAGGTGATTCTGGAGTGATTCAGCAACACGTGGATGTTTCTGGGTGCCTTTAGCACCAAGAGGTGCTGCTTTGTCACAGGTTCGGTGTTTTGGGGCTCACTGACCCTTCAGTGTCCAGCGGCCGCCTGGTTTTCATCCCTGCAGCCAAAGCAAACCCCTCTCTGCAATCCCTTCCCTCTGCACCCCGACTTTCCCTCCCGACCCGTGAACATCTGCTGGAAATCCTTTATTCAGCACGGCAGTGAGTAAGACTCAGGGAGATGTTGGGTGTAGAGAGCTGAGTTTCCTTCCTGAGCACTGAGTGATTAATGAATCACAGCGAAGAGCAGCTAATTCAGAGCACACCAGGAGCTGGCAGGCGTAACGGGCACCTGCTCTCTTGGCTTCGGAGCCCAGCATCCAAATGGAGCTGCTCCCGAGCATCTCGGGGAGCTGGGATGGTCCCCGATGCTTCCTGTCAGCCGAGGTCAGCTCGGTGGGGGTGGCAGAGGGACGGCTTTGTTCTGCCAGCACAGACAGCGGCCATCTGCCCCTGCTCCCTCAGCCAGCCTGGCTCTCTGTGGATGGAGTGGAAATCAAAGCAGGCGTCCTCCGAAGGCTGAAGATCTGCTGGGGAGGCTGCTCTGGGTCCTTCCTTGGCTGCACTTCAGGCTCAGCAGCTCCATAAATCGAGCGGCCCCGCCGAAGTCCCAGCGCTGCCTCCTGGATCTCCTCGGGAGCTGGAGCCCTGCCTCCGACACCGGGGTGAGCCGGGAGGCTTGAGAGGCTTCATCCGCCCTGCCCGGCCTGCTGCAAGCCATCCCTAAAGGACGTGGCTCCTCAGGGACAGGAATTCGAGCTCCTCCAGCTGCAGTTCCCAGGGTCTGGGACCTGCTGGCCTTGGCAGGCCCCCAGTGTGTGCCAGCGAGCTCAAGGCCGCGGTGTCACGCGCTCCTCGTGGCTCAGTTTTCGGGGATGTGGCCTGCGCTGCCGCTTGCCAGAAGATGTGAGGGAATTCTTTTGTTTCCCGGCTTGGAAAGACTTTCCCAGTGCTCCAGAAGCTCGGAGGTTGTTCAGAGCAGGAGGTGCAGATCTGTGTTGGCAGAGAGGGGCTGGGGGAGGCTTTGGGAACCATCCCTAAACGTGGCGTGGGTGCCGCAGGAGGGCTGAGCCGGGTGACGCCCACTGGTGACCTCCTGGTTTGGAGAGGCAGCAGAATCATTCCACGTCCTGCCCAACTGCAAAAGATCTCCTTGCCTGCTTGCAGCCAGCAGATCCGAGTGCTTTTTTCCCGCTTTCCCTGCTGCTGCTGCCTCGTGTCGTGGAGTTACCCTTCCCTTTGGAAGCCAAGCGGCGTTTGCTGCTGAGCCTCCCCAAATTCATCACTGTCCTGTGGCATCGGGGCATTGCTGGGCAGTGGTGAGCTGGCCCCCTGTCACCTGGAGCCACCAGGAGCCCCGCGGGGGTGGGCAGTGCAGCCCGAGCTGGGGCTGGCACCGCTGCCTGGACAGGGCACTTGCTGTCCGTGCCGGGGTTTGGCACTGCCTGTGCCATAAACCAGCGCTGGCTGCCGCAGAGGCTCCTCTGCCGTGGCTGCCGGGGAGGCTGGGAAGGGGAATCAGGACGTGACCCACATTTCCAGCCCCTGACAGAGCTGAAGGGCTTGTGTTGCTCAGATTCTGGCGTGCTTTGTGTGGCCTGTGGCAGCTGCAGTCTAACCCCAGCGCAGCTGGCGACTGGCAGATTTCGCTGAGCACCTCAAGGCAGGAATCCATTTCCAGTCCTTGCTTCTCCCTAACCTGGGAATCCAGCAGTCCCAAACCTCCTCCAGCCCTGACCCTCACACCCAATTACTCGAAAATGACCCAAATGTTGGCGCAGATGCCTCGGAATCCCTCAGCCACGGAGTCCTGCTTGGAGCTGCAAAACACGGGAGACAAAAGCTGAGTTTGGAGGTGGCTGGAGGAAGAGCTGCTGCCTGTGGCAAGTGAGGAGAAGGCTGTGGGCACCGAGATGAGGATGCCCTTCATCCCTCCCAGGCGGGAGAACGGCCCAGGGCGCTGAGCCTCTGCCTCGTGCTCCTTTCCTCTCGCTTTTTGGGGTGACTGAGAGCAACTTTGAGCCTCCCAAACAAAACTCCCCGGGAGTAACGAGGAGCGAGGCTTTAATTAGGAGAGGCCTCCAGCCCCGGTGCGTGCACCAGGGCCCGCTGAGGACAGCCCGGGGAGCTGCTGCGAGGCCCCGCCGAGGTCAGTGTGCCGAGTGCCCTCCTCGCCCGCAGCCAGCAGCGCCTCTGTGCCTGGAGCTGCCAACCGAGCACAGCTTTTCCCCGTCCTCCCCACCCCCTTGCCGAGGCTCCACATCCTCCCTGGCAGCTTGTCACTTCTCTGCAGATGTCTAGACAGGAGGATTCAGTGCGTGTCAGTTATGCCTAATTCATTAAAAAAAAAAAAAAAAAAAAAGCCCCAGCCCTCCTGGGAGCTGGGGATTCTCAGTCCTGCAGACTCAGCGCTGTCTGCGCTGCCCTGCGCTGCCTCGAGGCTCCCTCCCAGCACGTTCATCCCGGGGAGCTGCGGGAGCAGCAGGGGCTCGGCAGGGGAAGGTAGGGGCAGAGGGAACAGGGGAGAGCAGGTTTGGAGGGGTTTTTAGGGCCGTGCTGCTTGTCCCTGCTCCTCACCCCGTTTGTGTGCTCGTGTCCCCTCCACGGCCATCGGGAGCTGGCAGAGGGGTCCCAGCTTCCCTGGCACTGCCAGCTCCCCGGTTCTGGTGCCCTCCTGAGGGCAGGGCCGGTTCCAGGAGGGACAGCTCCCTTGCTGCCACGCTTCCATCCGTGTTCTCAGCCCTGACCTCTGCCCAGGTGAAAGCTCAGCCCCGTGGGGAGCGCTGAGGATCTGCAGCCCGGAGCATCCCCCTGCTCCCGAAGCAGCTCCCTCCCTCTGCCTCCTTCCAAGTGCTGACTCTCCCAGCCCGAGCGCACAATGAGCCTGGCGTGAGCGGGAGCTGCTGCACGCTGCCAGTGCCTGTCCGAGTTCCCTGGGTGCAGGCAGAGCCTTGCAAGGCCTGGGAAAGGACTGAGCCCCGGAGCGTTCTGTTTTCTCTCGGTGCCGGTGACGCCGACGTGGCCCATCCTGGTGGGGACCGGTGCCTGGATTTGGTGCCCGCTTTGCATCGGGGTCCTGGGCACGCGCAGCTGGATGGGTCCCGACCTCCCTGCTCGTGTTTATTGTGGGGCAGGGAGCGGGAAAGGTGGGAGCGCAGTTTGGTTTGTGATGGGCCCTCTGAAGGAAGGAATCATTTGGGATATCCAGGTCTGAGGGGTAAGGGCAGTGCAGATCTGCTGTAGCTTGTGAAAACAGCCCTGGCACTGGATTATCAATGCTGCTCCACCGTGATCCCCTCCCTCCCCAGGGATCCAAGCTTTTGCTCCTCCCTAGGGGGAGTTTGGCTGTGCCATTTTGGAGGGCACTGCTCTGGCTCCAGCTCCGAAAGGAGACCTGGCACCACCTTCCAGACCTGTTTTGTGCTGCTGTGACACTCTGGGCTCGGGGCAAGGGCTTTGTGCCTCATCCCAAGGCAGCGCTTGCAAGGGAGACACGGAGCTGAGCACCAACAGCTGATTGTCCAGGAGAGAGGCACGCAGGGATGTGGCACAAAGGGATGGGGACGCATGGAAGGGATGGGTTTGAGCTTGGCTGCGTGTCAGGCCTGAGGGCATGGGGCCGTCCCCTGGTGCCCTGTCCCCACCACCGCAGCAGCTGCACAGGATGTGTCCCTGCTGCCTCCCAGCCCTCCCGCCAGACACAAAATCCCCATCCAGGCTGTCAACAAAAAGCCATTCTCCGGGGCCTTCCTGGGGAAAGGGCAGGCTCGGAACTTCTCCCTGGAGGATGCTCTGTTCCCTGTTTATTGCTCAGCACACTTCTTTTCACTCCCAGCAAAATATGGTTTTTTGTGCGGCGAGAACAGGCCTCCCTTTGGGCAGGGATCATTTGCATTAATTAACAGAGCTGTTATGCACGGCCACGCTCTGGCGCAGAGGAGCCAAACAAACGCCTCCTTTTTTTTTGTTATTTTTTTGTGCCGTAACCTCAGAGTTATTCCAAGGGAGGCAGCGCATCCGTCCCAGCCCGTGGGGACACGTGCGCCGCTGCTGCCACCGCTGCCCACAAAAGCGGGGCTGTGCTTCCTCCCCGCTCTGGAGCCCGGACACCGCTGCGCTGTCTCCTGTGGGCCGGGCAGTGCTTCCCATCAGTTCCATCCCACAGCCCCTCGTTTCCCGGGAGTGAAGTTTTAGCAGGGAAACAAGGAGCGTTTGGTGCTGCCAGGAGTTCGGCACGGGGAGCGGCACCGGGCTGCTCCGTCCCTTTTGCCACGCCGGCTTTGTTCTGAGCCGCTGCAGCAGCAGAGCTCCGATGGGAGCAGGTCACTGGGGGCTGGAGGGGACGGTGGGGGCTGGAGGGGACGGTGGGGCTGCGGGGGCTGCACCCACTGCGAGGCTTCACCCGGCCCCGCGCCAGGGCTCCGGGAGGGTGACGCTGTCCCGTGGGGGTGCTGGGAGGGTCAGCAGCTCCTCAGGGAGGCTGTAGCCAAAAATCACCAAGCAGAGCTGGCCCGGGCTGCCGGGACTGTCCCCTGGTTTGGGGACGCTCGTGGAGCCCAGTGGCTGGGGTGGCACCTGCCTCCTGGCCGTGGGGGTCGCTGCCAGGGAGGACAATGTCACCCTTGTCCCCGCGCGTCTGCCCTCGCCCAGGGCCACGCAGTTGGCGGGGAGCCCAGGGCTCCCGACTCTTTGGCAATGCTTTCGGCCCCCCCAAAGCCCCCAGCGGCACCCCCAGCCTGCTGTGCCCTCTGGGCGCTCCCCCAGGGCGCCAACCCTTCCTCACAAATCTCCCGGGAGAAGCGGTGCCGCCTTTCCCCGGCTCTGTCCTGCGCCGTGCCCGCCGGGCCCTGCCACAGCTGCGGGTCCGGGAGCTCCCGTCCCTCGCTCCCAGCCCCCCGGAGGGACGAGGAGAGAGCTTTGGAGCTGGGACATGACTGAAATACTGATGGGGACAAATGTGCTCGGCAGGGATGGCACAGAGCAGAGCAGGGCCCGAGCAGAGCAGGAAAACCCTTGGGCTTGCAGCTGGGGAAGGGGATAAAGGTGGGGAAGCTCTGTCTGCTCCCTGCCCTAAAGCAGCTCTGGGAAAGGACCTCTGGAGCTGAACCCTGATCCCAACCCCAACCCTGACCTTGTGGAGCCCACGCGGGGATGTTAACCCTGAAAAACCTCCGTTGTGCGGGCAAATAACGCAGTGGGTGTGAGCTAGGAGATGGGGTGTCCCGGGGATGCTGCAGCTTCCCAAACTGGGATGCGGGAGGACAGGACCGCGCTCCTGGGCTCTCCTTTGCACCCTGCCACCACTGGGAAGCACCAGCAGGCACTGCCATGTACCCCCGAGCCCTCCCCGCTGCCAGGGACGGGAGGAATCTCGTAGCACGCGGGGTGATGCCAACAGAAAAGGGCACTGCAGGCTTCTCCCCGCTCAGGAAGCATGTTTATTCATCTTTTTTTCCTCCCCCAGACTCCCGTACGTGCTACAACTGCTCTTCCAAAAGGGGATCGCTGGCTGCGCGCGCGGCTGAGCAGGCACAGGATGCGGGGTTGCTATTTTTGGGCGCGGCAGGGCCGATGTGGAGGTGTGCGAGGAGCGGGGGGCCGAGGGGATTCTCTCGCCGCGGGGATGCGGGGGCAGCTCGCGGGCTCCGTTTTGATCCGAGCTGCCTTTTTCCCTGCTGCTCCCTCCCCCTCCTTCCTCCTGCTGCTCAGTCATCCCCTCCCCGCTCCCCCAGCTCCTGGCACAGGAGGCAGCCAAAGGCCTTTGCGAGCAGCGTGAGCGGCGTGAGCAGCACCGTGGGGGGAGGAAATCTCTGCGTGAATAAACGGTCCTTGATCGGGCGGGCTTTGTTTTCCTGGAATCACGGAGTGGTTTGGGGTGGAAGGGATCATAAAAACCATCCGGGTTCCACGGGCAGGGACGCCTTCCGCCGTCCCAGGGCGCTCTGAGCTCCGTCCAGCCTGGCCTGGGACACCGCCAGGGGATCCAGGGGCAGCCGCAGCTGCTCTGGGAAATCCATCCCAAGGCCTCCCCACCCTCTCAGGGAAGAACTCCTTCCCTGTATTGACCCTGGATTTCCCCTCTTTGTTGGAACCGAATGCCACGTCCCTGGCAGGGCAGGGCAGGGCAGGGCCGGGCGTGGTCGGAGCCGCCGGGGTCAGCGCGGGGTGTCCGAGCGGCGCTGGCCCCGCAGCAGCTCCCGCCCCGGTAACTCCGCGCTTCTCCCCCCCGGCAGGGCCGGTGGGAAGGGACCCCCCCCTCCCCTGCCCGCCGCAGCCATGGAGGGCGGCGTGCAGCTCCTGAACCGCGACGGGCACAGCATCTCGCACAACTCCAAGCGCCACTACCACGACGCCTTCGTGTGCATGAACCGCATGCGGCAGCGGGGGCTGCTCTGCGACATCGTCCTGCACGTGGCCACCAAGGAGATCAAGGCCCACAAGGTGGTGCTGGCGTCGTGCAGCCCCTACTTCCACGCCATGTTCACAAGCAAGTAGAGTCCTCTCTTCCCCAGGGACAGGCTCGCCCTGCTCCCGGCCCTCCCCTCTCCAGACCCCGTCCTGCTCCGGCCCCGCTCCCTGTTCCCGCTGCCCTGCCCTTTCGTGTGACATTTCTGCAGGCGAGAGCGGGAACATTCCTCATTTCACTCCCTTCCCTGAATCCCTCTGCCCATGCACAGGATCCTGGTGTCCCCCTCCTGCACAGGGATCCTCTCCTGCAGACCCGGCCCCCATTCCCTAGAGCTGGGCAGGAAACCTTCCAAAACCAAGCAGCCCGTTCCATGCATGGTTAAATCCTCCATTTCACTCCCTGCCCTGAACCCCTTTGCCCTCAGCCCCCTGCACAGGATCCTGGTGCCCTTTCTCCGGTCCTGGCCCCCAGTTCCTACAGCTGCTCCTTGCTAAGAGCTGGGCAGAAAACCTCCCTGGGCTGTGACGTGGAGGTGGATGCAGCTCGTTCCACGCATCCTCCCGGGGGGAAGCACAGCCCTGCCGTGGGGTTTTTGCTCATTTCTGGTGTCCTTTTCCCCAGATGAGATGAGCGAGAGCCGCCAGACCCACGTGACGCTGCACGACATCGACCCGCAGGCGCTGGAGCAGCTGGTGCAGTACGCCTACACGGCCGAGATCGTGGTGGGAGAGGGGAATGTGCAGGTAGGAGCTTTTCCCCTCCCAGTCCCCCTTCTCCACGAAGCTCTTCTGTACCAGGTTTGCCTCCTGGGGACGCCTCTCTCCTCCTGCTCGGCGCTGCCAGCTGTTCCTGCGGTGGCGGCTGCCCCTGGCAGCGGTCAGGGGGCTCAGCTGCTTCCCTTCCCAGAGGTGGCCGCTCAAAGCACTGCGCAGTTCCCAGCCCCGTTCCCGAGCACCTGCCGTGCTCCTGGCCCTGGGGGGTGTCACAGGTGTCCTCCCCCGCTGTTCTTTACCTCAGAAACCAGGAATGCTCTGTCCTTTCTGTGCTTCCGTGCCCGAGGGTGCTCGCTAAACCTGCTCTGCTCGTGACTCGCAGCGGGACGAGGGTGAAAACCGTTTCCTTGCCCTGGAAATTCCCTTTTCCCCCCGTTCTTTTCCACTGTGCCAGACCCTTCTTCCTGCTGCCAGCCTGCTTCAGCTCAATGGTGTGCGGGACGCTTGCTGCAAGTTCCTGCTCAGCCAGCTCGACCCCTCCAACTGCCTGGGCATCCGGGGCTTTGCTGACACCCACTCCTGCAGCGACCTGCTCAAGTCCGCCCACAAGTACGTCCTCCAGCACTTCGTGGAGGTGTCCAAGACAGAGGAGTTCATGTTGCTGCCCCTCAAACAGGTGAGGCCCCGCTGGCAGCGGGGAGGTCTGGGCGCAGCAAAGCTTCTCCTGCTCCGTCTGCGAGTGAAAAGCCCGAGGGAGCTGCACGGAGGGGACAGGGCTTGGCAGGGGGTTGGACCCAGGTTCTGGGCTTTGGCCCCGGTCTGTGGGAAGGGCTCTGTCAGCAGGCTGGATCCCACGGGAAATAAGGATGGGAGGGTAGAACGGGATTGTTTTGGTCGCTGGTGCTTGCCACGTGAGCTCGGAGCACACTGCCCGGGCTCTGGGAGCACAGCCCAGGGAATAAGTCCTGGGCACGTGGCTGGGATGTTTAAATCAGCTCAGCTAATGTTTCCTGCTGGGCATCATGTGGTGCCAGTGTGGCCCCTGGCTCAGCTGCTGTGCCCCGGCCGGGAGCAATTCCCAGTCCTTGCTCTGCATCGCCGACCCGTGCGGTCCCTCGGCAGGGCCGGACACCTCCCTTCGCCCCTTCCCGGGGCACTGGGAGGGTGACAATGAGGGGAGGGCCCACGCCTCCCCCTGCTGCAGCTCTGCAGCCCTTGGCAGCTGAAGGGAGAGCTCTGGGAGCAGCCAGGGCACCTGGGTCTGTCCTGGGAAATACGGAAGGGACACGTGCCAGCGGAGTCATGCCCCGGTCCCGCTGACGGTGACTGGAATTGTCAGGCAGCCTCAGCCACAGCAGGAGGGGCAGAGCCAGGGAGGAGGGCCAGAGATGCCCCCACAAAGCTGCTTTGGGGCACCCCGTTGCTGTTTGGAACCCCCAGTGTCTCCAGGAGGCAGCGCTCTGCCCCTGGCACTGCTGTTCCCCTGGGCTGGGAGCTGGGAACGTCTCCTCTCCTCCCAGCACTGCCCTCCCCACCCCGCCCTGCAGGTGCTGGACCTCATCTCCAGCGACAGCCTCAACGTGCCCTCGGAGGAGGAGGTGTACAGGGCTGTGCTCAGCTGGGTCAAACACGACGTGGACAGCAGGAGACAGCACGTGCCCAGGGTGAGAGGGCTGGGAAGGGGGAGAGCGGGCTGGGAGAGGGGTGAGAGTGCTGGGAAAGGGGGTCCGGTCCTGCCCACCACCTCCGAGTGCCTGGGCTGGGTGGGCACGCGGCTGGAGGAAGCTGCAGGAGAGGGCAGGAACAGCAGGTCCCTGTCCTACCTCTTCCAGTCCGGGTCGGAAGGGATCCTAAATCCCATCCCGCTCCACCCCCTGCCGTGGGCAGGGACACCTTCCACTGCCCCAGGTTGCTCCAGCCTGGCCTTGGACACTTCCAGGGCAACCTGTGCCAGGGCCCCAGCACCCTCCGAGTGACGAATTCCTCCCTGATGTCTAGCCTCAGTTTCTCAAAGAATTCCTCCCTGATCTCTAACCTCAGTCTCCCCCGTCCTAGCTTAAGCCCGTCCCCCTGCCCCATCCCCGCGCCCCAAGGCCCCGCTCTCTGTCCCCCCCCAGCTCATGAAGTGCGTGCGGCTGCCGCTGCTGAGCCGGGATTTCCTCATGAGCAACGTGGACACGGAGCTGCTGGTGCGGCACCACTCGGAGTGCAAGGACCTGCTCATCGAGGCGCTCAAGTACCACCTGATGCCCGAGCAGAGAGGGGTCCTGAGCAACAGCCGGACGCGGCCGCGGCGCTGCGAGGGGGCCAGCACCGTGCTCTTCGCTGTGGGTAAGGCCCCGCCGCCCCCC
>VXAZ01001655.1:1285540-1310021 GCA_013399875.1 Gymnorhina tibicen
CCCCGAGCAGGTGGAGGGAGCCTGTTCGCCATCCACGGCGACTGCGAGGCCTACGACACGCGCACGGACCGCTGGCACATGGTGGCCTCCATGTCCACGCGCAGGGCCCGCGTGGGCGTCGCGGCCATCGGGAACAAGCTCTACGCCGTGGGCGGGTAAGGGGGCACGGGGTGGGGGGCACGGGGCTGCTCCGGGAGCAGGGATGGCCGGCAGGGCCCGCTGGAGTCCGGGGTAGCCGTGGAAAAGCCCCTTCCCCAGCGCCGCACGTTCACCAGATCCCAGCTTGGCGGTGGCTGCATCCCGAACTGGGGCATTTCCCTCACATTTCCCTCAGGATCCCAGACGGGTTTGGGTTGGAACCTTAAAGCTCATCTCGTCCCACCCCCTGCCGCGGGCAGGGACGCCTTCCACCATCCCGGGCTGCTCCGAGCCCCGTCCCACATGGACACTTCAGGCACGGGGCAGCCGCAGCTCCTCTGAGCAGCCTCTTCTCCCCTCCTCTCCCTGCAGCTACGATGGGACCTCTGACCTGGCCACGGTGGAGTCCTACGACCCTGTCACCAATTCCTGGCAGCCCGAGGTGTCCATGGGCACCAGGAGGAGCTGCCTGGGTGTGGCAGCCCTTCACGGGCTCCTCTACGCTGCCGGGGGGTACGATGGGGCCTCGTGCCTCAACAGGTAGGGATTGCCTTGCCCCAGCCCTCCCTGCTCCCGCACGCCCTGTCCTGGGAGCCGGCAGCCCTGCTCCTGACCCTTGAGCAGATGTGTCGCGGCCCAGCTGCTCCTTCCAGTGGGGAAAACCCCCGGGCTCTGTAGCCCTGTGCCCCCGCAGAACCCAGCCTGTGTCAGTTCCTCCCTCCGTCCCCCTCCCCGTCTGTTCCCAATATTCCCCGGGAGCTGCCCCTGCGGGCCCGTGTCCAAGAGCTCTGACCTGGGCTTTTCCAGTGTCCCACCTTTTGTCCCTGTGTCCCTGCCTGCTGCAGCGCGGAGAGGTACGACCCCCTGACGGGCACCTGGACCTCCATCGCCGCCATGAGCACCCGCAGGCGCTACGTCCGCGTGGCAACGCTAGGTGGGTGCTGGCACGGGGGCTGGGGGCTCCTGGGCGGGCTCTCTGCGCTGCCGGGGCTCCCTTCGGCTACTGCGGCCCCGTTCCTGCCCCCTGAGGTGCTCCCTGCCTCCGCCCTTCTCAGCCCCCCTGATATTTGGGGTTTGTCACACCCTGGAGGCGGCTCCTGAGGGGATCCACGACTTGTTCCCTTCTGCTTTGGAGCAAGGGGCTGCCTGCGGATGATCCCCTGTCCCTGGCAAGGAAGGGACAGCCTGGTTAATCCTGCGCTGTGGGAGCAGGACAGTCCTTCCAGTGATGATCCCAGCCCCACGCTCACCCCAGCAGGAGCTGGCCCTCCCTGGGGATGCTTCCCACCTTCCCAGGGGCTGCCCCGGCCCGGCGTCCCCGTGCCTGTCCCCTGCCCTGCTCTCTGCCGTCAGCTCTCGCTGCTGACTCAGAGCTTCCCTCCCCTCCGTGCCCAGCTCCTTCTGAGCCTGCCACAGGCGATCCTGGCGTTCCCCTGCTCCAGCCCCCTCCGCTAAAAACACCCCGCGGCTCCGGCGGGGAGCTCTGGCACGAGGAGGTCAAGAAGCAGCAGCAGAAGGAGCTCTCTGGGAAGCTCTACAGAGGAGCTGCCCGATGAATATTTCACAGCACTCCTGCTGGAAGGGCAGGGAGCCGGGCTGGCCCTGCTGGGAGGAGCTGCCCGGGCCAGGGGAGGCTCAGCCTGGACCCGTGTGGGCACCTCCGGAGTGGCACCTGTGGCGCTGTGGGGGCTGTGCTGGGACAGGGACGTGTCCGTAGCTCATCCCCGTGCCTCTGTGTCTGTCTTTGCAGAAGGCAACCTCTATGCAGTCGGGGGCTACGACAGCTCATCCCACTTAGCCACGGTGGAGAAGTACGAGCCCCAGGTAAACACAGGAGATCTGGGGGGCCCTTGTGCTTGTCCCCTCTTTAGGGGTGCCTGTAAGGCCTTAACCCACCGTGCGTGGCAGTGAGATGGGGGTGTCAGCAGGGACAGAGCATCCAGGGTGCAGCCCCGTGCCAAAGGATCCAGAGCTCCCCTGCAAGAGCTCCCTGTGAGGTGTCAGCACCAGAGCACCCTCTGTCCCTACTGCCTGGAGTTCTGCAGGAGGCTGGGATCCTGTGCACGCCCTGAGGTGTTCCCAGCTCCCAGCTGAGCTCCCGCACACCCAGCGTGGTGAGCAGGGAGTGTGGCGGGCTGGGGACATGTGTCGTGCCCAGGGACACACAGCTCTGCCCCGGCAGGGTCGGTCACTGCAGGAAGATCAAAGAGAAGGTCCTGGAGGCTCTTCATGAGCTGCAAAGCCCCAGCTGCACTCGCACAGACTGGAAATAGATACGGCTCAGCCCCTGTGGCAGGGCTGGCATTCAGCTGGGACACAACTGGTGGCCTGGCACGGGCATCTCTGTGCCCCTGGGATGGCTCCTGCCAGCTGCTGCTGTGCTCTCCTGAGCCAGGCAGCAGAGATTCCCCCCGGGAGCTTGGGAGAGCGGGGAGGAAAGAATTGGGGTCCCCCCGAAAGGGTTTTTACGCCGGGAGCTGTGTGGTCAGAGCAGGACTGAGCCCACAGAACCGACCTGGCAGGGATGTGTGGGAAATGCCCTGTGGAGTGGCCGATGGGTTCCCTGTCCCCAGATCAACACCTGGACCCCCATTGCCAACATGCTGAGCCGCCGGAGCAGCGCGGGCGTGGCCGTGCTCGAGGGGATGCTCTACGTGGCTGGTGGCAATGATGGCACCAGTTGCCTTAACTCCGTGGAGCGCTACAACCCCAAATCCAACACCTGGGAGAGCGTGGCCCCCATGAACATCCGCAGGTAAGGAAGGGGCTGTGCCCGCCCTGGAGCCTCGGCCGCTGCAGCAGGGGCGGGGATCTCACCTCGCAAACCGCAAACCACGGGCACATCAGGGGTTCTAGGGTTTGTGGCTGGCTCACCGTGCTCCCGCTGTGCTGAGAGGGATTGGGGTGCGTGCCAGGAGGGCAGAGCAGGGATTTTCTGCAGAGGGATTTATCCTCAGCAGCCGCTGCGGCCATAGAGAGCCAGGGGGTTCGGCTGGCTGAGCCCACGGGGATGCTGCTGGGCTCTGGGAGGATTTAAGGCTTGCGAGTCCGAGGATTTTGGGCTCATAGGGTTTGGTTGACGAGGTTCGGACGAGCGTGTCGGAGCGAAGCGGGGCAGGTCTGTGGCTCTGTGCCGCGCTCTGCCGGTCGGAGCCCCGGCCGCTCATTCTCGCCGGGCGTTCGCGGAGCCGGGCGCTCCTTCCTGCGGTGCCGAGCTCCCCCCGCACCTCCCAGCCTCACCCCCGCGGTCTCTGCCCGGTCCTTCCAGGAGCACCCACGACCTGGTGGCCATGGACGGGTGGCTCTACGCCGTGGGGGGCAACGACGGCAGCTCCAGCCTCAACTCCATCGAGAAGTACAACCCCCGCACCAACAAGTGGGTGGCGGCCTCCTGCATGTTCACCCGCCGCAGCAGCGTCGGGGTGGCCGTGCTGGAGCTCCTCAACTTCCCCCCGCCCTCCTCGCCCACCCTCTCGGTGTCCTCGACGAGCCTTTGACACCGGGTCCGGCCGTGCCTCAGCCCCGGGGGACAGCGGCGGCGGCCGGGCGGCCCCGCGGGGCAGCCGCTCGCTGTGAGCGGGGAGCAGAACCCCCGGCCCGGCCCTCCCGGGGGGCTCTCCCCGCTCCGGGCACACGCCCGGGGCCACCCGCGGCAGCTCCGGATGTGCCGCTCCAGATGCGCTTCCAGGGCCGGCCCCTCCCCGGAGGGCGAGCGGAGGGGGCTCTCCCCGCGGCCGGACTCGCCCCGGCGCCCCCGAAGGCTCCTCGGGGCGGGGGGCCCCGAACCATCGCTGCTTCTGGGATTGCCGCGCTCCAGCCGCGCCCCCGGGCCCCGGGGCGCGCAGCCGCCGCTCCTCNCGCGCCCCCCGGCCCCCGGGGCGCGCAGCCCCCGCTCCTCTGAATGTCACTGTAGCCAAACTCAGCCCAGCCTGCACTGTTACGGACTCCGGGGCCGCCCCCCGGCTCTCGAGGGTGTCTCATCGATGCCTTAAACACACCAAGGGAAGGAGCCCAGCCCGGGCGCGGCCCTGCGGGATGGGGAGGGTCGGAGGCAAAGCCGGACGCAGCGTCCCGGCCCCCGCGGTGCTCCCCGAGCCGCCGGGGTCCCGGCCGAGCGCGGCTCCGGGGGGCCCCGAGCCGGGGGGTGGCCGCAGGGACCTCGGTGGCATCGCTGCCGTCGCTGTGCCGGGCTCCGGGGCTGGGGCTCAGCCTGGGAACGGCCTGGCCCGTTTGCTGTTCCCCTCTCTGCGAAGCAGATTCTGGGTTTGTGGACAGGAATCAGTTCTCGGAGAAAGAACAGTCCGGCCCTCGGAACGAGGAGGATTGCCTGGCATTCCTTTTTTTCGGGTATTGATTTTTTTTTGCCTTTTTTTATTTGAACTCTAGTATGACTTCATGTCCCTCTATTTTTTATGCTGCCCCGGTATTCCCCATCCCCTCTGCTCTCGAGGCAGCGGAAGGGATGCAGTTCCTTTTCTCATTTGTTGAGGAGATGATTCCTGTGCCCTGGAAGATGTTCTCTCTGGACGGGTGTGCACGTGCGAGGTGCCAAAAGCAGCACGGGAGGGACCGTTTCCAATTAGCGACTCCCTGGCAATTAAGCAACCACTTTAATGAACGAAAGGTTGGATAAATTAGTACTGTAAAGGCCTGTCCTAGAGCCAGGGCCCCTGTGGGGTGGTGTTTTCAGGGCGTGCTGTGTGTGAGGTGTGAGCTGAGGCACAGATCAGGTGTTCCCCACGCCACAGAGGAACGGCTCAACCACTGGTACCTCAGTCGTGTTCAAATGTAGCGTTGGAAATGTGCTCCAACCGTTCGGAACTCATTCCTTTCTCCTTTTTTTCCCCCCTGCTCCCCGTTTCTCACTCACAGAGTTCAGATTTCACTCGTGTGGTACTCATGGGCCTGAATTTTCAAGCAGCGAGAGGTTTCTCCTTTTTTTGGGGGGGTGAAAGAAGAGTTTGAGGTGAGACAGGGACTCTCCAACTTCAGGCCCTTTTCTTGGCAGTCTGGTCTCCCCCGGACAGGTGCCTGCAGGTTTTCCAAGCCCACTGGCATCCTTCACAAGCCCACTCACAGTGCCTCACGTTGGACACCCGGAATTCCCAGCAGCTTCTGAAAATCAGGGCTCCTTCCCCCTCCGGCCTCTCCCCAAGGACAGTCGGCGCTTCTCAGCCTGAGGAGGCCTTCCTGGCTTTTGGAACAGGCTCTAAATCTTCTTCTTGTCCCCTTCTCACTGCCCCAGCCTGTCACAGCTCAGCAGCTCTCCCATTTCCCTGTCCTGCAGAGGGCCCTGCGAGTGTCCAGGCTCTGCAGTTGTCTCCTGGTCCTGCTCCAGGAAGGTCAGAGGGATCTGCTTTGTTCAAAAAATAGCGAAATCTGCTCCGGTTTGTGCCTGTGCCTCCACCTGAGCGAGCTCTCGACCCTTCCCGTCCCACTCCTGTAACCAGCATCGGGATTTCACTCTCCTGCTGGGCTCACATCAAGGTGTCCCTGGCTCCAGGGTCCCCTCTGGAGGAGGATGAGCCCAAAAGCCCCACGTGGAAGGAGAGGTAGAAGGTGCTGGTGCTGGGCTGGGCCCGGGGTGCTGAGCAGCTCAGGAGGAGCCAGGAATGAAGGGAGATGGAGCCCAGCCAGGAGCTGGAGTGAGGAGGGGCAGTGCAGGAGGTGCCGAGGGGGAAGCAGGGCTGGTTTCAAACAGGGAACGAGGTGTTGGAGCAGTGGCTCAGCCTCTGCTCCAGCCGGGGCTGCTGTGGAGTGAAGGGGGGGCTGTGCCTTGGGAGCAAAACCTGAGGGAAGTGAGAAATGCAGCAGCTGAGGGGAATTTTGGTGCCACGTGCCCTTGGCCTCCGCTGGGATCTTCAGCAGTCGCGCTGCGAGTCGTGCGTGGTGCTGTGCTGCCTCCTGAGGACCAGGGAGAGGGGCAGAGAGACTCCTGTCCCCGCTGGCTGGGTCCTGAGCAATATCCCAATGATCCACGGAAGCCCGGGGAGGGGGGAGCCTCTCGCCTCTGCTGCCCGAACTATGCAGGTGCTCGCCGCTTCCCCGTGCCGGAGGGAGGAGGAAGGAAAGGGCGAAACAATTCCCCAGCACCTTCTGGGGGTCCCGAGCCCCCTGACCCACACTGTGTGGACACGAGGTGTCAGCATCTGCCCTGGCAGGTGCCAGGGTGGGATTGCTCCTGGTGCTGCACGTCCCCTGCCGAGGAGGAGGAGGAGGAGAGCTCGGAGGGGACGTGTGTCTGTGTCTGTCTGTCTGTGCGTAGCAACCCTGTCTGAGGGGAGGAGAACAACTCCGTGTGGCTTCCCTGCCAGTGTCAGTCCGTGGTGTCTCACCCGAGATGTTCCCTGTGTGAATCCCCAGCCGAGGGGCGTCCCCGAGCCGGGGGCTCCAGGCTCTGGGTGTTTTTCCAGCAGGAGCCCCTGCCCTGAGGGCGGCAGAGGTTCCCTCGGCCTCCCTGCTGGGCACACCTGCTCCAGATCCATGTCCGAGCGTCGTCACTTTGATTTCTCTGTAACTTATCCGACTTTATTTATGTGGAACTCTGTTTCTCTGAATTTTTTGCACTACGTGGGACTGGGGAGGGGATACAAGCAATAGAAGCCAACGTGTACAATAAAGACGTTTTCTTGGATACCGGACCCTGCCTCGTGCATCCTCCCTCCTCCCTTCCCTGGCTCGCTCCTTTTTGCCCAGTCCTGGCCCCAGGCTCAGCTGAGGGTGTTGGGTGCCGGGGGGGTGTGGGGGAGCTGTCCTGGGGATTTTTTTGTGTTTGTATTCAAGGGGCGAGGATTTTGTGCCGGGAGTGTCCCCACTCTGTCACCCTTCCCCCCATGCCAGGGCGAAGATGCTGCTGGTGCCGGACACCCCTGGGAAAAGCCCCGGGCCCGGCGTCTCCACAGCCAGGCTGATTTACACCTCTCCTGCCATTAAACCCCAGTTTGGCCTCCCCGGGCCTGCCAGCGCTTCCCCTGCAGCGGGAATGAGAACCAGATGAGGAACATCCCCCTGCCCTCCAGCTGCCCCGTGGCCCGGGGGCAGGCGGAGCTGGCCCCGTCCTGCTTCCCAAACTGGTGCCCGGGGAGGGGAATGCTGAGCCCGTTCCGTGGCGCAGGGGTGGAAGGAGCAGTGGGAGCTGCCTGGCAGCAGCCCTGGGGCCCAGGGGGGAGCCGGAATGCCTGGCCCGGCTGCAGCCCCTCGTGTCCCCTTTCCTGCCGCTCTCCTGCTTCTGCTTTGGCTTCTATAAATAACTGCCCGGCTCTGAAAGCCTTCCTGGAGCCCGGGGGCTGCTTCCCTCCAGTCCGGGCTCTCCTGGAAGCAGAGCCGTGGGCTCTGGGAGAGCTTTGTGCCCTCGAGCTGGTGACGGGGCTGTCCTGAGCCACCGGTGCCACCGGGCCCTGGCAGCCCTGGCGGTGTCACCGCTGTCCCGGTGAGCAGACAGGACCTGCGGCGGCGGCAGCAGCAGTTGTGCCCCTGCTCGGAGCCGGGAGGTTTTATTTAGCACAAACGCTGGAGGAACAGCGCGTTTGTGGTCACGGCCTGACCGCGCTGGGCACGGATGCGAGGAGGACTCGCACTTCTCCCGCCTGGAACGCGCTTGGGGCCGTTCGCTGCAGTGCCCGATCTCGGCCAGGAGGTGCTGGGCTGCGGCCGCGCTGCCACCGCTGCTTCCCAGCTGTGCGGGGAGCACGGAGCTCACACCAGCAACCCCTGCCGTGAAAATCACGGAATTTCTGGCGGGGGCCCTCCGGAGGGGTGTCCTGGTGCTTTGCTGGGCCAGCAAGGGTTAATGGATTGTGGACAGAAAGGGGAGGGGGATAGAGGAGCTGCTTTTAGAGGTCAGGAATGGGGAGAAATTTTACGGCCCATCCGTTCTCAGCTGCTCTCTCCAGGCCCGGCTGTGCAATCCCCTTTTGGGGAATATCAAGGCAAGGAATATCAATAGCAAGGGTAAAATACAACCAGGAACGGTCCGACACACCCTGAGTGTCCATCAACCCCAGCCTGATTCCAGCAGATTCTCCAGAAAAGCTTCTCAGAGTCCTCCTAAAATAACGTGTAGATTGGTCACATCGCACCCTTTGTGGTGTTCCTTGCACCATTGTTATTTACATTCGCTAAATCTGATTTTTTTTCAAAGGTGCCATCCATTAAATTAGCCTGACAAGATCTGATTTCCACAGCCCCGTGTTGATTTGTATTAATTACATTCTCCTCCTGTAATTCCCAAAGTTAATCCAACTCCCTCACAGCTGTTACATCATTTTCCCAGGAATTACTGGCAACTGGCAACCCCATAATTACCGGGGTGGTTTTTTTACCCATGGAAACGCCGATATCCCTGTTAAATCATGCAATTTCTTTGCAAATTCCGTGGTCCTGCAAGACTTAACTGCAACAGGCATCCGAGCCCTTTGTGTTCAGCTCTTTCAAACTTTTAGACGCGAATTCTCTCTGTTTTTTTGATCCAGAGCATCCAAGTTTTGTGTCTACTTTTTCAGCAGCCACCCGAAAATGGAAAGATGTTTCCTATGGCTGGAGTTCCTGGGGGTTTTTCAGCACAGAAATATTGAGGCCGCATTTACCTTTTGTTTTGTCACTAACTTCTCATTTTTATTGTTCGTGTTTCCATGTGGTGAGGCGCTCACAGCACGGGCAGGAACCTCCAGTTTGCTTCTGTAAAATACCCCTTCGGTTTTGCTGCTCGTGCACATCTCCTTTTGCTCTTTGCTTCCTCGATCCGCCTCCCATCACTCCTAAATTTTGATTAACGTCCCGATTTCAGTGAGATTTCCCCCGTTTGACACTTTTTCCCCGCTGCCCGTTTATTTTCACGTCTTCGACCCCACCGGGAACGGCCGCTCCGAGCGCAGCCTTTGGAACCCTTCAGCCTCGGAGATTTTTGTTAATGCTTAAACAACAGCCACCGACTTTATCTCGCTGCATCCTTATCTCCGCCCGCGCGGCGGCCGAATTCCATTTGGGAAAACGCTCCGGGATGGATTTATCGGCGGCTCCGGCTCCCTCCCGCCGGTGGGTCGGGAACGCCGGCTGGCTCTGCGGTCCGCGGGGTGAATTCCCAGGGAACAGGTACCTGGCTCGCCCCTCCCAGCCCGCGGGGCGGGAGCGAGGGGCAGGATCGGGGTTTGGGCTCTGCCCACACCCACTCGAGTCGCGGCGGGCGGAAAGGAGCGGCCGGGAGCGATCCCGCAGCGATCCCGCAGCGCTCCCGGCATGGGGAACATCGCCTGCGTCCCGCAGGCTCCCGGCGGCTTCAGGGGCTCCTTCCGAAGGAAACCCTCGCTGAAGAAGGAGTGAGTACCCCCCTCCGGCTCTGGGATGTGGGAGCGGGGCTGGATTCCCGGCGGGATCTCTCCCGTGCGATGCACCCGCCGGGGATTTCCTATTCCCCGGTGGTTTCGGGGGTGCTGGGCGCTGCCAGACCCCGGGATCGGCTCGCCCCAAGCGCCTGGGATGGAATTCTCAGCCGGCAGGGAATGTCAGCCCTCGGGAGAAGCGCCACCGGGTTAATTTTTGTTTGGGTAATTAAGCTCCCCCCGGCGGGACGAGGTGCGGGACACCTGATATTCCCTGTTTTCACCTGTGGGGGTTTTTGCTCAGAGTTGTGGTGCTCGTTGTGAGAAAACAACATTCCCGCTCCTCGGGCTTTCGGGAGAAAGCCCCAAATCCCAGCGCTCCGCCGGAGGATTGGTGTTTGTAAACCCGAAGGAGGAGCAGCAGGAAATATCCGCGAAATCCCTGGGGGGTTTGGGTGCGGGGCTGGCCGGGGCAGCGCTCAGGTACCGCGGCCATGGGTGCCTGTCCCAAAATAGAGCTCCCCAGGGAATGCACTGCAGGCAGAACTCCCGGCTTTCCCACTGCTCCCATCAGCACAGCCAGAGCGCTCCGGGCTGGAAAAGAGCTCTGGGGGGAACCAGGTGATTCCTCATGAACCTGCCAGCCCTGTCTGTGTTGGGTTCGGTGTCTGGGCTGTGCCAAAAACCCCCCAAACTCTGCCAGGCTGAGGGGTTTCTGATTAAAAGGAGACACTGAACTGTGCCCCTGGTGTCCTGTGCTGCCAGAAATCAGAGCCCGAGGAGTTACTGTGGGGTAAGAGAGAGGGGATCCCTTGGGGAGTTTGGGGTAAGAGAGAGGGGATCCCTTGGGGAGTTTGGGGTCTCACATCAGGGCCCTGTGGTGGAGCAGCCAAGCCCCAGAGCTCCTCCAGTCCCACTGACTCGCAGCTTCCCGCGCTCGTGGGGACTATCCCGGTTTTCTGCCGCAGTCTGAGGAAGGAGCTGCCGGGAAGCCCCAGCAAAGCAGTCCCAGCCCTTCCCAGCAGCACCAGTGGCTGCCTGGTGCTGGCGTGCACGCAGGGGGAAGCTGGGAGAGGGAGGAAAGGGAGGGAGAGGGAAGCCACAAAGGCAGAGATGAACCTGTCTGTGAGTTTCTGCCAGTGTTTCTGCGGGTCCATCCCTGCTCCAGGGGCTTTGCAGGAGCTGCCGGGGCTGCGTTTGGCCTTTGTGCTCTGCCATGGAACATCCGGTCCCGGCGCTGGTTTGGGGGCCCAGACGAGCCAAGCTGATCACGTGGCTGAGCAAAAACCTGTGAAAAAGCAGAGAAACCCCAACAAGTGCAGCACAAGTCCCACTCCAGCTCTCCCAGGCTTTGTCAGCCCTTGGCTGGCTGGGATGATTCGAAAGCCCGTGACAAATCACTTGCTTGGTGTCCTGGCTTCCTTATTTCTGGGCAGGATTCACCGTGCCTCAGCCTGGATCTGGGTTTCCATGCGTGTGTGTTTTGAGGATGTTTTTCCTTCCCTCTGTAGACAAAATGGCAAGAAAAAGCTGCCCAGCTTTTTTGGGATGGACGGAGGGCAGGAGAGAGACACGACCACGGACAAAATCCTGCAGTATATTCCAGCAAAGGCAAGTGCCAGCACCTCCAGCCTCTCCCCACTGCTCCAGGGGTTTATTCCCACCCGCCCCGAGCACAGCACTCGGCAGGGACGCTGGGTTTGGGTCCGGGGGCAGCAGCAGCAGCAGCTCTGTCCCAAGGAGATGGAGCCCAGGAAGGGATGAGCCCCTCCCAGTAGCCGAGTTCCCTGCCCAGGGTGCCCGTGCAGGCGCGGAGGGGACCTGCACCAGCCGGGAGCGGTGATGGGGCGGGGGAGTCGTGCCGGGAGCCCAGCAGGGGACACGGGGACACCTCCCCCTCACCCCCCAGCTTTGCTCTCGGTTCCTTTGTGTGTCTGGGTCGGCTGCGAGGGAAGGGAAAAGGCGAGCGAGCTTTGGCAGGTGCGGTGATTCATTCCCACGCCGGAATGAGACGGAGCGGGAGTGGATTAGCAACGAGCCTGGGAAGGGAATCAGGAAGGGCAGGGCAGCCCCAGGCACGGCCCGGCCGCGTGGCCCCGTGGCCCCGTTCCCGGCGCTGCTCGGGGAGAGCGGAGGGGAACCAGGAGCCCCCGCGGGTTTGGGGGGTCCCGCTGGGTGCGCCGGGCCCGGAATTTGGGGAGCGTTTGGGCCGCGCTGGGTGTTCATCGATCCCGGCCGCGTGCACGTGGGGAAGGGGAAACTGAGGCACAGCCTCGGTGCCAGGAAGAGGGAATTCCGGGGAAGGCCCCCTGCGGGAATCAGCTGGATCCGGAGGGGTCAGGCAGCAAAAAGCAAGGCCCAGATGGATCCCGGATGCCCCCCTGGGGAAGCAGGACCAGCTGCCGGTGCTGGCGGATCCTGGAGAAGGAATCCTGGAAGAGGTCACCGGGAGATGGTTCCTCTGGGAACCGCAGGGAGCGTGGGATCTCTCCAGGGGCGGAAGGAAGGAGGGCGGAGCCGGTTTTCAGCCTGGGGCAGAGGGGATGCAAACTCCCGGCTCAGCCACGAGCTCCCTGTGTGGCCCGCAGGGAGCCCGGGCTTTGCCCCGCTCCCTCTGCCCGGTTTTCGGGAGCGGCTGCCGCCCCAGGGCCGGCTCGGAGCGCAGCTCCGGGCGCAGGGCTCTGATGCAACCCCGCAGGAGATGGGATCAGCCGGCTCCAGGGCCGTGTGCGAGCGGGGCAGGTGACATCCCTGCCAGCAGCCCTGCCCCGCTCCCCGAGCTCCCGGGGGGATCCGGGGGGAGGATGAGCCCCGAGAGCCGCTCGTTTGCTGCCTTTCCCATGGAGCAGCAGCTGCGGGAGCCCCGGGGCAGCGGCGCTGGAGCTGAGCCCTTCCTGCTGCTGCTGCTGCTGATTCACTCGGGGGCTGCGGGGCCGGGCACTTGGCGAGTAACTCGTTCTACCTGTAGGATGAGAGCTGCGGCGGGGAGAGAACATGTCAGGGCGCCTGCACCCCGCCAAACCCCGCGGGGAGCCAGGCTTCCCAGGATCTGCAGGGCCTGGAAGCCAGCGGGACCGCTGGGATAACGGGAATGGGTCGGGATGGGATCGGCGCAGCCCCGGCTGGGGACAATTCCAGAGGCAGGGAAAGCGCCGGGCCCCTTTAGCTCCCACGGTTTGGGGGGTGCCTGCAGCTGGCAGGGCAGCAGATTTCAGGGATGTGATCCCGGTTTTCCACGGCCTCGGAGCTGCTCCCATGCTCGGCCGTCACATCCATCTCCGCAGTCTCGCTGCCGCCCCTCCCGAGCCTGTCTGGGAGAGGGAAATATCCCATTTATTTCTTGCCACACGAGTGGCTGTGGAAGCTCTCCCTCTCCCTGCAGCCCGCGGGAGGATCCCTCTGGAAGCTCTTTCCCAGCACTGCTGCTGCTGCTCCTGCATTCCCAGCTCGCTTTTTCCTTCTCGCTGCCTCGTTTATTCCTGGGAAATTTGGCCGCCACGTCCCAGGCAGCAGCAGCAGCGCCCCGGCAGCTGGTGGCTGCTGCTACTCCTTATCTCCGTGCCCATGATTTTATTACTTCACCCTCTCCCCACTCCCAGGTGCTGCCGGTGCCTTATCCGAGCTGTGTTTTGTTATTGCTGCACCCGTGACCAGCTGCTCTTTGCTCTGCGTTTGTGGCACAAATACCATTTTTCCTACGCTGAGCTGCCCCAGTGAGGCCTTTACTGGAAATCCAGTGTGATCCCCGAATTCTGTCCCGTGGCTGGGCAGGCTGGAGGGAGGATTTCAGCTGGAAAAGGTTAACTCGTGTCCTAAAAAGAGTAACCGAAATCCAGCGAGGCCCTGGAAGGGGCCCTGAGCTCTGCAGGTGAAAGGGTCCTGACAGCTTTCAGCTCCGTTCCCGGCTCCCCAGCTCCATTCCCGGCTCCATTCCCGGCTCCCTGGGATGTCTGGAGCAGGGCTGACCCCGTGCCAGAGGGGTGAGTCACGGAGGGGCCCCGCAGGACCCTCATCCATCACGGGCACACGCAGCTGTCCCCTGGCACAGCGCAGCGGGAATGGGACCGGGAACGGGCGCGTGCCGGGAGCGGGGACGAGCTGGGAGGGTCACCAGCCCTGCTGAGCCCCAGGGAACCACTGCAAACCTCCCCTCTCCCACCCGGTTTTGGCTTGGGAATGGATTCCCAGAGCCTGGATGTGCCCGACAAAGCTCGGGTTCAGGGCTCTGCAAGCGGGGTGTGGAGTGAGGGAATCGGTGGTTGGGCACAGCCCTTCCCTCCTCCCCAGGGACATCCTGCCCAGCCAGCCCCCAGGAATGAAGGTGTTCTTCCCAGAAAAACTGCAGGAAGAGCTTTTTCCCCGGGGTGTGAGGCTGTGCACAGAAGGAAGAATTCCCACATAACCAGGAAATCAGGGAAGCCCCCAGCCCCGAGCGCTGTCTCCTCTCCTCAGCCCTGGCTCTCCTCTGGTGCCTGCTGGATTCCTGCACCTTTTCCAGGGACAAAAAGCTGCCTTGCAGCTGCTTTTGTGGCTGTGGGGCTCTGCCCCAAATCCACCTGGCACCTGGAACCCGGAGGAACCGAGGGATCCGAGCAGGGACCCGAGGCGGGAGAGCTGAGGAATCCAGGTGGGATGGGAGCGGAGGAAACCTTTCCGCTCAGCCCAGGGGAAGGCAGGCTCAGGGCGCGCCGGGGTGGTTTTCCCGTGGAGCTGGGACACCCCAGAAGTGAAATGTGCCTCTGCCCCCGCTCTTTTCCAGCCCAGGAACTCCATCTTTAGCTCAGGATCTCCTCGCGGGCTCCCAGCGGTAACTGGACCCCAGCCCCGCGTTGGCAAGGAGACCCGACAACAAACAGCCCCTCCTGGGCACCTGCCCTGGGCGCCTTTCCCAGGAATCCCCGCTGGGAAGATGTTCTGGGAATGTCTCTTCCACGGGCTCTGAGCTGTTTTTCCCTGTATCCTCGGCACAGATCATTCACAACCAGGAAAACCAGAAGGAGAACTTGGACCAGAGGTTCCCCAGCCTGTTCAAGAAGGGCCGGAGGAAAACGATCGTCAGGAATTTGGGCAAAATGATTTATTACTCCAAGGTCAAGTTTAAGTTCCAGCACTGCCAGGTAAACCTGAGGCCCCTCTTTGTGGGGGTTTCTCTGCCCAGGGCCGGCCTGGCCCTGCAGGACCGGGAAGGGAGGGGCAATTCCGGGAAATGGGACCCGTGGGGAGTTCCTGGGACGCGCTGCCACGCGGTGCCCACCTTCTCCCATCCCCGTGGGCACCTGGAAGTGCTTCCATGAGCAGAGACGTGGCCCGTGGAGAAGCTTTTCCGTGCGGGGATCAGCCTGGGATGCGGAGGGAGGCTGGGAGGTGTCCTGAGATAACCCCAAAAACGTGTCCTGGGATGACCCCAAACGTGTCCCTTCTGCAGGAGGTCAACGACTGCTTCCTGGAGCTGTTCCAGTCCTACCTGTACTTCCAGTCCGTGGGCCCCAATGGCCTCACCTACCAGGTAGGGCATCCCCCGGGGGCGCCGGGCGCTGCGGCCACGCCGAGGGCACCGGGCAGACGAACTCCAGGAGTCCCCAGATCCTTCCCGGGGGTGCCAGACTCCTGGGACAAAGGGTGTTCTGTCCCAAGGCCTGTCCCCAGAGCAGCTCGGGGTCACCTGGGCCCTTGGGCAGGGATCAAGGACGCCAGGGACCCGCAGGAGCAGGTGGGAGGTGACCCGGAGCCACCTTTGTGCGCAGCACCGAGCACAGGGAGCTGAGCCTCGGGAAGCCCAAAATCCCCCTGGCCTTGGTGCCCGTGGGGGTCTTGGCTTCTGGAACGAGGGGGAGTTCTCCAGCTGCACCTTGGGCTTTTCCAACGTTAATTATTCTGTGGGAGGAGAGAAACCTGAGCCCTGGGGAGCTCTGCTGGCAAACCTCTGGTGAATCTTTCGCCCCGGTGGTGCTGGGGAGGCACAGATAAGGAGTGAAAGGGCTGCTCTGCACTGCAGCCCCTGAGCGCTCTGAAACAGCCACCCCTGAGCGTTCTCTCCCTCCACGCGAGTGGGGAGCTAAAACTGAGCGTGTTTGGGAGGTGATGATCAAATTAATTCCTCTCTGAAATGGTTGATTGGCCTTCGGGTGACTTGAGGCTGATGTAAAACGTCAGTGAAACCTCTCCGGTCGCCCCCCAAGGCAGCCTTCAACTGGAAATTCCCATGTCAGGGGACAAACCACATCCCAAACTCTCCCGGCTCCCTTAGAAACAGCTCCCGAGTTTATTAATTGCGCAGGAATTAACGAGGAGTTAATGTGCCCCAAGGCATTAGAGCCGTTGGCATCTTTGGTGGAGCTTGCTCGGGGAGCCCGGCACAGGGAGGACAAAGCTGTCACCGGTTCCTGGGCTTTGGCAGAGTGGGAATCCGAACATCCAGGCTCTGGGAACTGCACAGCTCCGTTTTCCTTCAGGGTCAATCCCATTTTCTGGCTTTCTCCTGTTAAACCACCGTTGTTTCGCCGAGGTTTCTCTTAGAACGGAAAGGCAAAATCCATGGGATATAAAGATGTTCCTCAGCGTGGCAGAGGATTGCTGGAGGGGGGAGCCCGGGGTCACCCTGCTGGGGGCACTCCCTGCAGAGCCGGACCCCGAATAACCCCCGCTCTCCTTCCCCAGGGGCTGCTGCCTCTGAAGGAGCTGCAGGTGCGCGAGCTGGGCGCTGGGCAGAGCCCCGGGCAGCAGGACCACGCTCTGCACATCTCAGGTGGGTGGCCGGGGGCTGCCGGGGCTCGGGGAGCTCGGGAAGGGGGAACTGGGATGTGGCTGCTCCCTGCCCCAGCCCGGGGAAAACCCGCGGCGTGTGGAGAGGCTGCAGGGGCCGGGCTCTGCCGTTCTCCTGGGATTTACGTCTTTCCCTGCTCCGGAACGCCCAGGGCTGCCACGGGGAGGGGCAGGGGAAGGATGGGCCTGGGGACATGTGGGTACACGTGGGGACAGTTCCCACCTCTGCCCGNTGCTCCGGAACGCCCAGGGCTGCCAGGGGAAGGATGGGCCTGGGGACATGTGGGTACACGTGGGGACAGTTCCCACCTCTGCCCGGTCAGTGAAAGGAAGGGATGGAACAGAATTCCTTCTCCCACCTCTGCCCCGTTATTGGAAGGAAGGGATGGAACAGAATTCCTTCTCCCACCTCTGCCGAGGGCAGGGAGTGACCCTGGGGGCCCTGCTCGGGTTCCCGGGATGGGCAGCAGGGCCCAGGGATGAGCTGCCTCTCTCCCAGTAACACCAGTCTGGTGCTGGCAGGACCCAGTGTCCCCTCACCGACTCTTCCATCAGCTCTTTAAACTTCCCTCTGAGTGATTCTGCTTCATGAATGGTGGCTGACAACAACCAGGACAGAGGCTTCTTTGGGCTCAGTCACTGCTGGATGACAGAGGGACAGGCCCCCAGAGTGCAGTTAAAGCATTAATTAGTCCCCAGTAATGATACAGAGCCCATCAAGCTCATCTGTGTCCCAGGCCCACTGACCCTGCCTCTGGTGGCCTCTGCCAGAGGACAAAACGTCCCATAAATGATAAAAAGGACGTGGCACGAACGCCCCACTCATTGCTTGGCCTGCTGGGCTGTGGTGAACCAGGCAGGGCTCTCCAAACCTTTCTGGGACTCTGGGAGAAGGAGGGAAAGCCTCTTCCAGGGCTGTGTGCGCTGGGCTGGGGGAGCTGTTCCGTGCTGAGACACGCGGGAGCGTGGCTGGGGGGGAAACTGCCTCGGGCTTTGGGGTGTCCTGTCCTGCCCAGGCCCTGCAGACCTGGCCGTGTGTTTGGGGAGCAGCGGCAGGAGGGCGCCAGGGATGTTTGGGATGGCTGGGAGATGCTGGAATGGTTTTATTCCCCTGCTCGGAGGGGAAGGAGTCGAGGCACGGAGGGGCCAGGAGCCCTTCCCGTGTTCCCACGCAGGCTCAGGGTGGAAATGCCCCATCTCGTGACTCTGAGGCACCGCAGGGCTTGTGAAACGCCGCGGGACCAGCAGTTCCCCATTGCTCAGCTCCCTGGAAATCACTGCGGGATCCCTGGGAACGGGGAGGGGGAAGGATGCAGAGCCCCCCTGGCACGGGGACAGGGGCTGGGTGTCCCCCCTGGGCTCTGCAGCCCACCCGGCCGGGGGTGCTGACGGATTTAGGGAGCACCTGGAGTCCCCTCTGCCTCCGCTGAAAGTCCTGCACCCCTTCGGTGCCCGCCCCCGGAGGGGTTTGGGTGGGAACAAACCTCTCCTGCCCCGGGAAGGGGCTCTCCCGCTTCCCCTGGGAGCGCTCCCAAGGAAAGAGCAAGGACAGGGCAGAGGGAAGGAGCCCTCGGGCCGGCCCTGAGCCTGGCAGGGGCACGGGGACGTGTCCCCGGGGCCCAGGGCAATGGCAGGGGCTGAACTGACGGCTCAGACTTCTCCTGCCGCAGCCCCAGGCGTGTCCCGGGAGCTTCTTTCCTCATTTTCTCTTCCTTCTGGGCCCTGCTGAGATGTGGCAATGGGTGATGCCCCCGGGGTGCGCCTGGGGGGTGGCAGTGCCACCCGAGGGTCACGCCGAGGGCCGCGCCCAGATTCCTGCTGGGTTTAATCCGCGTTTATGATGCGTGTGAGGAGCCGGGCGCCCCGGGAAAGCACCCGGAGCTGCCCGGGGAGCAGCATCACGCCCTCCCGGCCGCTCCGTGAGCGCGGCGTCCTCGCTGCAAGGGCACGGAAGCCAAGGGTCAGGGAGGCAGGAGAACTCCGGAGCCGCGGGCACGTGGATGCCCGGAAAGCGCTCGGGTTGCTGTCATGGGTTTGGAGCGGGCTCGGCGGAGCCTCTGCCCCGGCTCCCCGCCTCGGCTTTGTTTACCCTGCGTTTCCTGAAAGACGGACGCGCCTCAAAGGCTCCGTGAGAGGTTGTTTATAAATAATGCGGGAATTAGGGCACTAACGGCAGCGCGGGAGGGCAAAGTCTTCCCGCGTTCATCCGGGCTTATCTGGGCGCTTCCAGGTCCCGCAGAGGCAGGTCCTCCTGGGCCTGCAGCGAGCAGGGCTTGGTTTGAGCCGAGTGGTAAATTATTAATCGCAGCATCCACTCCGCATCCTGCCAGCCGCGGTTATTGCCCTCGCCGGGCCGCGTCGAAGCGAGGAGCGGAGGGTGTGGGAGGCTTTGTGCTCGTGCTCCGAAACGCTCAGATCCACGAGCTGCGGGGCTGTCCCTCCCTCCGAGGGGATGTCTGGAGTCATCCTCGGCGTGGCTGGCGCGGATTACGTTCGCCGAGGCACTAAACAAACAAACCGCGTCAGAAAGCTGCCGGTGTTTGGCGAGGCAAAGTGAAACCGGGGGATGACGCGGGGCTCCCTGCCGAGGGAGCAGCGCCCTGCCCCAGCCCTGCCCGCGCAGAGGCTCCCCACAAGCTGCTGGCGAGGAGGGTTGAAAGCTGAAATCCGGGTGTGGAGGTCAGGCTTGGCTTCTGGGCCGAGTTTGGGGTTTGTTCTCGGCCCGGTTTGGGGTTAAAACGTGTCCGGTGGTCGGGGCTCGGTGTGCCTGAGCAGGGGCTGGAGCGGGGTGAGAAGGCTGACGCGACAGGAGGGTGGCAGGGAGGGCTGGAGGGGGGTGGCAGCGGGGCAGGGACGGGCAGAGCGTGGCAGCTCTGCCGGCCGATTCCCGACGGGCGCTGCCCGGATCCCTGCCCGGATCTCCCCGCTCATCCCGCGTCTCCCGCGCCCAGGGCCTCTGCTGAACCCCCTGGTGGTGTTCTGCCCCTCCGAGGCGGAGCTGAAGCAGTGGCTGTACCACCTGGAGAAGCAGATCCAGCTCTGCGGAGGGAGCCTGGCCGTGCCCCCGCTGCCCCAGGTGGGTGCCCCACGGCTGTGCCCCGCTGCCGGCTCCCAGCTGGGACGCTGGGATGGATTCCCTTTGGAGCTCGCCTTCCGGGGGCTTTCCCGGGGAGAAAGGGTGCACAGGGAGCTCGCTGGAGGGGTCTGAGAGCCTCTGGCAGGGGGGATGTGCTGGAAGGAGGAGCTGCCACCCACGGGTGCCACCAGCAGCGCAGCCTCTGCGGGATCAGAGCTCTGGGCCTGGCTCAGAGAGGCTCTCACGCTTTTGGGTTCTTGTGCAACTGCCCAGAGATTGCAAAACCTCTGGAGGAGGAGGCCGAAGCCCAGAAAACAGGCCCAGATTCAAGAGATTGTCTCTCCCAGTCTCTGAGGGTGTTTTAATTCCCTCCCTGCCTCCATCTCTCCGCTTGTCAAACAGAAATATCCCCCTTGGAAAGGCATTTCCAGGCGATGCTCGGAATGGTTGTCCGTTCCCAGCTGGAAAACTGCCTCCTGCCCAGTTTATTTACTCCTTCCTCTCCTGCCACACCAAGAAAGTGTCCCCAGGTGGGCCACGGCCCGGCCGGACCCAGGGGAGGCCCGTGGTCAGTGTGTGCTGTCCCTAGAGCGGCTGGAAGCAGAGCTCGGGGGGCAAGGAGGAGCTGCGCTGGTCCGTGCAGAACCTGCCCGTGCAGGACTGGAGGGGGACCCAGCGGGAATCCCTGGGAGAAATCCTCTGCGTCTCCGAGGTGAAGCTGCAGCACCTGCCCTTCCAGGTAGGACACGGCTCCGGGGAGTGAGCCAGGGGTGGAGGGAGGGATGGAGGGAGGGATGGAAGGAGGGAGGGAGTGATGGATCCATGGATGGAGTCACTGGTGCAGGCTCCTGCCTCCCTGCTGCCACCGATCCGGCAGCTCCCAAGGTGGGTTTGACCCACACGGAAAGGGAAAAAGGTTTCCTGCTGCTCTTCCCAAGCTACCTCCCAGCGCAGGGAAGCAGCCTGGCTCTTCCCAAAGCCCTCTCCTGATGCAGGGAGATGGATTGTTCTTCCCAAAGGATCTCCCGGCTCAGGGAAGCAGCTCGGCTGCTCCCAGAGCCCCTGCCCCAGGCTGCTGTCAGAAGGACAAAGCCAAGGGCTCTCCAGCTCCGAGCCCTGGCTGTCCCCGGGGATCCAACCCTCTCCCTGTCTGCTTCCCAAGGAGCAGCACGACCGGCTCCTGGTGCTCTACCCCTCCACGCTGGTGATCGTGTCCAAGGAGCCCAACGGCCTCTGTTTCAAGGTGAGTTCCTTTCGGAGCATCCCGCCGCTCTCTCCCCTCCACCTGCGCTCCCCGCGCTCCTGGTGCTGCCTCCCGTGCCAGCTGGCAGGAGCGGGCCCGGGGATGGTGCAAGATCCCTTCCCATGAGAAACACCTTGCCCTCCCCCGGCAGCCCAGGGGGAAGGAGCTGCCTGCCAGGGAAGCCGCGTCTCTGGGAGGAGGAGGAGGAGGTGAGGGGCTGTGCTGGCAGCCAGCCCGGCCCTCCTGCTCCAGACAGGGGCTGGCACGGCCCCAGAGTGCCCCTGAGGGGGCTTTGCTGCCCAGGCTCTGCGCCAGGGGACCCCTCGGGAGCCGGGGGCAGCCTGGCAGCGCAGCTGGTGCTGTGGGGAAGGGCAGGGAGGGGAGGGGAGGCGAGGCTGCTGCTGGCGCAGCGCTGGCAGCGCTCTCCCTCTGCGGGAGCAGAAGGGACAGCGGGAACAGGGGGCATCCCAAGGGGTGCCAGAGCAGCTCTCTGGGGTGCCTGTCTGCGGGAGCAGTGCCGGAGCCTCAGCACGGGCAGGCAGCGGCACTGAGCAGTCAGAACGGCCTCAGAATGGACCGGTGACATCCCCGGCGGCACCTGGGGGCACGGCTCAGGCTGAGCGCGGCCGTGCTGGTTGGTGGTGGGGCTCGGTGATGCTGGAGGGCCTCTCTGCCCTTCCCTTCCCGCGACCCCGTGACCTCGAGCACCGTTTGATGGCTCACCGGGAGCCCCGTGCTGGACCCAATGTGCCCCGACGAGCAGCGCCCTGCCCGCCACCCCGGAGCTGCTGCTCCCGCATCCCGGAGTCACCGCGCCGGGAGCAAAGAGCTCTGCGGGGCTGGGAAAGGCACCGGGACCCCGCTGGGGTCCTGCTCCACATCCCGCAGAACGCTTCTATGGTTATCCGTGGGAAGAGCATCTCCCGGGAGGCTCCTTCCCAGGCAGAGCTCTCCCCACGCCGGAGCAGCACCGGGAGGCGTTTTCCAGCGGCCGGGACACGCCTCGGGCACAGCCCGGTTTCGGGAACGTGCTGTTTGCAGCTCCTGGGAATGGGGCGCCACGCAAGGGGGCCTGGGCTGGGTTCTCCCATGAGCTCATCTCTTTTGAAACCCTAAACCTGCCCCGTGCGGCGTTCCCTTCCCAGGCCGTGTTCCCTTCCCAGGCCGTGCTCCCTTCCCACGGTGCCGGAGCCGCGCTCCCGGGGCGGATTCCCCAGCCTGTGACACCGCACTGGGAACCGGCTTTTCCACCGGCGTGTCGGGGCACGGGAGCCTCCTCCCGGGGCTGCTCGGGTGCACTTCCCTTCCCTTCCTTCCCCCCCCAGTTCGGGCCGGCCCCTTTTGTTCTGCAGCTTCACAGCGACCACAGCAGCTGCCCCTGCCAAGTGTGTGGGGCAGGGAAGGGGCTGGGATGGGGCTCACCCCAACCCTCCGGTGGGAAAAGGCCCTGGGCGAGGTGGAAACCAGCGAGGGGGAGCTGCTGGGGTGGGGGCTGGAGTTATCTCTGGGATGCTGCTGCGCTTCCCGAGGTGGGACTTTATCCAGAGGGTGTCTCGGCACCCTCGGGAATTGTTGTGGAGGGGAGGATGGAGCACCGGCCCTACACAGTCATCCCGGGGGCAGGAATCTGGAGGATGCACAGCTGGAGGTGCAGCTGAATCTGTGCAGGAGAGCTCAGCAGCAGCAGCATGAGCCGAACTGCCAAAGTCCATTTCTTAGGGGAAAAGCAGTCAGGGAGCAGGGCAGGAGCGTCCCCTCCCAAGGTCAGCCTTCCTGCCCGGCCCGTGAATCACTCCTGGAGCACAGGGAATGCTCAGGAGGCTCCGTGTGCCCGCGGGGAGAGGCGGCTGCCAGCACCAAGCAGGAGCTGCAGCCGGGCTCGCTCCATCCTCGCTGGGGGCTTCCCTCCTCGCGCTGCCAGCAAAACCCTGCTAAAGCCTAAAAACCCTGCACTCCTAAAGCCTAAAACCCCCGCACTCCTGAAGGCTCCTAAAGCCCTTTGGCTCCCCTGGCAGGAGAGTCCCCGTGGGAGCAGAGTTTCACCGCGCCCCAGAGCGGGGCACAGCTCCCCGCGGTGCCCCCGTGCCCCATGGCAGGGAGCCCTGCTGGGCTCCGTGATCCCAATCCTGCCCCTCTCTCCGCAGGGAGAGCTCCCACTCAACGCCATCCAGGTGCTTTTTGAGGAGAACGACAAAACCTCCTTTTTAATCGAAGGTGGGTGCCTGGCACGGCCGCGGGGTTCTCGGGGTTGGCGCAGCGGCACCTTCGTGCCCTGCTCGGAAATTTGGGATCCTCTGTGCCCTGGCAGGAGAGCCCGGGAGCCGCAGCAGCGCCTGCACGGGGGGCATGGGGTTGGAGCTGGGACTGTCCCCGTCCTTGGAGCAAGAGGGCAGAGCATCTCTGTCCCCGAGGGCAGAGCATCCCCTGCACCGGCACCTCCGGACGCGGGGACATGGGGCGGGATGGAGCAGGGGGGTTCCCGTGGGGTTCCGAGGGATCCAGCCCGGGATCAGCAGCGGCGGGGGGGTGTTTTCCAGGCCGGCTGATCAACTCCATCCGGGTGACCTGTCCCAGCTACCAGGACTACCAGGAGTGGCTCTACTGCCTCAAAACCGCCCAGTTCCGAAACGCCGACTCCTCCCTCTCGGGGTCCGAGAGCTTCTCGGGGTCAAAGCCGCCACACCCCAGCCAGGTAAGGGGTGCTGCAGCTTTGGGTGGGAATCCGTGACTGTCCCATCCGAGTCCTTTCCAAGTTGGAATATTCTGTGATTCCTGCAAGGAATGGGAGACCTACGCTGGGGCTGCGTGCCTGGCACCCTTTTCCTGCTGTGCACCCCCTCATTCCCCGCAGCCGCCCCACACTCAGCCCCAAAACCAGCACATCCCACACCCCGGTCAGCCGCTGCAGACCCCAGGGACACGAGGGCTGGGCAGGGCTGTGCCCCCATTTCAGGGAGCTCTTCCTACGGGATGTTCTTGCCCCCGTGCAGTTCACCAGCAGCGGGAGAGGATCCCTCAGTTCCGACGGCCGCACGAACTCCTGGGCGTCCGGAGGGAGAGTGACCACCCTGCCCCAGCTGTCCCCGCCCGACGGACACTCCTTCCTGCTGCCGCCCGAGGGCCGCCTGCTCGAGGAGCCCCTCTCCCCTGGCTACTCCCAGCCTCTCCACGTGAGTGAACCCCAAAAGAGCCCGGGATGCCCGTGGGGATCCCCTGGGGTGGGGCTGGAGCTGCCTCCGAGCAGAGGGAGCTGTCCGGGGGCTGGGCAGCGTTTGCTGGGGGCTTGGAGCAAATCCCTGCCCGGAGCCTGGGCTGGTCGTGGCTCAGCTTGGTCAGTGCTGAGCAGGGAAAAGGCTGCTGAGGGGTCCCATCCCATCCCAGTCCCATCCCAGTTCCATCCCAGTTCCAGTCCCATCCCAGTCCCCTGCCCTGCACAGAGGGCTGTTGGGGATTACAAAAGATTACAAAAGCAGGCTCAAAGGCTGGGAAGTCCCAAAATCGAAGCTGCAGGTGCGTGGAAGCGATGGCCAGGCAGGATTTTGCTCCCCAGGGGTGTCAGAGCGTGTGGGGCAGGGCGCAGCACAGGCCCACGGCAGCTCCCGAGCCCGGAGCGATGTCCGTGTGCGTTCCCATCCCGAGGAGAGCCAGCTCCAGGGCCTGTCCTCTCCTTCCAGTGCCTGGCACAGCCCGGCTGGCCCAGCTCGGCGCTGCCCACGCAGGACCTGCGCCGGGGGAACAGCGCCAGGAAATCCAAGGGCAAGAGCAGCGGGCAGCAGCCGCCGCCCGGCCAGGACCCGGAGAGGAGCGCCTGCGGCCCTGTCCCCGAAAACGCCAACGGGAAGCTGCAGTCCCCGGTGTACCACGAGCCCTACGCAGTGCACAGCTCCCAGCACCACCCCCCGGCACTGCTGGAGCTCGGCAGGGTGAGGGGAGGGATGGGGATGG
>VXAZ01001655.1:1313231-1324748 GCA_013399875.1 Gymnorhina tibicen
CAGGGGGACACTCAGGGGGTGCAGGGGACACTCAGGGGGTGCAGGGGAGCACTCAGGGTTCAGAGGGACACTTGGGGGGTGCAGAGGGACACAGGGGGTGCCTCGGTGGTCCCCGCAGGGCTCTGGGCCCTTTGCTCAGTGCCAGGGGAGCAGGGATGGGGCTGGCTCCCTGCTGGGCACCGTCCCGGCTGTGCCACCTGCACCAGGGCATCCCTGCCTCTCTTTCCAGATGTCTTCCCTGCCGGAGGAGCACCCGGGCCCTTCGCTGCACCCCGCAGGTGAGAGCCCCGAGGGGCTGGGCTGCTCCCTGGCCGCCGCACCCTTCGGAGCGGGGCCGGTCCCTTCGCCCCTCCTGCTTCCCTGAGTCCGTCACCCGCCCCGCGCCCGGGGTCCCCCGCTCCGGGCACGCTCCCCCTGCTCTGCCCGCACCCGGGCTGTGGTTTTACTCCCCCTCCTCCTTCCTCCCCGCTGGCCGACCCCCAGGGCTGCCCCCTGACCCCTTTCTCCCGTTTTCCCCCCGTTTTCCTGCAGATGGGAGCGCTGGCGCCTGCGATGCCGCCTGCCCCTGCCGGGACTCCTCGTCCTACCACGACTACGCCGAGCTGCAGAGCTTCCAGAGCGACTTCAGCTACGACAACCTGTGGGAAGCCGAGGAGAAGGAGCGGGGCAGCCCCTGCAGCTCCCCGTCCCCTGCCCCGCACGTTTACCAGGTCTAAGGGGCGCTCCAGGCACGGGAAAGCCCCCGGGCTCTTCTCCCACCGGGCCTCCCTCCGGGATGAGGGGCCCGGGGACGCGAAGGGAGAGCCCTGCTCTGCTCCCCTGGCGGGTCCAGGGGTCCGGCTCCTGCCCTAAAGCTGAGGGTGGGGGCAGAGCCCAGCAGCCACAGCCTCTGTGGGGCTGGAGGAGCAGCGTGAGGGCCGTGCCCAGAGGGTGCTCGGGGAGAACGGCTTTGCCCCCTGAAAATCCAGGGACAAAAAGGGTCAGGCTCCCTCGGGCGAAAGGGACTCGGTGTTCAGAGGGAGCGGCCACTCAAAAGCCAAAAAAAGGTGCCTGGATTAGTCGGGTTCCTTTGCACCAGAGCCCTCAGCTGGTCCCTCTGCTCCCTGGGAGCAGCCAAGCCTTCCCTCAGCGAGCCCTGGGGCCTGCCAGGACACACCAGAGGTGCCCCGTCCTGGCACTCCAGGCTGGCAGCAATGGTTGCGCTCACAGGATCGTCCTCCTGCGGGAGCAGGGTGGGCAGACAGGAGGTGGAGGAAAAAACCCCGACAGGATCTGAGCACAGTGGGATTTTCTTTCCCCTTCATGCCAGAAAAGATCCTTCCTGCCAGTGCTGGCTCCAGCCCAGTCCCTCGGCAGGCAGAGCCAGCGATGCCCATGGTCTGTGTGCCCCGAGGCCTGCCCTGCAGAGGAATCCCCAAATTCCCCTCAGGGAACCCCTCCTCTCCTCCCACCCTGCCCATCCCTGCGCTCACACCAAACGCTGCCCGTGCCTGTCCGGGCAAGGAGGGGAGGAAATTCCCCACGAGAGGAGCTCCAGCGGAGCCGAAGCCCTGCAGTGACCAGAGCAGTGACCAGAGCAGGGCCGGGGGGGCTGGGATGTCCCTCCAGGCCCCTCCAGAGCCGGGACAGGACACAAACAAGGCACGGGGTTGTTATTTTCCAGCCCCTTAGGCCAGATCCTTCGCAAGGCCAGCAGCAAATCCAAATGTTTTCACCTGGGGCTCCAAATCCTTAACCTTCGTTCCCTCCAGAGGCTGCAAATCAAACACAGCAGCGCAGCCCCTGCTTTGGTTCTTCCTCTGGTGCAACCACAGCGATCCGGGAGCGCTCTGTACTTGAATCTCTCTCTCGCTGTATTTTCACTTCTTTCCAACAAAGTTTACATGTAAAGTCTCGAGTGGGTTCTGTGTATTTAAATGTAAATGTGGCCGAGTTGAAGAGCTATTTAATTTTCTAGCTGTGGCTGGTGTTCAGTTCTGTAAACGGGCACGTGCAGGAAGTGTGTGGGTTCGGGTCTTGGGAGCTGGTGCTGTTTTCTCTCAGGTTTGCTCTGTTTCGGGGAGGATTTGTATCTGAAAACCCCCGAATGATCTATTTATTCTGGACTAAACCGTGCTAGGGGACACCTCAAAGGTGCTGGGAGGTCTCCACGCCCCCGAGCTCCTGTGAACGCTTTGAACGTGGTCACCGCCAGCTTTGAGCTGAGCTGCAACAGCACTTCCCGCAGTGATCGAAGGGGAAGGTCCCCTCCCTGTTGAGATTAAAGTTCCCTCGTGCATTTCTGTGAGATTGGACGATTCCAGTGCGCGTCCCCTGGGATAATTTCCCTCCTTTTGCTGTCTTCTACTCTGATGGAGGTGGATTTCTGCCCCTCGCCGCTGCCCTGGGGACTCTGGAGCCCTGTGTCCAGAGGATTTCCAGACTCCTGTTGTCCCTCAATCCTTGACCCAAGCCGGGGTTTGTCAGGCAGCGGGACCTGGGTTTGGTTTTCCCTATTCGGGTGCTGATCCAGGTGGGTTTGTGGCTGTGGAATCTCCCCCTCTCCTGCTTTTCCTCCGACATATTCCTCAGCAGGGTCAGGATTTAAAAACTGGTTTGTTTAGAGCGGCACCAGATCTGTCCGGGTCGCACTGAAGTGGAAATTGGTACCTGCAAACACTCAAAACCCTCTTCAAGCCCGACCACTGAGCCCACCCTTCACCCTGGCTGAAGGGAACGTTGGGTTTCTCTCTGCTCTCTGATTTTCAAGCCACAATTCCAAACTTTTTTCCCCCTCAAAGAATAAACAGAGAAATTAAAAAAAAAAAATCAATAGAAAGCGGAGCTTGTGACCTGCTCCTTCGGCTTTGGGAGCTGGGAGGAATTCTCTGTGAGAGAACACAGGGTGCAGCAATAATCAGCCCTTTCCTGCATTTTTATTGTCTTTCCGAAGGCGTTTGAGGTTGGGGAATTGCTCGGGGAGCCGTTTGTGCGTCCCTTCCTGCCCGGAACCACAGCCAGAGGTGGGGAAGGACCCATCCCTCCCTTCCCGAGCCCCGGGGATGTGCGGGATCCGCTCCGGGCTGTGACCAGCAACTCCCTGAGCGCCCTGTGGGTGGGAGAATCCACCAAAACATGCGGAGCTCTCCCGGCCGGACAAGGACGGGAGAGAGCGGAGCCGCTGCCAGCCCCGGAGCAGAGCGGGGTCAGCGCTCCCTCTGCTCCGCCGGGGCTGGCACCGCATCAAACCCCCCCCCCAAAAAAAAAAAATGGGCAGGGAAAAGCCAGGAACGGCCACAGAAATTCCCGCTCCACTCTGGTTTCATCACCGAGAGACGAAGCAAAAAAAATCATCAGAGCGACGGGGCCGAAGCCATTCCCGGGGAAAGGGGGGAGCGGCATCCCCGCTCCCAGGCGGCGGGACGGAATCCGGGCTCGGCTCCTCGGGGCGCACCTGCCTGACTTTTTCATGTGCCTGGCACCGGGGACGTGTCAGATGAGGCAGCGACGTGCGGGCCGCGGCGAGGGAGGGCTGGCACAGCTCCCAGCGCGGCCGGGGGCAGCCCCGGGGCACGGAGGATGCACGGAAAGGTCGCTGCGATTCGGGCGCGTCCACAGGAGGTCAAAACCCCTCTGTCCCGGGCAGTTTTTGTCTGGGAGAAATCCTGGGATGTATTGAGTCTGCGAGGTTTAATCCCGAATTTTGGCCACGGACGAGAAATGCCAGGCACGCTGGCCTTGCCGTGAGGCAGAGGATGGAGCCGGAAAGGTCAGAGAACAAACCAAGCGTTAACATTTCGGGCTGCTCTCCTGGAAGGGCGCTGCTGCCTGGCTGAGCGCGGCGGAGGCTCCCAGATCTCCTGACACCAGCGGGACCTTTCAACAATTCCCGCTGTGCTCAGCTCCCAGGAAATCCCGGAACAGCGAAATTCCCGGTTGCTCCGGCCGTTCCCCATCTCCCACCCGGGCTGCTGTTCCCACCCGGCACGGAGAACAGGGCCGGAGTTTCATGGCTGAGCACATGGAATGTTTCAGCCTCCCCCGGTGCAGGGAGCAGCTCTGCTGGGCAGGTTTATTTTTGAGGATGCAGTGCCAGGACTTCCTGGATTCAGCATCCAGAGGGATCCAGGAGCAGGCAGGGGATGGAGGCCGCGCTGCTGGGCACTGCCTCGTGCTCGCTGCTCTGCCCAGAGGAGCTGCCTGGGCACGAGCCAAGGGCTCCTGAGCCAGGAGGGACCTCTGGACCAGGCTGCTGGTGACATGTGACAGCCAGGCCGTGTCTGAGGGGCAGGAACGGGGACGGAGCCAAGGACAGGGGACACGGCCCCATCCCCCCGCCTGCTCTGTCCCCAGGGCTCCCAGCCCGTCAGCTCCCGCAGCTCTGGATCCGCACACACACACAGGACATTGATTTATCCTCCTTTAAACCTCCTTTCACGGCTCCCCGCAGACCCAGGGATGGACACAGAAGTAGTAAATGAGACAGAGCTTTATTAGAAGCTTCCAGCACATTCCATCCCATCCCCTCCTCCCAGGAGCCCTCTCAGTGGGTGCGCAGCCGCTCTGGCCCACACAGAGCCCGTGCACATCCAGCTCCCAGTCCCACCTCGGCCCTAACCCACGGCCTCCAGCCCACCCCGACGCACACTGCGGTTTCACGGCACTCTCAGCACAAGGAAGGAAATCTCCCCTCTCTGCTTTCAGGACAAACAGCAGCACAGCGTCCCTGCAGAGCTCACAGGCAGCTCCACGCCGCAGCTCTGGGCTGATTATTGCCCTCAGAGCCTCTGTGGGTGCTCAGTCCCACACTGGTGCTGTTACCAGACCGGTGAGGGAAGGAAAATCCTCCTGGAAAATGCCCTGGAGTGCTGAGGGAGGCACTGGGGAGAGGGGGGAGACTGAACCTTTTCCTTCTCATTTTTCCCCTCACTTTCCATTCCGGGCCCCTCAAGCCCTTCCCCAGCCCCACAGGTTCCACACTGCCCCCACCCCACATCTCCCCCAGCCGAACTTTGCCTCTCTAGGACGGGAGGCACACGAGGAAATAAATCAAATACTCAGACCCTTTCCCTGCTGATTGGCACAGCCAAACCCGTCCATGCACTCCTCTCTCCTCTCCAACATCCTCCTGTCCTCTTCCCTGAGACTTCCCTGAGCTCAGCCCTTTTCCCTGCTGCCCTTCCCACCTGCAGGACCCTCCCCGGCCGCCCTTTCCCCCCGGTTCTGGCTGTGTGACCCCTGCCCATCCTCCCCTGCGGGATGGGGACGTGTCCCTGCAGCAGGTGTCCCACAGAGACAGACCCATCCGTGGCTCCGGCTGCCGGGGCTGCGGCGGCCACGTGCGACAGAAACCTTATCCCAGAGCTGCTGCACCGAGCTGGGACTTCTTGGAGTGAAATCCAAGAGGATGAGCCCTCCCGGAGCGATCAAACCGGTCATGGGAGCGCCGGGCTCTGCCAAGGGAGCGGCCCCTCCATCCCCTGGAGCTGCTGCCCAGCCCGGGCTTAGCCAAGCTCTTCCCGAAGCTCTTCCCGAAGCTCTCCTTTCCTCCTTCACGACTATCCCAGCTTTCATCGGGATGAAGCACTCCCCTGCTTTCTCTCGCTGCCACCTCAGCGCCTTCCTGTGCCACCGGGTGACTCCAGCAGGGAGGAGGGAGCGGCAGGGCCCTGGAGCTGACCCCGGGCATTCCCAGGGAGCGTGCGAGGGAAGGGCAGAGCCACCCCCGTGCTGTCCTACCGTCAGTCCCCGTCACCGGGAGGGTCCCGCTGCCCGTGCCGTCCTGTCCCGCGCGGGATGGGGCCGGAGGAGTCTCGGTGCTGGCTCCGGGCTTCTCCCAGTGTCCAGAACAAAGTCCTGGCCTCTCCCTGCGCCGGCCTCGGGCAGCGGCTCCGGCGTGGCCGGGGTTAAGTCCGGGGGTGCCCTTCCCTGACCTGCCGTCGGAAGTAGCGGATGGCCGAGAGGGTGCCGAAACTTGCCAGGAACACTGGAAAAGAGCCCAACACATTCCCACGGTGACTCCGGGTGCTGCTCCCACACCTCGGGATCTTTCCCCAAACTGCTCGGCCCCCCCTGCTCTGTGGGACACAGCGGGGTCACTCCTCGCCCTTTCCCGGTCCCCTCCTGCCTTTGCTTTTCATTCCCACCGCACGGGATTTGCTCCCAGGGCGTTCCCAGCTGCCCGCAGCCTGGCTGGCCACACCCAGTCCTGGAGTTTGGGTCCATGGAGACGCCACCGTTCCATAAAAAACGGCTGTTTTTAGGGGAAACGCTCATCGGGCTCTGCTGGTGATGTGCAGTGCTGGATACACAGACCCAGATGGGGATTTCATGGACTGGGTGGAGCCACAGGTTCAGGTGGAGATTTGATCTTCCGACAGGAAGACACACCAGGAAAATCTCACCAGGGCTTCAGGACAGCACCTTCATTTCCTGCTTCTGCTTAAACCAGGAGGACGCCAAGGAATACCCCATTTTGTGGATTTCCTGTGGATTTTCTGGTCCCAGCCAAAAGCAGAAAATATCCAAAACCCCGAATCAAAAAACGTAGGGACACAAGAAATAACTAATGTGGATTACACACAAATCAAGCCGTGCTCTGTGCTTGCACTCAAGTGTTTTTGATTTGGTTTACAAGAGACGTTAAATTCCCTTGATTCCCAAGCGAAACCGGGAATCCAAGCCGTGCCTTTGGACTTCCCACCTTAAATTCAGACTGGATTTTGATTTCTGTGTTAGAGGGACACAAAGAGAGAAGTTCAACCTTTTAGAAGCCCGAACACCTGCTCTGGGCTGTGGAACTGCTCCTGCCTCCCTCCTCCTCCTCCCCAACTTATTCCATCCCGGGGCACGAGGAGCGGATCCCGCTTTCCACACCTTTCCCGGGGCCACGTCCTCCGTCCCAAACTCAGCAGCCCAGGAGGAGCAGGCCAAGAGCTGCTTGTGATGATGGCACCGAGCAGCCTTAGCTCAGGAGCTATTCCCAGCCCGGGTGTCAGCTTCCTGGTGACCTTAGCTGGGAACATTCCTGGCCCGGAAAAGCAGCAGGAAGCCTTGATCCCGGCATTTCTTCCCATGGGCTGCACCTGCAGCATCCAGGGCAGGGATTGGGAATGCTGCTGTCCCTGAGCCGTTCCCTGCTCATCCAGCGATCCCCGCTCCGGGGGGACTCAGCGAATCTGTGTTCCCCCAGCTTCCTCTCTTCCCAGCAGCTTCCAGGTGCTGTGGCTGGAGAGGAGGGGATCCCACAGATCCCCGAGGAATTGCGGCACTCAGAGCAGCAGGATGATGCCTCGGCCGAGCTGTGTTTGGGGGGAAGATTAAACCTTCCGAGTGCATCAGAGAAACACAGGAATTCCAGCTGGGATGAGGGAAGCTAAACCTGCTCCCTCCAGGCCCTGACAGCAGCGATCCCAAGGAATTCCTGACAAACTGATCCCTGTCAGGGGCTGGATGGAGCAGGACCAAGGCCGTGGATACAGCTCAGCTCCAGCCAGCAGGAGCTTTGTAGGGAAAGCACAAAGGAAGAGAGCGGGAACCAGGAGCAGAGGAGACAGAAAGCACGGAAAGCACTTTGGGAAAGCAGGGAAACGCTGCACTTCCCCACAGGCAGGTGTAAATATCCCGGCTTTTCTCCCCGCCAAGCGTCCCGCAGAGCCCTTCCCAGCCCTCTCCGGGCGGGCACTGTACGTACTGGTCTTCCAGGCGTCCGGAGCCTGCAGGTCAGATGTCTTCACGGCCCAGGATGCGAAGGCGCAGAACACGAGGCACATGTCCTTGTGGCTCAGCACCCGGGGGTCCTCCGCTGCTCCTGCCACGAGAGGAGCGCGAGGTCTGGGGGCTTCCTCCTCTGCCTCCCCTCCTCTGCCTCCCCTCCACCTCCTCTGCCTCCCCTCCGCGACAGCAAATCCCTGGTGCTGCCAGGGAGTTGTCCCTGAAGGGGTTTTTGCACCAGTGGTGAAGTCGGAGGGGTCTGCTCAGGGCTCGGGTGAGTTCCCAAGGGACAGTGGCACATTTGTCACCCCTCTCAGCCTCACCCTTTGTTAAAAACCCCAGGGAAATGTTTGTTAAAGCCACCCCCGGCTGCCTCACCGCCTCGCTGCGGACCTTCCCAGCCTCTCTGTGGGGGCTGGAATTGGGTCTGGGGAGCAGATTTAGGGCAGAGCAATTCCTGGGGCCTCAGGCAAGGTCCCGTTCCTGCCACCGGTGTCCCCAGGCACCCCCAGCTCTGGGAGAGCATCTGAGCATCCCTCCGTGCATCCCACCCCCTCCTGCTCCCTGCCTCCTCCAGGCACGAGGCCATCCCTGAGCGCTCGGCATTCCCTGCCCCGCTGGAATGACTTGCAGGCCTGTCTCGAGATCAGGTTATTTTTGCTCCTATTCATTTGAGCAGGCTTTTAATTAAAACTGGCTTGTTAATTAGCCGTGACCACCCCAAAGGGGTTTTTTTCTCCGTGCAAACAGACTGGAAGCTCGATTTTGAGGCTCCCTTTGGGATGGCTCCCTCGTTGTTCGGGTTTAATACTAACGCTGGGGCTCTGAGCGTCGTTTAAGCTCAAAGATAAACCCCTGCCTGCCCTCGTGTGCCGAACTTCTCCCTGTGTTCCCATTTCTCTCACCCGCCTCCAGGAATGGGCAGTGTCCAGGTGACCTCTGAGGTCCCCGGAGGGGGGTTTTCTAATCAGAGTGGGTTTTGCAGTCCCACATTCCGGGGATCCGGCCAGCAGCACTCGCTTGGCACGGGGACAGAGGGAGAGAGCATCCCAAGGGAGAGCCCGAGGGGACAGAGGGAGCATCCCAAGGGACAGCCAGGGTGACACAGCCCGGGACGCGTCCCTGCAGGGGATAACGGGATTTACCTCTCAGTGCCAGGGTCACGTCTGCATCCACTGGCCACGCCTGGGCTCCTCCCAGCGGGACCAGGGCGAACTTCTCTCCGGATCCTCTGGGCACCAGGGCCTGGGAGGTTCGGGCTTGGCCTCCTCCCAGCTGGATCTGCCTTTGCAGCAGGGACTTCAGAGCCCCCACAGCTTTCTTCACCTCGGAGGCCGGAGCCATCGAGAAAATCCCTCTCCAGCCCATCCTGCTCCGGGCTCTCTCTGGGAGGAAGTGTCCATACACGTCAGGGACCGGGATGACCACGGTGTCCGTGCCCAGGGCCGGGCTGGGACCCTCCTTTTGCAGCCCAGCGCGGTCCAAGCCGCCGAACTTCTTTCTTTTCCTGTCTTTAGCTTTGCCTTTTTTCCTGCTTCCTTCTGGCTCGTTGAAAAAGTACTCGTACAGCTCGGGCCAGGAGAATTCCCTCTGCAAGGGGGATTTCCGCCCTTCCATGGAGCTCCCCAGCTCCTCCTCCTCCTGGGAATCACAGAACAAGTAGTCGTACATCTCGGGCCAGGTCACATCCAGAGAGCCGGGCTTGGCAGAGGCCCCGTTGGTGAAGCACGGGGGGCTCATCTCCCCGGGGACCTCAGCTGCAGCTCCCCAAGGGATCCCGGCCGCAGGAATCGTGGGGATCCCGGCCGCAGGAATTGTGGGGATCCCGGCCGCAGGAACCGTGGGGATTTCAGCTGTGGGCTCACACGGGATCCCAATGGCAGGGATCCTGGGGATCTCAGCTGCAGGGATCCTGGGGATCTCAGCTGCAGGAATCCTGGGGATCCCTGTTTCAGGCTCCCAAGGGATCCCATCTGTAGGAATCCTGGGGATCCCAGCTGCGGGCTCCCAAGTGATTTCAGCCACAGGTTTCCTGGGAATCACAGCTGCAGGCTCCCAAGGGATCCCAGCTGCAGGAACTTCAGGGATCTCTGAGGGTTTCCTTGGAATCTCAGCTGCAGAATTCCTGAGGATCTCAGCAGCAGGAACTGCAGGGATGTCAGCTGCAGGGATTCCAGGGATCTCTGCAGGCTTTCTGGAGATCTCAGCTGCAGAATTCCTGGGGATCTCAGCAGCAGGAACTGCAGGGATGTCAGCTGCAGGGATTCCAGGGATCTCTGCAGGCTTTCTGGAGATCTCAGCTGCAGAATTCCTGGGGATCTCAGCAGCAGGAACTGCAGGGATGTCAGCTGCAGGGATTCCAGGGATCTCTGCAGGCTTTCTGGAGATCTCAGCAGCAGGAACTCCAGGGATCTCGGCTGCAGGCTCCTTGAGGATCTCGGCTGCAGGCTCGCCCCCAGCCCCCTCAGCAGCATTCCTTCCAAACGCTGCCGCGCTCCCGGGCTGGAGAGGCTTCCCTGGCATCTCCTGGCACGCCTCTCCTGGAGCAGCCGCGGCTCCGTCGCCAGGGACCGCTGGGACACTGTCACGTACGCCCGAGCCCCCGGCCTGCCCCGCCTTTGGGTGCTTGGTGGCCTTTGTCTTCCCTGGGGACTGCGCCCCCGGCTCCTTCCCCCTCTGCTTTGGGGGAGCGCTCCCGGGCTCGCCGCCATCCACGCCGGGGCCGGGCACTGACCGCTTGCTGTCCGCAGCCTCTTCGCTGCCCAGCCTCACCAGCGCTCCCTTGGCCGCCTTCTCCTTCCCTCTGCCCTTCCGAGGGGACATCGGGGAGCCCGGGGGTGCCTTCCCGGCGCCCGGTGCCGCAGCCCCCGCAGGGTCCCTGTCCCCCTCGCTGGCGCTGGCTCCGCGCTGCCTGCGGCTCTTCCTCGGCTGCGCCGGCACCTTGGGCCTCACCACGCTGGGGGATCCGCCCGGCGAGCTCGGCTCCGAGCCTGCCCGCTCCTCCTCCTGGGCCACCCTGGGCACCGTCCCCGGGGCCGGGCTCGGGGGGTCCCTCGCGGGTCCCCGCATCGCGGGCTCCGAGGGGACGGCGCTGGCAGGGCTCTTCCCGGCCGATCCCTGCGGGGAGGCAGAGGCTGCCGGAGCCTCCGGCTGTGCCGCCTCTCCCGGCTGTGCCGCCTCTCCCGGCTGTGCCACCAGGGCGCTGCCACGGGCTCGTCCCCCTCCTGCATCCCCTCCGTGCCCGGGGGGCTCCGCGGCCTGGCCGCCTCCGGCCGCTCCTTTTCCCTCCGCCGCCGCCGTGTCCTGCCCGGCGCTGCCCTGGGCTGTGCCACCGGCCGCGGTGGCCGCGGGTGGCCGTGGCGGCTGCCTCCTCTGGGCGCTGGGCATGGCAGCGGGTGACAGGCGCCCGGGCTCGTCGCTGTCGCACGGGAGCCTCCCGACGGAGCCCAGCTCCGCTTCGTCCTCGCTGCCCGACAGCAGCTCCGGCGGGGAGAGGTGCCCGCGCTCCGGGCGGCGCAGGGCGGTGTCACCGGGCACCCCACGTGGGGCTCGGCCGCCCGTGCCAGCCGCTGGCTCGCTGCCCGGCCCGGCCGCGGTCAGGCCGGCGGTGCTGCAGGGACGGTCCCGTCCCGAGGCGTCCCCTTGCTCAATGTCACTGAGGCACTGCTCCTCCGCCGTGGCCAGCGAGGCCGGCGCCAGGCTGCACTCCTCGGAAGCCTGGAAGAACTCAGCCCATTCGCGGTCGTTCAGCTGGATGCTGTACTCGAAGTTATCCATGCCTGCAGGCAGGGGAGCGGGGACAGGTCAGGGACGAGGGGGTGGCAC
>VXAZ01001655.1:1327927-1348411 GCA_013399875.1 Gymnorhina tibicen
TTCTTTTTTTTTGGGGGGGGGGTGCCAGAAAAGCCCAGCGTGGCCTTCAAGGGCACGTCCCGCTGTCCCCGAGCCCCGCAGGTGGCAGAGGGGGATGGTGCCACCTTGCCAAGGACACTCAGTGGCAGCGGACAGCCCGTGTCCCATTTCCCTCTTGGCTCCCCTGCCTCTCCGGGATTCCTGGCTCCAGCTCCCCGGTGCCGGATGCTGGGATGCTGCTGGGATGCTGCTGGGATGCTGCTGGGATGCTCCCGCCCCATCCTGTGGAGGGCACCCAGCCCCTCCAGGATGGACGCGGTGGGATCGAGGACGTGATATAAATAACCAGTGTCACCTGCAATGAGAGAAGGGCCCGAAATAAAGCAGCAGAGGTGGCCCCCCTGTGCCTAGCGGGACACAGCGTGGGAGAAACAGCCGGGATCGAGGGCATGGAAAACTGGGAGTGCCATGGAGGGCACTTCCTTTGGGATAGAGANTGCTGCTGGGATGCTGCTGGGATGCTGCTGGGATGCTCCCGCCCCATCCTGTGGAGGGCACCCAACCCCTCCAGGATGGACGCGGTGGGACTGAGGACGTGATATAAATAACCAGTGTCACCTGCAATGAGAGAAGGGCCCGAAATAAAGCAGCAGAGGTGGCCCCCCTGTGCCTAGCGGGACACAGCGTGGGAGAAACAGCCGGGATCGAGGGCATGGAAAACTGGGAGTGCCATGGAGGGCACTTCCTTTGGGATAGAGACCCCTTCTCTGGCTCCTGGCTCAGCTGTCACTGCTCCCAGTGTAAAGGGACCTCAGTTTCTGGGAAAGGAGCTCTCAGGGCGACACGGAATAATTCCCTTCCTACCCAGGAAACTCCACTCGGGAAAATCCTACCTTTGTGCGGCTTTTTGAGCCAGCACTGAAGCATCACGAGTGCGGGGGTTTGGCCGAATTCCCCACGAGACAACGCGGACAACGCAGAGAAACGTGGGTTTGATTAGGAAGATCCTCCCTGCCCTGATCTACACCCAGCACATGCCGAGCGTCAGGGCAGGAAGGGAGAGACTGTAGGAAAAGCAATGGAAAAAAATTCAACAGAATGGAAAAAGAAATCTGTCCACAGCTTCAGGAGCGAGACGGCCTCGGCCCTTGCTGCTCGCCCGGGACAGAGAGGTTTATTTGTGATTATTTCCTCATTCCTCCTGCAGTTTTAGCTGGGTGACCCCTGAGCCTCGGGCAGCGACAGCAGCGGCCTTGTCCGCCCGTGTCCGGCTGCTCCCTGGACACTCGTCCTGTGCTCTCCGCAGCCCTCCCGCCCCGTGATCTGCCCCTGCTCTGGTTCATTCCTTCCTCTCCGTGAATTCCTGCGAGGTACGGCCTATCACGGGGACAGCTCGGCCCCCGCGGCCGCGCTCCGGGAATGCGGAGCCGCTCACGTCCCGCTCGCACGGCCGGGAGACCGCCCTGGGGACGGGCACAGGGGGAAAAAAACGGGAATTCAGACCCACCCCAGGGAAGGCTTGGGAGGAAGAGCTCCGTGCTGAGGAAAGGGTTAACCCTGCAGTGAAACTCCGAGCGCAGCGGAGCCAGAACCACCCGGCTGGTTCTGCTGGTTTGGGGGCAGGTGAGCAGCGATTATCACCCCCAAACCGCCCGAGCTCCGCATTGTTTTTGCCCGAACCCTTTAACTTTTCTTGGTTTTGGTTGTTTTTTTTTTTTTTTTTTTTTTTGCCTGAAACTCGCTCCCCAGGCTCTGTTAAAATTCCAGCCCGTGCTCCCCGAGCCGCCAGCAGCGGGCTCATGCAAAGGTCAGACTCGGCTCACTTGAAACCCAGCCCGCACTTGCCTGAAACTCCGCCAAGCTCTTCCCAAAGCTCGGCTCCTGGCCGGAGTTTCGGGTTGCTAATCCAAGTCTCGCCGGGTTTCGGATTTCTCCGCAAGCTTTGGCTTCGCTCGCACAAGAACCAGCCCCGGGCTGCAGCCGCTCTGCCGGCGGGACCCCTCCGGCCGGGGCAGGGTGGCAGTGCCAGGGGCGGCCGTGGCAGCGCCAGCCACCTCCGAGGAGAGGGAAAACACAGCGGGGAGATGCCTCAGAGGCACCGGGGTGGGCTCAGGATCCAGGAGAGGGGAGGCACTGTCCTTGGGGGCAGGGTCTGCAAGGCCCCAGCTTTGTCTGGACAGGCAGGGGCTGTGGGACACTGTCCCCTGTCCCAGAGCTGTCCCCAGGCACAGATCCCGGCGGGATGAGCCAAAGGGCTGCAGAGGAGTTGCTCAGAGAAGCTGTGGCTGCTCCTGGGAGTGTCCAAAGCCAGGATGAACAGGGCTTGGAGCAGCCTGGGACGGTGGAAGGTGTCCCTGCCATGGCAGGGGTGGGACTGGGGGAGCTTTGAAGTCCTTCCAACCCAAACCATTCCGTGGTTCCGTGACTCCACGGCATGGAATTATGCAATATTAACAGCAACGCCATGGCCCGGGTGGCTGTGGTGCTCCTGGCTCGGGGACAGCAGCTGTGGGGCCAGGTGGCCACTGCCGTGTCACAGCCACCTCCCTTTCCAGGCTGTCCACTGAGGTGAGGCAAGCTCTACCAGGCAGAGAAAGCTGCTCCCTTTATTCCCTTTCTTCTCTCTTATTCCTCTCACATTAATCTATATTATTATTCCGTTATTCTTCTATTCATTCCGTTTATGTTTTTCTTACGAGCCCTGAGAAGAGGCCTCTGGGCTGAAGTTTCAGCTCCCAGGAACCCACATCCCCCCCCGAACCCGACGGGATCGGGGTTTTCCCTGCGCCCTCCTCTTCCCTGCCGTTTCCACTAGGTGTCACTTACAGCCGCCAAGTCAGCGCTTTCCCGGGATTTTTCACCTCGTCTCCGGAGGTTAAAAATTCCGTGCGGCGGGTCTGCGGGAATCCTAAAAGCGGGGTCTTGGATGTGCAGAACGGGGGGGCTGTGGTGGCCCCGGAGCAGCCAGGGCTGCAGCCGCTCACTCACTTCTGGTAAAACCCCTGGTGAGGGTCTGCTCCCAGAGCCCTGGAATCATGGAATATCCTGAGCCGGATCATTGGTCCAACCCCTGGCCCTGCACAGACATCCCAAAATCCCACCCCGTCCCTGGGAGCGGTGCCCAAACCCTCCTGGAGCTCTGGCAGCCTCGGGAATGTCACCGTTCCCTGGGGAGCCTGGGCAGTGCCCAGCACCCTCCGGGGGAAGAACCTTTCCCTAAAATCCATCCCGAACCTCCCCTGGGTCCTGTCCCTGTCGCCGGATCGGTGCCGGCCCCTTGTGAGGAGGCTGCAGCGAGGTCTCGTGGGACCGTGAGCCGCATTCCCGGGCCACCCCTTTGCGTCCTCCCTCTCCTGCACCCACCACGACGCGAGGCACGGTGGCCGCCGTGGGATGGAAGGCGCTGGTGGCCACCATGGCCACCATCCCGACCACCAGGAGCAAGGACAGGCTCTGGAACAAGCCAGAGAAAGGGAGAAGGACCCGAGGCTCGGCCAAGCTCTCCCCTCCCTGCTCTGGCCGCGGGCCTGGAAAGGGCAACGGTAGCAGGAGCGGCAGCCCCAGCTCCGCTCGCCGTCCGAGCGCTGATTAACGATGTTTTGGGTTGAAAGGGCCTCTCCTCCCAGCCCAGCCCCAACACAAGCTGTTCCACATCCGCAGGGCCCCCGCCAGCCCACGAGGTCCCGGGTTCCTCGCCCCGGCACTGCCCACCCCCGTCCCAGCAGCTCCAGCTCCCGGCTGGACGGGCACCGCGGCTGTGTCATCGTAGCTCCAGCACGTCGGTCCCTGCACTGATCCTGGCCTGATCCCTGATCCCACCCTGATCCCGGTGCTGATCCTGCCCTGAACCCGGTGCTGATCCTGCCCTGATCCCAGCCCTGAACCTGGTGCTGATCCTGCCCTGATCCCGGTGCTGATCCTGCCCTGATCCCAGCCCTGAACCTGGTGCTGATCCTGCCCTGATCCCAGCCCTGATCCCGGTGCTGATCCTGCCCTGATCCCAGCTCTGCTCCCAGCGCTGATCCCGGCCTGATCCTGGCCTGATCCCGCCCTGATCCCGGCCCTGATCCCGACCCTGATCCCGGCCCACCCACTGCCAGCANCGGTGTTGATCCCGGCCCTGTTCCCGGCCCACCCACTGCCAGCAGCTTCAAAGAGCGGGGGCCAGGTCAGGTTGCAAACACAACAGAGCCGGCAGCTCCCCGCACACGCTCAGCCCCTCTCCCAGCCGCACTCCCGGCTCCGGGAGCGCTCCAGCCTGGCTTGGATTAAAGCAGGGCCGAGGACGTTCATTAACCCTCTCAATTCCGAGGCTCTACAGTGGGAATCCCCAAATGCTCAGGGAGCTGCACCCCCCTCTGCCCGCAGGGAGGGTTTCCAAGCCCCCCGTGGCCGTGCCAGCAGCCAGGGACGGTGACGCGGTGCCAGCTGTGCAGGAGGGAGCTGTGCCAGGAGCAGCAGCAGGCTCAGCCCCAAGGCCTGACGAGTCCAAATGCCACTGTCACAAAGGCTCAAGCTCTCTGCCAGCTGACGGCTCCCAAGGACATCATCCCCTGATCCCAAAATCCGCCGCCTTCGCTCACCTGGGAGTGAAAAGCTCCGATCGGAACAGAGCTGCCTTTAATTTGTTTCCACATTTTTGAATACAAAACCCACGGAGAATCAGAGCCTGGGCTGGAAAAAAGCTCAGTTCCACCCCCTGCCACGGGCAGGGACACCTTCCACCATCCCAGGCTGCTCCAAGCCCCGTCCTCGGACACTTCCAGGGATGGGGCAGATCTGGGCACCCTCTGCCAGGGCCTCCCCACCCTAAATTTCTCCCTAAGCTCTTCCTTTTCCTTTTGCAGGCCAAAGTCCGGGGTCTCTCTGTTGGTTCCATCATCCCCCTCTCCACATCCCAACTCTTCCATGGACCAAGAGCCCTCCTGGCACCGTGGGCAGGGCAGGAGCCCCGGCTGGGACAATCAGGCCCTGGGTAATGGCCCAGACAGCGCCTGGAGCCAGCGAGGGGCTGCTGGAAAGAGGCAGAACCGAGTCAGGCAGCAGCTGAGGCTGTTCCTGCACCTCTTTTATTCCTCCCCCGGGGGAGAGAGGCTCAGAAACTCCCGGCGTGGCACCAAGGCTCCCTTGCTCTGGCATCTTAACAAGAAGCAGCTGCTCGAGGCAGAGCGAGGAGCCGCACAAGGAAAAGGCCCCGCTGCATTAATTAAAGGTCACGGGGCCATTCCAGAGGCTTCCCAATTACCTCTGGAAGAGTGTGGCTAATGTGAGATAATGATGTCATCCAGCCGCTAATGAGGCAGGTTATCCAAACCCCCGGCCCCCCGCGGCCCCCTCCCCGCCAGGATCTCCAGGATGAGCCAGAGGGAAAGGGCCACTCTTCCCTCGCCACCTTTTCCTTGAGGACGCTGGATAATGGAGCCGGGGAGGCAGGAGGAGAGGCCACAGCCCTCTTTGAGGTTTTTGTGCCGAGGAGCAGCTCGGCAAGGCCCCTTCTCCTCTGGAACTGCCCCTCGGGAGCGATGTCAACAGGATATTGTGTGGCACTGACCCCGCTGCCTCAGCGCTCGGGCCGAGCCCGGCCCCATTAGCGCTCCTTAATTGATCGTAATTGGGAGGTGGAAATCTGCTCCTGCTCCGGAAAGATCCAGCCCTTCGACTCCGTGCGCTCCCGGAGCAGGGGAACAGCACGGGGCGGGGAGAAGGATCGCCGGCTCTTCCCTCTGCATCCCTCAGGGCAGGAGGAAAAGCGTCCCGGGGCTGTGTCCGGCCAGGGGACACAAAATCCCAGCCATGTCCTCACCTCCTCTCCCTCACCTCCAAGGGCTCTTGGGCCAGTATTGGCTCGGGGGGCAGATGGAAAACATGTTGGAATGCTCAATTCCTGCTCCAGGCAGACAAAACGCTGGGACAGGGATTCTGGGGCAGGCCAGAAATGGGAAAAAAGCCACAGGGTGCCAGTTCTTGGAGTGGGAAGGGGAAAGGGGACAGGGAGCCCCCAAAATAAAACAAAGAGTGTGAACAGCTGGAGCTGAGAGAGGTGTCCATCCCCAGCTCCAAACCGGGAAGGGACACAGCTGAAAACCGGGATGAAAGGCTGAACGTCCCGGGAGAAGCCAGTCGGGCTCAGCCTCTCTCCTGGGGAGACGGGACATGGCAAAGGGATAAGCCTGGGTGAAGGGCTGCTTGTTTTCCAGCTGCTGGCCCCAGCTTTGGGATCCAGGGGGTTTCGGAAGCAAAGGGGGCCCTTCCCCAGCATCCCCCACCCTGCAGGGACGCCAGGGGCTCCTCCCTGTCCGTGGCTCGTTCCACTCGATGACACCAGGGCTCTGCAGCACGGCTCAGTGGAGCTGGCAGCCCGGGAACGACGGAGAAGCCGCACAGCTGGATGAGCCGCACAGCTGGATGAGCTCCACGGCCCCAGCTGCAGCTGCCGGTGGCCTCCACACCATGGAACGGCACTGGGAATGTTCCCCGGGGCTCTGCGAGGCCAGAGAGGTGCCTGGGGCCAGGCTTGTGCAGAACTGGTGTGACACAGACAGAGCTCAGCCCCTGCCTGGCCGCTCCCTCCTGGGTGGATCCAGGAGGGATCCAGCGTGGGACTCACCCCGGAACCTCGGGAAGGGATCAGGGTTTATCAGCAGCTTCTCCTTGGCCTCTCCCCGTGGTTTCCTGCTGTTTGCTCGGGTGGTTCCTGCAGCAGCCCTGATTGCTTTCTGTCCCAGGCCTCCTCTTTGTCCAGGCCCTGAGTTTGCCTTTCTGGATCTCTTTTTCCGGGCCAGGTGCTTCTCTCCAGCCGAGCCAACGGCAGGGGAGCAGGGGAGGCAGCACAAAGGGGACATCAGGAGCCCGTGCCCTGAGCCTGATCCACCTGCAGGGCTCATGAAGGGACACAACAGGAGGGACACAGGCAGGAGAAGAATTCCTGCTCTCCTTGGGGAGCTGAGAAGTCTCTCCTACCCAGGATCTCAGCAAAGCCCTCCCAGGCCCACACCAAGGAGCTGCTGCTGCTGCAGCAATCTGGAGTTTCCTGGGGATAAACTGCAGTGACCCCATCTCCGGAGGAGCTGCTGAGCTCAGACCGGATCCAAACCCACACAATAAAAGCGGAGTCTTTGGGAGCAGGAGCTGCCAGCTGCGATCTATCAGGGAACAGACAGCACATGGCTGGGGCGAGAGCACTTGCAGGGGGAGGCAGAGGTGGAGGGAGCGGGAATCTCGGAGCTCTCCCAGGAAGGCAGCGCTGAGCAGCGCCGGGGCTGTTCATTATCTGCAGCTTTCATCCCTCCCACATCCTGCACGGCAGAAGAAAAAGTTGTCAGGGCAAAGTGAACATGGGCGGGAGGGAGAAAAGAGATGAAAAGAGTGAAAAAGGCAGGAGCGGGAGGAGCAGAGGGTGAAGCAGGATCCAGCTTTTCCAGAGGGAGGGTGCCAGGGCCAGGGGGGCACAGCCTCGGCTGATAAGGAGCTTTTTGCCCACCAGGATCCCAAGAATTCCCACACAGCTCCGGCAGCCAAGGGGTGGGGTATTTTCCCTCTGCCAGCACGATGACATCTGCTGCAGGAATTCTGCTCCCCTGGCTCCCCCAGGCTGGGTGGGATTTTTCCATGCGCTTACGGATCAGCCTAAATCAACAAAACCCCCGAACCTGCAGTAAAGGAAGAGACTGGGAAGGGCTGGAGCACTAAACCCTGACCTTTGCTAATCCCCCGGCAATAACTGCAGGCGAGAAGTTTGCTGCAGGCACTGGCAGACTTTGCTCTCCCCACGGGCAGCGCTTTTAACCTTCAGAGCAGCCGGGCTTTGCCGTCAGCCCGGAGCAGCAGCTGCGGGGCCGGGAATGGCCGTGGGAGCTGGGAGCTGCTCCCAGCACGATCCCTGCGCTGTCTGGCCACGGGGCTGGGGCTTCCGGGGAAGCTGGGATGTGCCGCTGGCCCCTCAGGAGACCTGCGAGCAGCAGCACCTCCCTTTGCTGACTTCTCCACTTCTAAAAATGGGGATAACGAGGCTGAGGCCTTGGAGATGTTGCTATAAAAAACAATCCCCGTGTAGCAGCTGGAGCTGGGAAGGTGCTCCTGCTTCCAACCAAAATATGGATGTTCCGAGCAAATTCCTTGGCTCGTCCGGCAGCATCAGGACCCTCGCTCGTGAGCCAGGCCCGGTTTTGGTTCCAGGGCTCAGGTCCCTGGTGTCCCTGCTCGGTCACGATGCAAATCCAGGCTGTCCCCAAGCACCGGATTTATGCAAACCCTCGCCCGTGGCAGCACTCAGAGCATCCCCAGCTCGGAGAAATAAATCGAGGGTGGCAAAGCTGAGCAACACCTGCTGCAAGCCCAGCCCCAGCCCTCCTCCTCCTCACCCAGACCACCACGGGGCAGCCCCTGGCCCTCGGCCAGGCAGGAGCAGAGCTTCCGCTTCCCGCCGGGAATATTCCCGTCCAGACCCACGATCTGTCAGCCGTGGCACGCTCTGGCCTGGCAGGGAAGCTGTGCAGAGGTGTTTGCACCAGAACGAGAGGCAGATGGAGCGGCCTGGGGGGCTCGGGGCAGCAGGACGCCTGCACGTCCCAGCTCGCGGACGCCCGAGGACAAAACCCAAAGCCTCGAGCACGGACGCAGGATTCCCGCCGGACGAGTCGAGATCCCTGCCCCCAAAATGCTTCAAAAGGCAATAAAATCCCTGACAGGTGAGCAGATGTGCCTGGTCACGGGGCTCGAGGGCACAGCGAGACCCGGCCCGGCTTTCCCCGCGCCCTGAGCCCGTCACGTTCTCGTCGGTGTCACCGGCTGCTGCCGCATCCGTGCGGGGACAGCGGCGGTGACTCAGGGAAGGCAGTGACTCATCCAAAGCCTGCCCAGGTCTGTGCTGATGGAATCGCTTCCTCAGTGCCGCTTTCTGCAGGCGCGGACCCGGCCTGCAGCTTTGCGACCCCTCTGCCTCCTCTGCCCCGCGACGCGCCCCGGAGCCCGGCTGTAAATCCGGGCAGGGCTTGTTTTCCTTCGGGAGCTGCGCCCGACTCCTCTTCAAGCAGAAAATAAACACCGAGTCTGTCGCCTCTGAGTTATGGGCGAGTTTAGAGGCTGCAAGTGTGAAAAAGTTAATTGCCTGACACTCCAGTTAATCACCCGAGCGCTCCGGTCGCTCTGCGGGGCTGTGCCAGGGCCACCCCCGAGGGGCGGCTTGTGTCAGACCTGTCACCGTCCCGAAGTGCCCCGGCAGGAGGGTGCCCCGCGCCTGTCTCTGCTCGCCGGGCTCTTGCCCAACCACCCGGGTGTTGCAATCCCGGCCCCAGACACGGGAGCTCGGAGGGTTTCGTGCTCGTGTGGATTCGCACGGATAGGGGGGGTGGAGGGGAGAGAAAAACCCACTTGGTGGCTTTCTTTGAACGCCCTCGGATGTTCGCAAAGCCATCAGCGGGTGAGGCCCGCCCGGGACCCCCGGGGCTCGCACGGGGCTGGGCATGGACGGAGCACGGGGAGTTTCCATCCGGAAAGTGGAAAACAAGGATTATGGAGCACGGTTGTTCCCCTCCATGAGGCAAACACCGTGTGGAGCACAGGGAGTTCCCATCCGGAAAGCGAAACCCATGGAATTGCAGGGCTCAGGGAGTTCCCATCCCCAAATTAAAAAACAACCACTCGACACCAGCGAGCTGCCCCGGGTGGACTCCCCCTCCCCAAGGAGAAATTTTCCAGGCGGCCCCTGCGTGCCCTGCCGGCTCCCAGGGCCCTGGAGCCAGGCGCAGCAGAGCTCTGGCCTGATTTCATCCCGGGATTTGTGTCTGTGCCGGCGCGGCGCTGGTGGCTCTGCTGGTTCTGGTTCATGTTAAGCGCAGCGCTAATGGGATCCATGTGACTGCGCCGCTCCTCGCAGGAACAGCCCCGAAACGGACGGGAACGCGTCTACCGGGAGCCTGCCTGCAGCTCGTCACTCCCGGGGAGGCCGGCGGGCAGTGCCAGCCCCGGGCAGTGCCAGCCCCGGGCAGTGCCAGTCGCGGGCAGTGCCAGCCGCGGGCGGCCAGCGGGGATTCTCTGTCGTCTCCTTCCCGTTCCCGGGAGCTGCTCTGGGTGGGATTAGCGGCTCCCCGGGGAGCTGCCGGGCTCTGGAGCAGGAGCGCATCCCTGCTTTGGGGAGCTCCCCCCCCGCAGCAGCGGCAGCAGCCGCGTCCCTGCGCGTGTGAGCGCGCGTGAGGAGCGGGGGGCAGCGCGGCGCAGGGGCTGGGCACGGATGGGCAGGGGAGCAGGAGAGGAGGGCAGGAAGGGCTGGAGGAACCAGGGGAGCAGGGCAGGCAGGGATGGGGAGCCAGGGGAGGAAGGCAGGAAGGGCTGGGGAGCAGGGCAGGCAGCGCTCGCTGCTGCCAGGCTCGCGAAGAGCCCGCTTTGCCTTCTCCTCATGCCCACAAAGGCTCTTTGTGAGCCGCTCGGGGCTGCGGGAGAGGAGGGGCAGCGCTGCCTCGGGCTCCGGGAGCTGGGCAGGGCTGGTTTCGGGAGGGACACGCACTGAGCTGGGGCTGGCACAGCACAGCCCGACCCCGGAGCTCCGGGGCCTGCAGCCTCTCTCTGCTCGCCCCAGAGCCCAGCCCGAGGGCAGGAGCTGAGCTCGGGCAGCCTTTGCCTCTTGCCGAGAAGGAAACCGGCCCGCCCCAGCCCTCCCTGGGAGCTGCCGAGGCTGGATTTGGGATGGAGTCAGCCAGACCCTCTCCTCCTGAGGGATCTGCTCGCTCAGGCGCTGACATCACCATTTCAGCTTTGCCGGGCCTCGGCGCTGGAACAAGGAATCAATCTCCGTCTCGCTGCCCGCTCTGTCCAGCTGGGTGGCAGGGCCTCGCTCCCGTGGCAGCATCTGGCACAGCAGGGCTCGGCTCCGCCAGTGCCAGCAGGAAATGTCATTAGCACTGCCACTGCGGAGGCTGCAAGGAAGAGAGGTTTAATATTTAATTCCAGACCTGGCGTGGTGGCAGCTCCTCAGCGCTGCTTCCCAACCCCACCGCGGGGCTCCAGCAGGAAAAAAGCTGCGGAATCCCAAATCCCACCTCCCCCAGTGCTCGGCACCTATTTTTTATTTTTTCACCGGCATGAGCCAAGTGGGAGCGAGCCAGCCGCGGTTCCTGGGCACCGTCAGGAGGAAGGGGAGAACTCTGAAAGCCAAATCTGCGTCAGCTCCCTGAGAAGGAGGACGGGAACTGGCGCAGCAACAATGCGTGCATTCAGCTCCTGTCAGGCTGCCGCAGCTGTACCTGTTCCACGTTCCCAGCACGGAAAAACGAAGGTGTTTTCTGCACGAGGCACCGTCCCAGCCCTGCCTGGTGGGGCTCAGTGCTGGGTGAGCGGCCGGACCTGGTGATCGGAAAGGTCTTTTCCGGTTATCAGTGCTGTGATTCCGTGATCCCCGTCCTTCTGCACCGGGTTAGCCACGCTCCCCCCACATCCCCTCCCCTCTGCAGCTCTGCAGGGCACCAAACACCAGCGCCTAGGCCTCCACCCCCAAGCCAGGAACCGCAAAGCAGCGAGGGGGAGACAGGAAAGTGTCTGGGATGGAGGAGCATCTGTCCCACCGAGCCGCGAACTCCCCTCGCCAAAGAAAGGGGGAAATTCGCAGCGGCATTCGCAGGCGTTGTCCCGCGGGCTCCCCTCCTCCCTGTCTGGCACTCCTTCCCCGGCACTGCCGGCTCACTCGGGAGTGTTTATCCCCCTCTCCGGCCGGGTGTGAACCGCTAATTGCTGTTGACACTCGCCAGGCTGCGAGGTTCCGCTCCCCCCATCCCGCGCTGGCTGCTGGAAGCTCCCCTGGCAGCGGCCGTGCCGGGTGTGAAGTCCCACCCTGCCCTCACCCGCCGCCACCTCGGGGGTGACGGCCGGACCTGGGCTCCTCAGCAGCTCTTCCTGGGCTTTTCTCTGGGATTCTTGCGGCTGCCCCATCCCTGGAAGTGTTCCAGGCCAGGTTGGACGGGGTTTGGGCCAGACTGGGATAACGGGTGGCACCCCCGCCCGTGGCACGCTCTCAAAGGGGCGGCAGGACCTCCCCCCGTTAATGCTCCACCCGCGACCAAAAATGCCTTTAAAGAGGAGCCAAGGGCCGCAGTTGGTGTCTGGAGGCAACACCCGCAGTGCGAGGGTGGCCAGCCCGGGCGCTCCGTGTCCTTGGGAGACGCTGTCCCTGCTCCCGCAGAGCTCAGTCCCACCGGGATCAGCCTCTGGAGCATCCCCAAGGGACGTCAAGGAGTGACAGCTATTCCCGGTGTCCCCAGGCTGTCCCCTCCCTCCTGTCACCGAAACGGCTCCGTGTTTTCAGGATGAAAGGCGTCCTGGGGACAGGAGAAGTGTTATAAACAAATAAATAAAATCTCAGCGCTGAGAGGGGGAAGGGGAGGGGAAGGGGCTCCCGGGGAACGAGGCAGCCTCGTAAAAGGATGACGCAGGCGGCGAGAGCCTTGGAAGGATGCCAGGGGATCTGGAAAACAGGTTCTGGGGAAAAACACCCTCCTGCCGGCTCCTTCTGACGCGGGCAGGCGCGGGCGGTGCAGGGCTCGCGGGTCCCCCAGCCCCTGGAGCACCCCCCAAAAAAATCCCAGCCTGCCTGCGCTGCCCGGAGCCATTCCCGGTGCTCCTCCCAGCGCAGATCCGCGGGCTGGGCTGCAGCAGAGCAAACGCAGCCCTGCCCCACACGGGCGCACAAAGCCCCTTCCCCGGCAGCTGCCGAGGTGCGAATCACCCAGAGCCGATTGAACCTGGGAACAATGCGGAGGATGACTCCCACTTCCTTCCCACCATTGTCTCCCGGCCGCAGGGATGGGGAAATCTTCCCTCAAGTGCCTCCATAGGAGGTTTTTTTTTCTTTACGAGGCCGCCGCTTTGTTTTGCGGGAGTGTCTCCGAGCACCCCGAGGTCTGGGGAGGAGCAGGGGGGATGCGAGGCCACGGGCGCTGCTGATCCCGGCTGGGATCCTCTCTGTGCCATGGAAAAAGTGGCCGGGATGCAGCGGGCACGGCTCTGTGTGTGCGCAAACCTGGCGTGCCCAGCCCCAAATTAACAGGGAAAATGCGATTTTCTAGGAGTTAGAAGGGGAAGGAGAGAGGAGAGGGATCATGTTCCGAGCTTTACCCTGTGGGGTTTGGTGGGGCTGTGCCTTTCTTAGGTAGATCCGGCGCGTGGCTCGGGATCCGGCAGCTAAAACCTGGATCGGGCTTCGGGAAAAGCCCAGGCAAAGGCTGCCAGCAGGAACCTGCGAGCGGAGGTTCCTCCCCGAGCCTCCTGAGTCACCTCTGGTCTCATCAGCTGCTCAGGCCGGGTACAGGGAATGTGTCTGAAGGGCTGGGGTGACTCTGAAGGGCTGGGGTGACTCTGAAGGGCCGGGATGAGTCTGAAGGGCCGGGAGACGCGAGCGAGCCCCGGAGCTCTCGGTGCCGCCGCGCCCCGGCTGAGCCGTGGCACCGCTGCCCGCCAGCGCTGTCCCCGCGGCACCGGCGCTGTCACAGAGCCCGGCTCAGCTGCCAGCCCAGCTGAGCTCAGGGAACCCGCCCTGCCCGTGCTGCCCGCCTGAGAGCAGGGCAGGCGCTCCCCTCGGCCCAGCCGGGCGGGGGATCGGGCTCCCCCGGGGAGAATTTGGGCGCGGATGCCGGCCCTGCCCTGCCCGGGAGGTGCCAGGAAAGCAGAATTAAGGTGCCGTCAGCACGAGCACGCGCGGGGCTCTCGGTCTGCCACGATCCCAAAGTGCCCGGGGGGTTTTTGCAGGGTGAGCAGCTGGGGCAGAAATGCAGAGGCTCTGCGGCTGGCGTGGATCAGGGAATCGTGGATGGGACCTTAAATCCCATCTCCTTCCACCCCCTGCCCTGGGCAGGGACACCTTCCACTGACCCAGGTTGCTCTGACCTGGCCTTGGACACTTCCAGGGGTGGGGGAATCCCCGGAATAACCTGCGCCAGGGCCTCCCCACCCTCCCAGGGAGGAATTCCTTCCCAATATCCCATCTAAACTTTGACCATTCCCCCTTGTCCCGTCACCTCGTGCCCCTGCGAACAGCTCCTCTCCAGTTTCACCAGTTACACCTCCGACACCCACCAGTTACACCCCTCTGGAAGCAGAGGAGGAGCTGCCCAGCCAGGGACGGAGCTGCTCTGAGTCCTGCAAGAGCCCGAGGCATCCTCAGTGGAGCAAATTCCATGGGAAGGCCCGGCAGAGCCGGGATTTACATCTTGGCAGGAGAACTGGTTTTGCGGTTTAGTCCCTGGAGAGGAGGGTTTAATCCCGAGCTCTGGAGCCGCCTGGGCAATTCCCCGAGCTCCCCACGCGTCAGGAAAAGGAGAGGAATCATCGTTTGCGTGTCTGCGTTGTCCCAGCTCTGCGGGGCCGGGGATTTTCCTTGTTCTGGGCGGGTGCCTGCAATCCCGGTAAAAGCTCGGGGTGAGCTCCCAGCGCTTCCCCGGGGCCGCGGGGAGAGGCTGCGGGCTCGGCCACCGCCCGGGCTGCCGCGAACGAGGGGTGGGGCGGTCACTCATCGGTGTTTAATGAGGACATTAAACCCCAGCGCTCGGGAGCCTTTGGGGAGCAATTGTGCCGGGCAGAGCCGGCTCCGGGGAGGGCCACTCGATAAATTAACTTTGGCAGCGCTCGCCGACCGCGTCACGCCAATGAGGCGACCGAGAGTGAAGAAGGAGCTGGGCTGGAAAGGTGGGCAAGAGAGGGAAGTCCTGGAGACAATTGACAGAGACAGGGCAGGGGGAAGGACCGGTGATTCCTCCCTCCATCACGGTGACAGCGCTCGAGGAGTTAAGGAAAACTGACAGCCTCTCCCCAAAAACAAAAAAAAGCCTCCCGTCCCTCTTGCAGCACCGGTGCCTCAGAAGTCCTTTCCGGCACCCCAAATGAGCTGTGAAGGGCTGGGAGGGGTGGGAGCAGCGCCCAGAGTGTCACCAGTGTCACCCCTGCCCCGGTCTGGGCTCTGGGACGGCGCCGGGGGACAGCCCCCAGCCCCCATGGGATGGCCCCGTCTTCCAAAGGGTTTTTGCTGCTCTCGAGCTGAGGGAACAGAAGGAATTTGGAGTTTAACCCCTTTCAGGAGCTCTGCCAGTGCTTCCCAGCTCTCTGCAAGGACTCCACGAGTGTCCCCCTGGCCCCAGAGCGAGGTGTCCTGAGGGCCAGGCACCCATCACCCTCCTCCTGGCACTGTTTTCATCCCAAATTAGAACTGGGACAGCCAACCCCGTCCCTATCCCCTCGGAGAGCGGCAGCCTGTCCTTGCTGTTGATCTTGGCCACCCTGGAACTCGCAGTATTTTTCCAGCTGCAGTTCGGGGTTGGCTCTTTCTGCCTCTTTTTCCTTTTCTCCCTTTTTTTTTTTCCCCAATCCAGATTCCTCTCCAGCGGTGCTGTCCCCCACGGAGAAGCGCAAACGCCCTCCCGGGTGCCAAAGGCGATGCCACGAGCGCGGAGACACGCGAGGAAGTCAGGGCAGGGCAGGAGCGCGCAGGGCTTCCCCTTCTCCGGACACGAACTCCCCGACACGGAAACGGCCACCACGGAGCGGGGCCGTGGCCGCGGGGCCGAGCCCTGCCTCTCCCTGCTGCTTCCCCTGCCCGCTTCCCCATCCCAAGCTCCGGAGGGGCCCAGGAGGGCACCGGGGTCGCGGTTCTGGAGCAGCAGGAGGAGCAGCGCGGGGAGGTTGGGATGAGCCAGGGCGCTCCCGCGGGGTTTTGCCAAGCCTGTTGTGGTCACCTGGGACTCAGCTCCGTCCTGACCTCGATCCAAGCACTCCATGGGAACGTTTCCTCCTATTAAAAACGGCAGAAAACGCCACGATCCTGCCCCCTTCCCTCTCAGTGCCGGCCTGGCCGAGCCCCCTACGCTCACCCAGACAGAGCCCTTGGCCTGGGCCGGCCCCCCCCAGCACTGGGCAAGCACTGGGACGGTGTCCCGGGGAAGCGGTGGGGTCTCCATCCCTGGAAATGCCCCCGAAACCAGCGGACGTGGCACTTCCCCGAGCTGCCTCAGCGGCCCCCAGGGGGTGCCTGCTGACCCTGGGGGGGTCTTTCCCAGCCTCGGTGATTCCCTGGCTCCCCAAAGCCGAGCAGGTCCTCGCGCCCCCGGAGCCCCTGAGAATCCCCCGGAGCTGGCTGGGGGTGGGAGGGCTGGAGCTGTGCCCGGCGTGGGGAGCTGAGACAGCACCCAGAGGCGGTGTCACACACGGCCCTGGGTGCCACCGCCGCCCCCGCCGAACCCTCTGGGGCCCGGCCGCGTGGCACGGCTGATTACAGGGAATTAGCGCCGCCCGCTAATTGCAGCGCCCGGCCCTTGGGTGGATGCCTCGGAGTCAGGCTCACCTCTCCTGCTCCTCCCCCTCTCCCGGTTTTCCCTCGGGAAGCCGCGTCTGGCTCCTCCGTCACCTGCAGATGTCCTGGAGCTGAACCTCGCTCCGAATCCCTCGGGGTCTCACCGACTGGGCGAAGGGGAACGGCTTCAAACTGCCAGAGGGTGGGATTTTGGGATGAAATCCTTCCCTGTGAGGGTGGGGAGGCCCTGGAATGGATTTCCCAGGGAAGCTGTGGCTGCCACATTCCTGGGAGTGAACCAGGCCGGGTTGGAGCAGCCTGGGATAGTGGAAGGTGTCTGTGGGGTGGGATGGGATGAATTTTAAGCTCCCTTCTGACCCAAACCACCCTGTGATTCCATGAAAACCCAGAGATCCTGGAATCCTGAGAACCCTCGTCTGTCCCTGCAGCCAGGACCCCCTCATTTTGGCTGCAAGGCCGCCCCAGAAGGAGCAGGAGGGGACGGGGAAGGTGGAGGAGAGGCGGGGCTGCAGGAGGCTCCCCGCGAGCCCTTCAGGGCCCCAGGCAGAACCCTGGCAGTGTTTGTGCTTTTTCTGCGGCGTTTCCAGGCCGGGCCCCGGGGGAACCGGAGCTCTCAGCTGAGTTTTCCGAGCAGATTTCCCCAGTGGGTAAGTCCCGGGTGCTTTAAACCGCTCCGGCGACGCTCGTGGCTCCCGCCACAGCGTGCCTGCGTGTCCCTGCCCTGGGACAGGCAGTTCCCATCAGCAGCACAAGGACAGCTTTGTCCCCAGCGAGGGCCGGGGCTGCCCGCCCGGGCTCCTCAGCTGTGGCACGGCTCCCCTCCCACGCAGGGCCGCCCCTGCCCTGGCTGCCAGCCTGCCTACGNCCCTCCCCGGGCTGCCGGCCTGCCTACGTGTCCCTGCCCGGCTCCACGGGGACAAACCGCCGGCAGCGGCCGGGCTCCGCTCCCCGCTCCGGGGTGAAGCCGCATCCGTGCCGGGAGGCTGCTGCTGCTGCGGGACGGGCGTAAAATGTGTGCGAGGGACTCCCTGTGCCCCCGGGGCTGCTCCTTCCGCTGGGTGTCCCCGGGGGAAGGAGCTGATAAGGCCCTGTTTCCACACATCCCATCCCATCCCATCCCATCCCATCCCATCCCATCCCATCCCATCCCATCCCGAAGCCGCTCCAAGCCGGCCCCATCTGCGCTCCCTCCCCAGCGAGTTCTCCCGCCGGGAGCGGGCAGGGAGGGAGTGGGAACATCTGGCGGAGGACGGAGCGAGGCTGCAGAGCCTGGAAAAGGAGGAAGGAGATGCGGAACAGCTGCCGGGGACCCGGCAGCGCCGCGGGAAGGGCTGCGTGCCGGCGCACACGTGCGGGATCCAGATTGATCCCATACCTGCCACCCCGGGGAGGGGCTGCCCCGCTGGGGACGCCCGTGCCAGGCGGGGTTTGGGGACGGGGGCAGAGGTTTCTCGGGGTGGCTCTGCTGGGAATCAAAGGGGGCTCTGTGGCCCAGCGGCCGCCGCACGTGTGGGCTCAGCCAGCCCTGGAGCGCTCTGGGACACAGCTGGGAGCTCTCCTCGGGCTAAGCCCGGCCCTAAAAGAGCTCCTGGCTCGGGGGAGCGGCTGGACAGGGTGCCCTGGGCCTGGGCAGCAGCCATGGGAACGGGCAAATCCGGATGGGAATGGGCAAATCCGGATGGGAATGGGCAAATCTGGATGGGAATGGGCAATCTTTGTGCCTCTCCTCGAGATCCTCCCATGCAGAGCAACTCTGCACCTTCCCAGTGAATTCAGAGCTGGTGTCCCTGCTCCCCTGCAAGCTGGAGGGGCTGGAGTACATCCCAGGCTGCTACGGGATTGCCCAGCAGCTGGAATCCTGCCTGCCTTGCCCTTTTTTTGGGGGTCAGAGGCACCTTGCTGAACCAACACCCAAGAGCCGAGGGTGCCACAGGCAGAGAGGCAGAGCCAGAGCCCTTTGGAGAGGATGGAGAGGATGGAGAGGGTGGAGAGGATGGAGAGGCTGCTCCCCCTGAGCCAGGCGGGGCTGGGGGGCTCTCAGGGGCCAGGCAGGAGCAGGGCAGGACAAAATGTGCCTCTGATCACAGGCAAACCCACGGCTGCAGCACAGGGTCGATCCTGGAGCTCAGGGGAGGGGGGTGAAGGCTAAAACCGGGCTTGTTCCTGGCTAAAGGCAAAGATCCAGCCGGGAAATCACCTGGAAGCACAGCCCCGGAGACACCAAACAGCACAGCCGGGGCTGGAACCGCCGCGGGGGCAGCTCCTGCCGCATCCTGAGCCCGGATGCCGGAGCCAAGCGCGAGGCAGGGGAGGCAGCGCTCCAGACGCTCGAATTTGCTCTCTGTGACAAATCACACCCACCCGAGGCAGGCAGCTCTTTGAAAACCTATCCCGGGGTGTTTATTATAGAACCAGCTGCCCCGGCTGCTGACAGCCAAATTGCAGAGGGCTGCTGGATCCACGAGGGCTCCGCGGAGCACGGGCACCCCCGGCGCGCCCTCCCTGCGCCGGGCGGCACGGAGGATCCTCGGATCCTGCTGGGGTTTAACCCAGGGCTGGGGAGAGCCTGGCAGCTCGGGGTGTGAGGGCTCAGGCCAGCCCCTCCAGCCCTGCAGAGCGCTCTCGCTCTGGAGAAAACTCGGCGTTCGCGCAGGCAGGGAGCTGCCAAGTTCCCGGTGCCAGAGAGAGAGCGCAGACGGGAATACTTAAATGGGAGAGGCGAGGCCAGGGCCCTTTCATCCAGCTCTGCGCCCTGGCCACGCTGCTCTGCGCCGCTGCTGCCTCCAGCCACCCCGTGCCAAGGCTCCGAGGTGCCTCTGTGTCCCCGGGAAGGATTTTCCTTGGGAGTTTTTTTTGGTTAAAACAGCAAAAATTCCACCTCCAGCCCCCAAGGTAACACATGAAGTGTCCGTGGAACGGCTTTGCAGCCCAGGAAAATTGGTGTGGAGGCACCCAGGGCTGCCAGGAGGGGGTTTCAGTGCCACACACGGGTGCCAGGGCTGTTTGCAGGCTCACAAAGCCCGGGGTTATCGCGGGCAGGGGGTCAGCGGGGTTGGTTCCTGGCCCTGCCGCCGCCGCGCAGGGTGAGTCACTTCCCTTCTATCTCAAGCATTTCCCGCTGGGAAAAGGGATTGATAACCACAGGTGTGTTTGTGGGGTTTAACTCCAGAGCGGCCAGAGAGCGGCGGGGGACAGCAGGGGAGGGACAGGGACTGCTGGGCTTCCTCCGCTTTCATCTGCCAGCGCTGCGCTGAGGAGCCCTGAAGGCTGGAAAAGACCCCCAGGAGCACCAGGTGCCTCTGGCAGCAGCAGCAGGGAAGGCAGCGGTGGTGGCTCAGTGGCCCGGCTGGGACACGGGGCTCCGTCCCGGGGCGTTTTAGGTGTCCCCGAGCAGCCCAGGCTGGGCCGTGCGAGCCAGACCTGCAGCAAAACCCTGCCCAGCCTGTCCAGGAGGAGCAGAGCTTCTCCCAGCGCCTCCAGCACCGGGAGCAGCTCGGGCTGGGAGCCTTCCCTGCCCCTCTCAGCTCAGCCTGTGCCGGGAAGGGAATCACCCCGGGCTCGGCGGTGCCGGGGCGGTGGCAGAGCGGGAGGTGAAGCAACCCTTGCAGGTGGCCCGGGGCCAGCGGGGCACGGCCCCCAGAGCCCGGCCAGGACGCGGTGACCCGGGGACAGGCGCCCAGCCCGGCCCACGGCACAGCCCTGACCCCGCCGGGCCGGGGGTGAGGACAGCAGCGATTCCCACAGGGGGAGTGCCGCGGGAACACCTGCCAGGAACGGCCTCTGCCCACCTGGCAGGGTGACAGGCGCTGGAACCCGGCTCTCTGGCCCTTGCTGGGAGACAAGGTGCGGCCCCCAGCCCTGTCCCGGGACGGTGCTGGGATCTCTGAGCCCTCCTCTGCCCCTCGGGATGAGCGAGGTGCAGCCCCCAGCCCACCCCGAGCCCCGTCCCAGAGAGGTGCTGGGATCTCTCCTCCCTCCTCACCCATTTGGGATGAGCGAGGTGCAGCCCCCCCAGCCCACCCCGAGCCCCGTCCCAGAAAGGCTCCGGGATCTCCGCTCCCTCCTCAGCGACTTGGGAGTCCCTCTCCCCCTCTCCTGGCCCTGCTGGTGTCTGCCTGCTGACTGGAGCTGTCATTATCAGCTCAATAAATCTCTGGCGCGGGTTTTATTGAATCCCTGCCTGAGGGGGAACAAGCCTGTAAAGGTTGAGGAGAGCAGAG
>VXAZ01001655.1:1370044-1386599 GCA_013399875.1 Gymnorhina tibicen
CGGGAGCTCCGGAATGGAAGGAGCCGGGCACAATGGCCTCGCTCCTCTTTTGTTTCAGCCTTGATTTCGCCCCCCTCTTACGGAGCCTCCTGAATAATTCAGTGTTATCATTCAGGATGATGCCGGGTTATTACAAGGCTTCCTTCCCTCCCGTCCTCCCCCTCCTCCTCCTCCTCTTCCTCCTTCCCCCCTCCCCCTCCCCTCCCATAACCTTTAAATTCTTTTCACACGTGAATGGGTTCAAAGGAAGTCGAGGAAGGCAAACACACAACGAGGAGGTTGCTGCTCTGCCCCTCCGCTGTCAGCTTGATAAATATAATGTGTCACCAATTAAAAACTCATTGCCATTCTCCTGCTGCAGCCAGGCCTCGTTAGGGCCCTCCTCCCGGGGTGGCTCCCAGGAGCTGCCGCTATCATTGTTGATAACAGAGGCGCTGGGTTTTTCCCATCCCGGGCCATTTCAGGGCTCCACATTGGCATGTAAATAAGTTATTCACCCGGCATCACTCGCTGATAGAAAAATGACCATGAAACTCTTTGATTTTGGGTTTGCTCTTGTCACCGGCGCACAATGAAATCGAGAGTTGCAGTTTTGTGGCTGGGGCTTGTGGAGGGCTTTTATTATTTTTTTTTTTCTCTCTCTCTCTCTCTCTTTTTTTTTTTTTTTGGGCCTTTTCTCTTTCCCAACTCTCCCTTTGCAGCGTTTGTATGGAAACGGTGCCATCCCGCAGTTCAACGCCGGGTGTGACCTGCGAGGTGTCCCCACTCCAGCAGAGCAGATCCTTGTTTGTTTTTTCCCCTCCCCAGGCACGTTCAGAACCGATCCGGGTCATGCAGGAAGAGCTGTTGGCTTTTTTTTTCCTCCCCCCTCTTCTTTTTTTTGGGCTCTCGATGCCTTTGGAGAACAAGGAAGGGATCCCCGGACTCTTCCCCACCGGGAACCTGGGACAGTGCCACAGCTCTGCCCTGCCCCGGGGTGCAGCCAGGGAAAGCCAGAGCTGACGGTTTCCCTGGAATATCGATGCATTCCCTGCCTCTCTCCAGCTGCTTTCCCCGGAGGGATTTGCATTCCCGTTGGCAGCTCCCAAACCGAACGCGTCCTGCGCGGTTTTCCCCTCATTCTGCCTCGACTTCTGGGCGCTGGGCACCTCCCCCGGCGCTCAGAGCTCGCCCACAGCCTCCGGAAACTTCATTCCCTGGCCACCAAAATCCAGGGGAGGTCGGTCCTGCCGGTCCTGGATCCCAGCACGCGCTCCTGGGCAGCAGCCAGGTGAAGGGGATTTATCCCGGGGCAAAAAGCCGCGGGGTTTTCATCGGGAAAACTCCAGGACGTGGCTCGAAGGAAGGGCCGGGCCTGGGGTTTGGGAACCCAGTTGGATGAAATGTGGGAATCTCCTGCGGTCAGAGCTCTTCGTTTTCATTTTAAGGTCTCCAGTGCTTTGCTCTCGACCCACACCAACCTGAGCCGGGACATTTCCGGACAGAAACCACCACGACCGAGCTCTGGGGCTTTTTTTTGGCCTCTGTTTTGTGTTGTTCGGGGCTTTTTTTGTTTTTAACTTCAGCAGAGCTTTTGGAGAGGGATGGGAGAATCTTCAATTCAGGGGAGCTGGGCCAGGGTTTGAGTGATAAAGATGCTTCTGCGCAGCGTTTGAAGTGGAAATTCATGCAGATTTGGAGCCTGGATGCTCCCAGCAACGTTCTGGGAAGCTCTGCTTGTTAGATCCACGGAATAAAGGCACGAGTTCCTCCCTCCCACCCCAGCCCAGCTCATCCCCGGCCTCTCTCCGGGCACGGTCTGGAGTCTCTGAAGTTCCCCCTCGCCTGCCAAGCCCCACCTGCGAGAGGGGGAGTTCCCTGGAGCTGGAAGACAAAAGGATTTGCAATCAAAGCCTTGGAATGGGGGAAAGAAGAGGAGGGGAAAAAGGGCACCAGGAAGTTTTTCCCCATTCCGGGCTGGCTGGGAAGCGGAAGGGGGAGAGCTGTGGGTCCTTCCTGCCCCATTTACAGCATGTGGGGACAGGGATGTCTCCCAAAATCTCTCATCCCCCCCCTTTGTGGCCCCACGGTGGGAAGAGGGTGATGGAATTTCATCCCGTGGGACACAGATTTGCCTCTCCGGGCAGCGCTGTCCTTGCTCGGCTTCCAAGAGAAAAACGTCTCCACTTTGGTGGGGAAAAATCAGGAATAATCTCAGTGGGTGAAGCAGAGGGAGGAGAAGAAATATTGGAATTCTTACTTTGTATTCCCAATCTCATCCCTCCTTTTAAACTAAGTGGATTTTGAGGGAGTTGGGAGGTAAAAAAAAAAATTCCACAGCAAAAGTCTGCGACTCAACCGGGGGTTTGGAATGAGATGATCTTTAAGGGCCCCTCCAACCCCAAACCCGGGATTCCAATCCCAAATTCTGGGATTCGGTAACGAGAATTTCATTTTTCAAAAGCCCTAAAAGAGAGGGGGGAGGAAACTGTGGCCTCGCTGGGGAAACGAGAGGGGAGGTGCGGTGTGGGAAAATCCATCTCGGGGGGCAGCGGGAAGAGCAGGACGAGCGTTTTGTTCTCCAGGGAAATCCTTCCCCGCCGGGTGTTTGGCCAGCGGGAAAAGGGAAGGAAGCAGAACTCAGGGCATTCAGGAAAACGCTGGAATTGTCCTAAAAATCCCAATTCTTGTGCCACCTGAAAGGCCTTTCTGAGGTGTGGGAAAGGCAGCTCCGGGTGCTGGGCACCGCGGGGTGACTTCTCCCTCCCTCCTCCCGGGATTATTCCCCTCACCCTCGGTCTGACATCCCCAAAAACTGGGATGAAGCCCCGCTTTTCTGCCACTTCCTCACCCCTCCTCCTCCTCCTCCTCCTCCTCGTTATTCCTCAACTTCCCAAGGCCCCCCGTCCCCTGTGTTTCCGCGGCTGCAGCGCCCGAGGCGAGGAGCCGGGAATGTTTATCCCTGTCAGCCCCCGGCGGGCCATCCCCAGCCCCGGGGTCACCCCGGGGACTGACACCCTCACCCGAGCCCCCCTGCCCTCCTTAGAGATGCACCGGGCTGTCAGTAACGAGGCCGCCAGGTTCATTCAGCGCCCATCTCCCCGATCTCAAAAGATAATCTGGGAATAACTGGGACTTAAGAAACTGGTGGGAATCTGATTTTTTGGCGGCGCTGCCATTCAGGAAACAGATGGACATCTTATTTCGCCCTAATTTGATGGGCTTGCTTGACAAAATGGCAGAGGTTGCACTTTGCTACAATAATCAGCTGCCACTCAGACTTTGTAAGGGGCTTGTGGAGGTTTCTTCTTAATTAGACCGTGGCTCCCTATCGGGGAGGAGATGCCTGCACCGGCTCCGGGAGATTCCCAGCAGCTTCTCCGCCTCTGGAGCCTGGAAAAGAGCGGGGGGAAAAAACCCGGGGGGTTTTCGGGTTTGTGTCAGATTTGGGGGTTTTTTAAAGCCTCAGTTGGAAAATCAGGCTTGGGAGTGAGCTCGTGTTCCCGGGGATAATGAATTCATGGATTTGCTCCCTCTGCCCTGGGGCAGCTTTCCCTGGGCTGGGGGGTGCCTCGGGAAGCTTTGGAAAGCCTCGGGATTGCTCCCGGGTTTGCAAACCCCGCTTTTCGCTTGCAGAGAACTTCCCAGTGCTGCCCTTGAACCCCTGACCTCCTGTGCGGCTGCCCCGGCCCTCCGAGCCCGCTCCGGAGGGGATCCTCCGGGCAGATCCCAGGGGATCCTCCTGGGATCCCAGCTCCTCTCAGGCTGCTCTCCTTGCCGTCCACTCCGCAGCTAAAGAGCAATTGGGAGCGCTTTTAATTAGTCAGATGTAATTACCCGCAGCCCAGGGAAGTGCTGGAGTCACCATCCCTGGAAGAGCTCCAAAAACGAGGAGATTGGGGAAATGGTTGAGCGGGAACGCCGGGGGTGCTCGCTCCGAGGTTGGATTTCACGAATCTCGGAGCCTTTTCCGAAGTTTTCCCGAAAGTTTGGGGACTTTTTTCCCAACTCAGTGGCTCCGTGGTTCCGTGTTCGGTCTCCTCAGTCAGGTGCTGAGGGGTTCAAGAGCCGAACCAACCCAGCTGCCGCCAGACCCAGACTTTTCTGATGTCCTCTTCGCTCTCCTCATTCCCGTGCCTTTGGAGAAGGCATTTTTAGCTTCTCCCCGCAATTTCCTCGGGGAAAGCTGAAATTGCTGAGCCATCCGGAGACTCCAGGGTGGGAGAAGGCCCCGCTCCAGCCCGCCCACAAGGAATAAAGGGAGCTGCAGCGGGATCTGTGGAACAGGAGGCGCAGGATGCACAGGTTTCCCCCAAGGGCTCATCTGCCACCCCCCCAGCCTATCTGGCAGCTCTTGGCTGTGCTGTTGGACAATCCCTGGATGTCCGTCAGTCCCTGGATGTCCGTCAGTCCCTGGATGTCCATCCGTCCCTGGATGTCCGTCAATCCCTGGATGTCCATCAATCCCTGGATGTCCATCAGTCCCTGGATGTCCATGAGTCCCTGGATGTCCATCAATCCCTGGAAGTCCATCAGTCCCTGGATGTCCATCAGTCCCTGGATGTCCATCAATCCCTGGATGTCCATGAGTCCCTGGATGTCCATGAGTCCCTGGATGTCCATCAATCCTTGGATGTCCATGAGTCCCTGGATGTCCATCAGTCCCTGGATGTCCATCAATCCCTGGATGTCCATCAGTCCCTGGATGTCCATCAGTCCCTGGATGTCCATCAATCCCTGGATGTCCATCAATCCCTGGATGTCCGTCAGTCCCTGGATGTCCATCAGTCCCTGGATGTCCGTCAGTCCCTGGATGTCCGTCAGTCCCTGGCTGTCATTAAGACACTGCATTTGTTGGTGTTTAGGAGCAGTGAGAAAGAACCCGCCGAGCCCATGGAAACGTGGAACAGTTTGGGCTGGAAGGGGCCATGAGGATCATCCAGTGCCACCCATCCCACGGGCAGGGACACCTCCCACTATCCCAGTTTGCTCCATCCAGCCTGGCCTTGGACACTTCCAGGGATGGGGAATCCACAGCTTCTCCTCTGTGCCAGCTTTGTGCCTCCTTCTGCTGGGGGCCTTTAGCAGCCCCTCTGTCTGTTTGGGGCGTCAGTCTGAGCCTCTCCGGCACTTCCCTCACCCTAAAACTTCCCCTAAAAACCATCCAGAGGAGCAAACCTTCCTCCTCCTCCATGGAGATCCTCACCAAAAAATCAGTTTCCCCCTTGCTGCCCATCAGCTCGGAGACGCTTTTTTTTTTTTTCTCTGCCTCTTTGCGAACCTCCGAGGTGACCTTCCCACTCCCCCAGGCCGCAGAGGAGCCGGAGTTTGCAGCGAGGTCATTCCACCTGCTCCGAACGCAGCCCCTGGAAGGAGCCAGGCCGCGGAAGGGATCCCAGGAACCTCCTCGGGGATGCCGGACCCCTCCGCCCGCGGGTACCACCTCGGAGCATCCCCTCTTGATTTATTCTCCGGGGAGATGAGGTGGTTGCGAGGATTTAAAGAAGCCCATCTAATGGAGTGCTGGAAATGATAAATCAGCGGGGCTTTGTAAAGGTTATTACTTTAAACAAAGAGGGGCTTGAATGGAGCCAATTAAACGGCACCTGAATTGATAAACAAACTGCTTATTGTCGGGGGCTATTCGGCAGCTCTGGGGGTCCCCCCTCGCCGGAGGCCTGGGGATAAATTTACATGTGATTGGAGTTTAATGGGCCGCAACAGGCCTCCCATCCCATCGCCATGGCAACCGGCCCTTTCTCCAGCTTTTAACCAGTCTGCGGCGGCCTTTCATTGTCTGCTCCTGCCGGCCCGACGGGGTGGGCGCTTGCTTGTAGCAATTTGTTCCTGTCCCCGGGCGCGGCCCGGCCGGGCCATGAATATTTGTGGGGGGACGCGGGGACAAAGGGGCCGGGCCGAGGGGGGGGCTCCATGGAGACCCCGGCGCTGGAATGGTGACATATGGTCCGCGCTGACCCCGAGCAGCCCCACAAAGAGCGGGGCCCGGCCCCTCTCGGCCCCCCGGCCCCCCTCTCTCTCCCCCGCACCGCGCGCTCGGGGCTTTTCTCCGGATGAAATCTTCCCTGCCCGCGAGCACCAAAGGGAGAGTGGGAGAGAGGGGAGAAAGGAGATAAAGGCCGGGAGAAAAGGCTCTCCGTGTCCCAGAGGTGTTTGCTTTCCACTTGATTGGAAGCTGAATGGGCGCGGACACCGGGGCGGCGCGGGCGGGACGGAGCGGGGAGGGTTCCCCGTGTTTGAGTCGCGGTTTGGGGTCAGAGGGACCCGAAATCCCAACCGGTTCCACCGATTCCGTGGGCAGGGGACACCTCCCGCTGTCCCAGCTCGCTCCGACCAGGCCTTGGACGCTTTCCAGGGATGGGGCAGCCACGGCTTCTCCGGGAATTCCATCCCAGCCCCTCATCACCCTCACAGGGAGGGATTTATTCCCGATATCCCGCCTAACCCTTCCCTCTTGGCAGTGGGATCCATCCCCTGTGTGCTGTCCCTCCATCCCTCGTCCCAAGTCCCTCTCCAGCTCTCCTGGAGCCCCTTGAGGCCCCAGAAGGGGCTTTCCTTGGAGCCTTTTCTTCTCCAGGTGGACATTCCCAGCTTTTGAAGGGGGACCAGGCTGTCAAGGGGTCCTCCTGGCCCTGGATCCCACCTGGATCCCACCGGGATCACACTTGGTACACAGCCAGCACTGAATGCATCCCACGGGGACAAGGGACCCGCGGGATATTCACCCCACCCCCAAACCCGGATTTTTCCAGGTGATTTATTCGTCGGACCAGCTGGATTTGCGCTGTTCTCCCTCCCTGAGCAAAGCAGGAAGCGTGTGACCCTAAAAGCTGATTCCTTGTAAAGGCCCCACCTGCGGGCTCTGCTCAGTGACCCCACAAACCAACGGGATTTGGGTGTGGACGCCTAATCCTGGGCTGTTCTCCCTCCAAGTCCGAGGGAGAGCCCTGGGTTTGGATCTCTGGCGAGCGGATCTGAAAGTCAGACCCGTAAAAGTCATCGGGAAGAAGCTGCCACACCGGCGCTGTGCGGGGAGAGCAAACTGGCCAAGCTGGGGAGCAAACCCTTCTTCCAACACCGCGAATTTCCCGATGAAAACCTTCCTTAAGCGGGGAAAAGTGAAAAACCCCCTCAATAATCGATTCGCCGAAGCGCGTGATGCTCACAAAAAACGCGGATTTTTTGTCCCCGGAGAGGAGAATTTCTCCCGAGCGCGGCCGAGCCGGGATGCTGGGGGTGCTGTAAAAGCTCAGCTCCTCCTTTCTCCCCACCCCTCCGAGCCATCCCGCGGCTGCTGTGGCCCGGAGCGGGTGTGAAGGGACCGGGAGCGGCCGCATTCCCCCTTTCATCTCGGGGTGTGACTTTGTCTCCAGCCGCACCGGGAGGAGAGGTTATTTCCTGGCAGTTTGGTGGGCTGCGGGCAGCTCCTCGGAGCTGGGAGAGCGCAAATCCCGGGGTTCCCTCTTGTCCCAAAGTGCCGTGGCCCCGCGGAGAGGGAATTCCTGCGCTCAGCAGCGGGAGAGCACAAAATCCGGGAGTCCTTCTTGTCCCGGAAGTGTCGCAGCGCTTGGAGGGGGAATTTCTGTAATGAGGACCAGGACAGCAAAAATTCCAGGGGTTCCCTCTTGTCCTGTGGCACTCAGAGAGGGAATTCCTGCAGCCAGGACTGGAGGGAGCAAAAATTCCAGGATTCTTTCTCGTCTCAAAGTGTTGCAGGACTTGGAGAGGGAATTCCTGTAGCCAGTACTGGGACAGCAAAAATTCCAGGATTCCCTCTTGTCTCAAAATCCAGGGGTTCCCTCTTGCCTCGTGGCACTCAGAGAGGGAATTCCTGAAGCCAGGAGTGTGACAGAGCCATCCCAGAGGCCGCTCTCCGGGAGATCTCTCCCGGCATCTCCTTGGGATGCAGGGGATCTCCCGCCTTCCAGAAATTCCATCGTTTTCTCTCCCCTGGTTCCTGCAGGTGCCTGAGGTGCAGGGAAATGCCTTTGCAGCAGGGTGAGCAGAGGGTCTTGAAAATGACTGCGATTAAATCAGTGAAATCATCCTTCGTGCGGGGGGGGGAAAAAAAAAGCTTCTTTTTCCATTAATGCATCCCGGAGTTGTTCCCGGCTGGAGATTTAATGCCTTAATTTGAAATCTCCCGGCTTCTCCCAGGGAAAACCGGCTCCTCTCCTCGGGAGACCCCCAGTGAAATTCTCTATTTGTGACGTTTTTCAGCCCGTTCGGATTTGGGTCGTGGTTTTTGGGGTTTTTTTAACCATTTTTTAAAGGAGTCTGATGCTGCTCTGAACCCGGATCCGCGGAGCTCAGGCGGGCGGCGAAACTTCCCTGTCCAGGACGGCAAAATTCCCTCTCCTTTCCTCGCTCCGTTTGCTCGGGAGGGATTTTCCTGCCAAGTTTATGGCCAGGCCTTGCATTTGAAAGGAAAACCGCTCTCCTTGAGCCCAGGAGAGCAGGAGAGGAACAACGCGGAGCAAAAGCGGAGGTGAAAACCTGCAGAAGGAGCCCGCGGTGTCCCGGATTTTCCCGACGGGGGCGATTTTTCTGCTGGAAAAGCCGGGAATTCCTACGACGAGGAAAACGCCCACCTCGAGGAACTTCTTCCCCCTTAGGGAAGCCTCGCTCGCAAACCTCCGCGGAAGGCTGGGAGTGTTTTCGATTGGGATGAAAGCGACAGGAATAAACCCGAAGGAAAAGGGGGGAAAATCCCGGTTTATGGCGTCCATTTGGTGCCTAATGGATTCATTCCCGCGTTTCTCGCAGCCTCTGACATCTGGGCCCGTCGTAAAGCGCCTTCCCCTGCTCTGCCGCCGCCCTTCCCTCCCCAGATGGCTGCTCCCGGCCTCCCACGCCGGCTGACCCTTTGGAAAGTGGCTTCCCAAAGCTGTCCCAAAGTCAGGGAAGCTCAAGCGCCTTTAAAAAGGGGCTTTGAGTGTGTCCGGCTCGGCCTCCAAGGTGGGCACAGGACACTGGGGATGGAGGGAGGCAAATTCCCTGGGAATTCAGGATGGAGCGAGGCAAATTTTCTGGGAATTGGGGATGGAGCGAGGCAAATTCTCTGGGAATTGGGGATGGAGCGAGGCAAATTCTCTGGGAATCTCATCTGCAGCCTCCCCAGAGCCCGCGGGACGTGCGCTCCCGGGCTTTGTCCAAACCTCCAGCTGGAGGGATTAAATTCCGTCCGCGTTCCAGGGAAAACGCTTTGATATTTGCTCCTGGATCCCAGGGCAGCACAGACGATTTCTTTCCTCATGAAAAGCGGCTCAGGGCCACGAAACAAGGGCGGGTTTTGTCCCTGGATCCGGGCTCTCCCCGGGAGCCGCTTTAATTTGGGAATATCCATCTTGGGACGAGCCTTCCTCGTGCTTTCTCCCGGGCTCCTCTCTCCGTATCCACGCAAAATCTTTGCGCTCCAAATGTTTCTCATGCGTCCTGCAGGACGGTTCCTACAGTGAGTGCCCACAAAAAGCCTTTCCAGGCTCCGGGAGCATTCCGTGTGTGCGCGCCACGGGAAAAAAACAACTCCAGCCCGGTAAACACGGAGACTTCCCGCCCCGCTCCGAGCAAACAGCGCTGCTGACCCGAATTTATCCTTTCCCCTCGAAAAATCCCGGTCGGTTTGAGGCGTTCTCGGCGCAGTGTAAATGTCAGCCTGCTCTCCGTGGGGCTGGAGGCGTTCCCAGCCGGATCCCAGCCTGTCCTGCCGTGGAATTTCGGTGGTTTTGGAGAGGCCAGAGGCAACTCTCCGATACACCCGGGCCGGGTCCCCGGGGCTCCCCGTGGCTGACATCGGGAGGAGCTGGCAGCAGAGCTCTGCAGCCTCTGGGAAGAAAAGTGAGAAGGAATCGCTGCTTAAAAAGGGGGGGAAAAAATCCCGATTTTTAAGGAAAAAAAAAATCTGCAGAATGGCTGCAAATGAATTTCCGTGCTTCTCTTTCCCTGGAGTGTGTCAGACCTTCCAAGGTGGAGGGGAAAAAGGCTGTGCCCCTTTTCCCGTTTAATCCTGGGGTTTGGCAGGAAGGAATTGTCACCTCTGTCACCTCTGTCACCTCTGTCACCTCCGTCCCTGCCACTGCAGGGTCCCTGCCTGTGCCACCCCCACACCTGGCCAGGTGTGCCCAGGGCACTCCCTGGGGCACAGGGAGGGAATTTTGGGGGCGGCTCTGCGCTCTGGCGGTGTCACGGTGGCAGAGCTCGAGGAGGAGGGACAGTGCCAGCCCTGAGGGCTTTGGGACCGCCACACAAGGAGCTCTGTCACCCCAAAAGCTGCTTCCCAGGGGTTTCCCGGGATGCAGAGCCCATCCAGACTCCGGGATCCCTCTCTGAGGGCTGGCACACGGGTGCCAGTGCCACCATGTGCCACTGCTGGTGGCTTTGGGGACTTTGGGGTCAGCCCCGAGCTCTGGGATGGGGCATTTGTGCAGCACCGAGCTCAAATCCAGCAAATCCCTGCCCTGGCAAACCCAGCCGTGCTCCCGGGGGGCTGAGCCTGTCTTTATAAGGAATATATCCATTCAAAAATGTCATTTTCCCCCTTTTTAAATAACGAGATGGAGCCGGCGCTGGGTTCACCCCTTGGGATCTCTCCAAGCCCCATCCTTCCTCCTCCCCTCCCCGCTCCCCCACCGCTGCACTGCCCGGGATGAGGCACAAACCGGGCAAATGCGGGGCTCCGAGCCGCCCTGCGAGCTGGGCCGGAACCCGACCCCAAAGAGCCGCCGGCCCTCGGAGCATCCCGGGGCGGGCAGGGAGCGGGGCGGGAGCGGAGCAGCCCGGCCGGGAGTCGGGGAACGCTGCGGACGGGAGGCACACGCCCGGCGGGGTGGCAGCAGGAGCTTTAATGAAGGTTTTATTCGGGTAATCAGCGAGCAAATAACGCGGCCACGCCCGAGAGGGACCGGCCGGGCCAGCCCGGCGGGTCCTGGGGCACGGCTGAGTCAGGAGGGGCACGGAGCGGCTCTGGGCCATGGGAACCTCGGCTCCCTGGGCAGGGCAGGGAGCCTGCCCGGAGCTGGGAGTGACTCAGGAGCGTGACAGGCCTGGGACAGCCCTGGGACAGCCCTGGGACACCGCTGGGCCCCATATTCCTGGCAGTGCCGCTGGAATTTGGGCACCAGCCACGCTCCGGGGGCTGCGCTCCCCTGCAGGTTCCTCTGGAATGCTCTGTGGATCTCTCCGGGTTGTTCCTCTGCAATCTCCGTGTGATGCCGACAGGATCAGGGTGAACGGGATGGTCCTGGGCTGTTCCGAACAGGAAAATCCACAGTGAGGCCTGGGGGGGTCTTTGCTGGGACCCCACGAGGTTTTTCCTCAGTGCCCCCAACTCTGCTTTGCCCGGGGACTGCTGAGGAGCGAATCACGGAACCAGGGAGTGGCTGGGGTTGGAAATACCTCAAAGCTCATCCCATTCCACCTTCCGCTGTCCCAGGCTGCTCCAGCCTGGCCTTGGACACTTCCAGGGATGGGGCAGCCACAGTTCTCTGGGAGATCCATCCCAGGGCCTCCCCACCCTCCCAGGGGACAATTCCTTCCCAATATCCCATCCAAACCTCCGTTAATTCCTGTGCACCTGAGCTGCGGAGGGGAAAACTTCGGGATTTCCGGGGCAGGGCTCTCCTGGCCTTTTTTTTTGGTATTTATTTGTGAGCAGAAATCTCTAGAAAATCTGCTGCATGGGTATTTTTAGGTCTGCTCTGCTTCCCCCTGAATCCTGAATTCCTTTCCAGCACCCCAGCCTGGCCCTGGGAAGTCTCAGGAGGAATATCCAGGGAGAAGAGGAGGTGGAGGAGCTGTCACTCCTCTCCCCTGCGCGCCTTTGGCACCGGTGAACCCCCGGCAAGCGCTGGCCGTGTCCTTTTTGTCTAAAAAGAGAGAGAATTTCTCTGAAGCAGCATCTCCCCCCCCGCCCTCCCAGGAAAAAAACCCCATCCCTTCAGCCCTGTCAGCCTCGGAACGAGCCCTGCGGCTGCTCCGGGCGCTCTGACACCGAGCAGGGAGGAAAACAAAACAAGCGACCGGAGCGGCAGGGAGGAAACCAAACCCTGCGAGGGGGAAAAAGAAAAGCAGCGAGGCCGGGAGACAACTCAAGGGCAGCGGTGACGGGCAGGGGCGGCCCTGCCACTTCCAGTCTTGTCAGGGCACGGGGAAGCCGGGCGGACGCGGCTTCAGCCTCCTGCAAGGGCTCGGGTTTCGGGGGGTTCTGAGAGCTGGGGGTGGGATCCGTGGGGCGGGGAGCGGCTCCTCGAACCCTCAGGTGCAGCCCCGGGGGCGAGGGTTCGTGTTCCCGGCCTCGGGGAGAGGGGGGAACTCTCCTCGCCGGGAGCCGGGAGCGGTTTGCTCACCGATTTCGGGAGTCCCGGCTCAAAATCCGGCCCTGTCTCCACCCTCTGTCAGCGCCTGGAGGCCTCTGCTCCAGGTGGGATCCCCGTGCGAGGGTGAAGACCCCGGGAAAAGACCCCTGGGAAAGACTCCTGAGCACTCTGAGCTCAGGGAAATCCTTTTCGTGCAACTTAAAGGTCGGTTCCCTTTTTTTTTTTTTTTGTTGGAGAGCCAGAAAGGATGAAATCCATTGTGATTCGCGCCCGGGCCGGTGAAAGTGAGCTGGGAAAGGCAGGAGCACGTCCCTAATCCCCTTCCCATGGCTCCCAGGCAGGCAGATCCAGAGGTGCTGGGATCTGTCCCACAGCACTGGGATAAGGCTGGAAAAACCCTCGAAAATCGTGGAGTCAAACCCTTAACCACGGCCAGCATGAAGCCACGTCCCCAAGTGCCACATCCACACGTTTTTTGGACTTTTCCAGCCATTCCACCACTTCCCCGCGGGGAAAAACCCGGGAGCAGAGAGGAGCAGAGGGAGGGGGAGATTCCGAATGGGGAGTTGGAGCATCCAGCCAGTAATTCCCGATTTTTCCTTCCCCACGTCTGACTCGGGGAGGGGAGGTTGGGGGTGGGGGAGAAGCCTCTGCTATCCCAGGACAGCGATTTAGCTGGAAGGGGTTTATTGCCTGCCGAGCGCTTTTCCAAACGGGACCCGGAGCTCTCCCACGCTTCCCCGCCTCTCCAGCATTCCCTCATCCCTCCGAGGCACGAGGATTTTTATCTCCATCCGGCACTGCAGGGAGAAAAAAAAAAAAAANTTTTTTTCCCCCCCCCGACGTCGAGGGAAAAAAAAAAAAAAAAAAAAAAAAATCCATAAAACCAGCCGCCTTAAAAAATAAACCTCTTTTCCCAGCCCGTGCCAATAATTTATTCTTATTCCAGGTTTTACTGGGGCTCCTTTCAAGGGCTGCCCGGAGCCCCCCTCGGTGCGCGGCGCGGAACTCGGGCCGGGAGGATTTCCTCCCCGCCGGGGCTTTTTAATGTCGAAAGCAGAGGTGTCAAACCCGCGGCTCAAAGCCCCGTGGCGGCCCCGGAGAGTTCCACATCTGGCCTGGATCTCGGCGCTTAGCACGTTTTAACTCTCGCCCCGAGCAGCTCCGGATTTCCCTCGGCAGCTCGCGCCGCAGCCGGGTCGGGGTTGATTTAAGAGGCTGGGAGCTGCGAGGAAAAGCCAAAAAAAAAAATTAAAAAAAAAAAAAAAAAAAAAAAAAAAAAGGAGCTGTTGAAAGGTTCAAAGGGCTGCCCCGGGGTTTGGGAGCGGGGTGAGGGCTCGGAGCTCCCCCGCGGCTTTCCCGGGGTGCGCTTGGGAAAGAGGGAGGGAGCGGGGATGGCGCGTGGGACGGGCCCTGCTCGGCTTATCTGGGCATCGCCACACGAGCCGCTCGTGGCCGCCCTCCAAAGCCGGGTAATCCCAGTGGGCTGGCACTGGGAGCACTGGGAGCACTGGGAGCCCCTGCGTGTGCTGCCGTGGGAAAGGGGGAACGGGCGGTTCCGTGTCTCCTTTTTCCTCAGGGGAGCTGGGGTGTGTCCGAAAGGGGAATTTGGGGCGCTTGGATGCTCTTCCTGACTCTTCCGTTCCCTTTTTTGCGGGCACTAAAGCCTTTTCTGCTTCCTCTCTCTCAGCCTCTGCCTGGGCTGGTGGCCGGGACTGTCCCCTCCTCTGGCCACATTTTGGGTACAGCAGAGTCCAGATTCCTGCAGGAGGGAGGTGCAGGGGCTCAGCACCAGCCAGGATCTGCCTCATCCCTTGGGAACTGGTTTCCTGACAGGGAATAAATGGATTTAGCAGCCACAGAGGGGCCGTGGGAGCATCTCCCTGAGGATGCAGCTGCCTTTTTCCCCTCTTCCCTTCGAGTCCTCTCTCCCAGAGCCACAGACCCATCCCGGACCCCTCATCCCTCCCCGTCCCCGCGGATTCCCCGAGCCCCTCCGGCCCAGCGCCTCCCGGGGCGCTCCGGGTGGCTCCCGGCTGTCCCTGGCGTGGGGCACGGAGGGCACGTGGCCGCCGGTGCCGGCTCAGCCGCCTTTCCCCCGGCGGCCGCCCCCTCCCTGCCCTCCCTCCTGCCATCCCTGCCCTCCCTCCTGCCATCCCTGCCCTCCTCCCGTGCCTGCAGCAGCTCGGGAGGCGAAACCTGCCGCTCCCGTGCGGGTGTCGTAACGCCGCCAGAGCCTCTGCCAGCGGCATCCTTCCAGCTCCTGGCAGGCTCCCACTTTCCCAGGCCGGGCCGAGGGGCCGCTCCCAGCCCGACAGCTCCGGCAGGATACCTGCGCCATGACTGGGAGCACGCGGCCGGCGCTGGGAAAGCCGGGCCGAGGGGAGCCAGGGGTGAAGCAGGAGATGAACAAACTTCCCCGGAGCCACGGCCCAGAGCGTGCCTCGGCCTGCCGGTGACTCACAGCTGGCTTCCCTCCCCTGCCCCTCCTGGGACACCGACCTGCGTTCCGTCACTCGCCCGAAATAGCTGAGACGGTTCAGGGAGGAGGGGAAAGGCAGCGGAGAGGACGGGGACGGGAAGCCTGCGGTGAGCCCCGAAAGCCGCCCTGGGTGCTGTCCCGGTGGGGATTCGGCGCTGGCGGCAGGGATGTTGCCAAATCCCGCAGGAATTGCTGGCGTCGGCTGCCCACGTCCATCCCTCCTCCTGGCATTCCGGCCTATCCTCCTGGAGAGGAGAAGAGGAAAAAACCCTCAAGTTGCGCCGGAGGAGGTTTAGGTTGGATATCAGGGGAAAAATTCCTTCACTGGAAGGGTGGTCAAGCTTGGGATCAGACTGCCCGGGGCAGTGGTGGAATCGCCAGCCCTGGAAGTGCTCCAAAAACGTGCGGATGTGGCACTCGGGGACAGGGTTTGGTGCTCCAAAAACGTGCGGATGTGGCACTCGGGGACAGGGTTTGGCGCTCTGGCTGGCCCTGGCAGAGCAGGGTTAGTGGTGGGACGCGGTGAATTTATTTTCCAGCCTCAGCGATCCCCTGATCCCGTGGTTCCCCACGCTCCCTGCTTTCACCCAAAACTCCGGGCGGAGTTTCTGAGCTGTGCTCCGGCTCTGGGGACAAAAGGAGCGAGAGCAGCCGCTGCTCCAGGGAATCTTGTGCTCTCCAAAGCGACCCCCCTGGCCATGGAGCTGCCCCGGGCAGAGCTGGGGACGGAAGGGACCGAGGAGCAGGGCCACCTCCGGGACACAGCAGAGGGACAGAGGTGGCTGCTCAGCTTTTGGGGAACAGCCAGACCCGGGGCTGAGCGGAGGAACCGGGAGGCCGCTCCTCGTGGGGGGAGAGGGCTGCGAGGAATCTCCGCGGTGCCGGTGCCGTCTGATGTGACACCAGAACTTCCCGAGCCCGGGATTTCCACCAGGATGCCCCGAGAGCTCCTGCAAACCGGCCCTGAACATCCTCAACAGGAATTCCCGTTGCGAGGTGCTCTGCCCAAAACCTCGCCCGGCTTTTCCCTGGGTTTTAAAACGCTCCAAGGGCCGTGTCCGGCTCCTGCTCCCGTTCCACAGCCTGCAATCCCTGCAGCTGTCAGTCACGGCTGCTGTCAGGCAGAGCTGTCACGTCGGGCGCCGGGGGTGATTGACAGCCCGGTTTGTTATCTCCGAACGTGTCATCGCAGCCCGGCCTGACAGGTCAGCACCGGGAGACTTCCAGCATCCATTCGTGATGAGACGGCTGCAGCAAATCATTCCCCATTCCCCGGCTCGTCCCAGGCGTTCCTCCGCATCCCCGCCCGGCTGAGAGATGGGATCTGACAGGGCGAGGGGGGTGGAGCTGGGTGGGCTTCTGGTCCGAGCAACCCTGGAGGGTCAGCAGATGGAAAAGGGGGAATTTCCATCCCTGCCCGACCTCCTCGGAGGGAATTGGAGGCAGGAAGCAGAGAATGGGAGGAAAATCCCTGCAGGGGAGCGGGAATTCCAGGGCCGAGCAAATTCCTACAGGCTGGGAAAGAGCTGGGAAGGAGTTCTCCTGCTTGGCTTCTTGCTTCGTATTTTTCCATCAGAATCCTCCCCAAATCCTGCGTGTGGAGAGGGGAAGCGATGAGGAGTGACCTGCGCCAGCCCTGAGGAATCCGGGGTGAATTCGGGATGAAAGTTTGGGTGACCCCTTAAGGGAGCCCCTATCCCAGTTCACGGAAACCAGTGGGATGCAAAGGCTCTCTGATGGCAGGGACGGGACCCAGGGAACG
>VXAZ01001656.1:0-12162 GCA_013399875.1 Gymnorhina tibicen
TAATGGACACTTCTGTAAGTTTAAAGATGAAGAAACTCCTTACTACTTGCTGTTAGCCTGCTGCTGCTGCTGCTGTTGCTGCTTGGCTTTATCATGTAACCCCTTCGAATTCTGCCTTCAGAAAACTATGAAACTACAAAATAAAAAACTTTAGCAGAACAGCAGCTCTCTCTGCTCTTTCACCTTCAGCCGAAAGGGAGGGTGTCCCATCACTAAGCTCAACAATGCCCCATTAGGCTTACTACATAACAAGAGTGACCACGATTCTAACCTTATGGTCACATATATGATTCTGGTAGAGGTGTTTGAGCAGTTACTGCTGTTACATCTGGTGTGCTTAGAGACACTCCTAGCAGGAGGAATAAATAGATCTGCTGTTAATTACATTTGGAGATTTGCAGAAGGGAACCTCAAGAGTGTTTGGAGTGCTTCTTCAATGCTGCCCTGTCAGACTGCAGTTCATCAGCTGGTGGAGCTCTGCTTTGCGCTCCCTGAAGCAAAAGGAATCATATTAAAGTCAAACTTAGTTCAGGAATAGCAGTGCCTGCTGAGAAATGGGGTGTCAAATTCTCCGTTTCACTGAAAATAACTGCTACCCTACCACCACCATCTGCCACTTAATATTGTTGTTCCCAAATTATGCTGGTTTGGGATGCAGGAAACACTTTGAAATAATTGTGCAGGTTTCTTGCAGTTAAACTGCAAAAGCAGAAGCTTCTCATCCTTTTTATGTGGAACCACCCACCATGCTGATGGCTCCAGGACTCCATTGCTGGTCCACAGGTCTGGCTGATTGAAGTTTAATGTGTCCTTTGTCATCTTGTTGCCTTTTGTGTATCATTGCTTCTGGGGCATTGAAGGTCATGTAGGGCTGCTCTGAAATCTGTTAAAATGAACAGATTGTGCCTCTGATTGAAGCAAAATGAGAAACCAGGGTTTTAGTTTTTGCACTATTCATCTTCAGACCGGGCATCAGAGCACCACTGGTTTTACAAAAGCATGGGGCAGATGCAGTGGTGCGAGCAGAAGACTTCTCTCTCCCCCTTTGAGGATTTCCTGGGGCTGAACTTGGGAATGGTTTCCCGTGGACCCCATGAACACAGTTCAGTTCTCCCACCTGGACAGTAAGGCAGGGAGGCCGTGGCAGTGGTTGCATTGGAACATGTTTGGGTGAAGCGCTGGGACTGCTTAGACTGTCTGACAACTGCTTGTGGTTCTGATTCCAGGGAATTTAACAACTGATTGTAAGGTCACTTTCACCTCACTAATGTTGTTAGCATGGAAATGGTGTAAATAAATGACTCTTCATCCAGTGAAAAAGGATATCCTAAAGGTGTTACAGGATATTTGACCCTACCTGTCTTTAACTGAGTCAATTCACTAAACAAGATGGCCTGAGTCATGAAAGGGCCTGCTTTGAGCCTGTCTTTTCCTCTGTGATGGTTTAGGCCAAATTCAGGGAAACGTCCAAAAGGGACGTCTCCTCAAAGGAAGGCAGGTTACAAACCACCCCTTCCCCCACTTGGGTTCGGGAAAAAACAAATTTTCCTCAGAGGAAAGTGAAGGAGAAAATAAAACTATTTATTTAACAAACACACAGGAAAACAATACTAATAATACTAAATAATAAAATCTCTCGCTCTGGAGAGAAAACCTGAAAGATTTTAGAGTCCTTCTGTGGGTAGTTTCTCTCCTCCTCCTCGGAGCTGGGTTGGCGTGGGGGGCCCCCCTCCAGGCCGGTGGAAGGTCCCCCAGTGGGGTTCTGATGTTCCGGTGTTCTGAACAAGTCCAGAAGAGAAGAAGGGAAAAAAACGAAGTCCCAAGAGGAAAAAAAAAAACTCAACTCTCCGTCCCTCTCCGAAGAAACAGAGCTGAAGAAAACTGACCGAAAAGCCAGAAAAAAAAGTGCTTCCTCTGCCCGCCGCAGAAGTAGCTAATCTCTGTGTCCTTGAAGCACAAACTGTTTTGAAAAGTTCGCTCAGTTTTTTTTCCTCTGTCTCTTGCATCCAGTTTTAAAGGCATAGAAAGGCTCAGGAATCATGTCTGGGCATAGAGCAATGGTAGGGGATACAACAGCACCCCAAGACATCCTCTCAAACCCAGGAAAGATATCTATGAAGACACAACCAACTGCTAGCTGAATTTTGCTTTGCTAGAGTAGTCCTCTGATTCTAATCACAAAACATTAACTTTGTCTCTTGCTTGTTGCTGAATTCAGCTTGTACCTTTCTGAAATGCTTCTCATGGGCATGGTTAGCACTGAACTTGGCAAAACTAACACGTGTTCTTTGAGTTACATCTTGTCTGAAACTACCCTGAGGGTCAACCAGACAGAACTGGTCAACACCGTGGACTGTAATCCTACCCTGAGTGCAGGGTGGCATTCAAGCCTGACAGCCAGAAGCATTTTCCTTCCCTGACTCCTCTCTCACTGGCTGCACAGCTTCTGCAGCCACACACAGTGTCTCTTAGCATGCAGGTGAAATGAGGAAATTATCGTTTTTGCCAGAAAGACTTACAAATATACTCAGAATATATTCAATTTTAATTACCGCAAGACAGGAATGCTTCCCATCACAACTGCCAGAGCTGTATGTATCTTTCCTTCATTCCATTAATTATTTACCTTCAGTTTTAATAATACAGTTAAGGGCACTATATATAGCTTCTGCTCTATCAATAAATCATGCTTGTGTGTGTCTTCATATTTATCCTGTAAAATTATAAGTACCAACATGCTTGCATGGATTTGCTAAGCAATTCTAGCAACGAAATTCCCAGCAGTGCATCTCTTGGAGTCTTTGGTGGTGAACTCAAATATTCCTACTCAACAAGAGCTATTTTATGAGATTTTAAAAGATTGTCAGTCTTCTGACAAGCCTTGAAAATCTCTCTCATCCCCTTCTTCTAGCTTGCCACAAGTCAGTTTCACATGACTTTCTAAAACATGGTTCTGGTCTTCCAAAGCAGAGAGAAGCAGGAGTGCCTACAGCTGAATGCTTTCTCATTGGATTATAATAGGGAAGGGATCAGAACAACAAAAACAATATGGCAGTGGCCTTGGTGGGATTAGAAAGGTAAATCTGCAAATGTAGCAGTATTATCTATGTTGCAGAGATGATAAATATTAAGATGAGTTATTTAAAAAGCAGGTGACCATGGAAGCAGATAATTCTTCTGCCCAGAAGACAGAAATTGAAGTTGAGAACAGAGAAGCTGGAGAGCAGCATGGTGAACAGCATGCTGGTGAATGGGAAACAAATTATCATAAGGGATCAGTCCAAGATACAATTCTTACTTGTGTTAGCTTTTGTTAAAGAAGTTTTTGACACTAGGCTCCTATCTCCATCAGACAGATTTATTGGCACAGATCAGTCCCTATATCTGGTAACTTGAGCTAGGTGCCTTAAAAGAGGGACCCCGAACAAAGAAATCCTTGGACAGTTACACCCTTACAATCTAAACTCCTCATCCCTCACATGACACTCTGGACCAATAGCAATATTAGGGTTTGGGGTCTTCCTGCTTTTCATGGGTTCACTGTTTTGTTACCCAGTGGTTGCCATGTGGGCACCTTCACACCTCCTTAGGTCTGGTGGCTGGGGGCTTCAGTCAGTTATGTAGTTCATGTTATAACATGATTGTTACTGTTCATGTACCTGATCTATGGGCTGTCCACTCTAGCTATTCATTTTGTAGTCCTTGTAAAAAAGAGTTGAGTCTGGTAGGACAAAATGCTCAGTAGTAAGTTGTCATGTGTGCTATTCTGTGACAGCAACACCCCACTGAGTAGAGGGCATCCCTGGGACTAGGTGAAGCAGGGATATTTTAAATCAAATCTCTGCTTGTTCACCAATAAAAAGCAGACATCCATGCTCAATGTGAAGTGATTTAACCATGTAAGTGAGAGGGAAGAATTGTGTGTTTTAAAAACCCAAAACAGCAGAGTATTTACTCATCACTAGTAATGCATCTGCCAAACATTATGTTGCCTTTTGACAGTTAGGATGGGATTTCCTCTTTGTTGTTTTTTTCATCAGTTGTTTCTATAGAAATTCCATTTTTATCAGACGAGATGAAAATATCCTGAAAAAACACACCTCTTCAGCAAATACAGATATTTCTTGCTCAGTCTATATATTGTATCCCTATCATACTGGGTTTTCCTCTTCTCATTACAACATGCAAATAAAACCCAGTTAAAAGCAAGTCACTGTACAGCTGGGACTCCAGAGAAGAGACTCTTGTGGAAATTAGAATGGGAAGTCAAGCAAATGTATTTCTCAAGTCAGGTCATTCAGACACTGCCTCTGAAGTGTGTTGCAGGTGAAAATCCATATTTGCACAGACGGTGAATGCGTTGTCATTGACAGTCACTGCTTCACAGAAGGCTTAAATGAAAATGGTCTTGAGCTGACCCTGCCTGACAATGCCTTCTGCCCCTGCTATCAATGAGGAAAGCAACATTTCTGAAATCCAGCTTCTCTGGGCTGAGGACAGTGTCTCCCTTGGCTACTGCTGTGGGATCTATCTGACAAAATCTGAGTGACGTAGTCACTGCATTCAAATCCACTGTCATAGATTTTAAAGGAAGCTTGTCAAAGTGCCTAAGCCTGAGATTTCAAGCAATTTGAGACAGTTTAAAGCACTGGATATGCTCACATGATTACTCTCCATGGCAAATCTCCTGAAGAACTGGCTGTTTTGTTGGCATTAGAATTTGTTCCTTTCTTCTTTTCACATTATTTGCTGTTGTATCATGGGGAAAACCTTATACTTTTGCATCTGAACAGGATGAGAGTGATGTGTACATGCTTTATCTAAAACCCATCTGTACTAGTCAGGGTATATACTGAAAGGAGTGCCATGGGAAGCTCACTTCTCCCAGGCTTCAGCTCTCACACCTTGGGAACAGAAAGCAAGGCCTCTGCAATGCTCTTGATTTAGGGAGGGACTTTTATGAGGGCAGGTAGTGATAGGACAAGGGGAAATGGCTTTAAACTGACAGGGGATATGTTTAGATTAGATATTAGGAAAAAATTATTCACTGTGAGAGTGGTGAGGCACTGGAACAGGTTGCCCAGAGAAGGTGTGGGTGCCCCATCCTTGGGTGTATTCAAGGCCAGGTTGGATGAGGCTTTGAGCAACCTGATCTTGTGGAAGGTCAGGTGGAACTAGATGATCTTTAAAGTCCCTTCCAGCCCAAAGCGTTCAGTGATTCTGTGAATACTCAATGTAAATGCCTGCACAGCAGCAGTTCCTACTGCCAGTGGACCCAAGCCTGAAGTACTCAACTCTAAATAGCTGTGCTAGTGCAGCTAGATCTGCCAAGAGTTTTTGTGATGATCACGATGTCCTGATGATTTAAGTGATCTGGCAGAACTAACTGCAGTCACACAGAGTTGGGTTTTCACCTTCGTCTTTGGAAATGTAAAGGGCTGTGATGGGTAGCTGTGCCTCATCTTCTTAAGTACTTTTCCATGAATCTTTATTAGGCCAGAGCAGGTTTCCCATTTCCTTAGAAGTCATGTGAAAAGCTATAGGTTCCCAGAAGAGCATGCTGGTGATGTGCATTTCTGCTTCTCACATGGCAACACACAGCTTCACCCAGCTTTCTGGTAGGGAGAGACAAGCAGCCTAATGAGAAACGAAAGGACAGCTCAGAAAAATGGAAGAGATACCTGGAAGAAAGGTATTCTAAGGAAGTTACCAGAACAATATTGTTATCACATGAGACATCTAATGCTTAGAGGTGGCTCTGATACATAGTGCTGCATCACTCTTAAATTCTGTTGCCACCGTAATAATAGAAGAAATTACTGTGCCAGTCTTCCATAGAATAGGAGTTTGCACCCTGTATTTCCAGAAGCTCAGTGCTTGTAAGGTTTGGTGTATGCATGGCAGCAGGACAGGACCGTTCCCTGACTGGTGGTATTTGGTGATGGAAGTGAAGTCAGCAGAAAGCTTCACCTGGACACACTTTTATACCAGGCTGACATGTAGGCATCTTTCTAGAGTACTGTCTTATGCTTATTTTTTGCCTGACAGCAAGTTCTCTTCAGTATTGTGGGTTGGGAATTTTTAAATTAATTTTCAGAGGTATTTATAGCTATTGTGATCTTTCAGCTGCCTAAATCAGGAGCAAAGAAGATGACAGTGACCAAAGTAAAGCTCACTGGCAGAGAACCCCCCTCCTGTTAGTGGCAAGTAGTACCATTAGCAACACCAACGTTTAAGAGCCCTTTTCTTTGGCAGCACAGTTACAGGAGAAATGTCAGAGATCACTGCAGTGCGTGCTCAGTGTCACCATGTGGGAGCACTGATTGCTCAGGTGCATTGTTGCACCTGTCCATTATGGTTTGTCACTGAGGGCCACGCTTTTTAAAAGTCTGTTTGGCACTGGACAACAGCCCTGAGTGCTGGTAGACTGCCTTCTAGAGACATACAGCAGCAGCAACTGCCCAGCTTTCTTCCCATGGGAAAATGTTGGTAACTCTCCAAATTATCGTCGTGGCTCTGGAACGACAGTGACCAGATGGCTGTTTTGCACTAGAAGTCATGAGCTGTGGAGGTTAATGGATAGATTTAACTTCTGAGTTCAACTTGGGAAAGAAGTTGACCATTCCCCATGATACTTAGGTATTTCCTGATAAGGATGAAAGGTATTTCCTCATCTTCCAGCCACTCATGCGATATTTTGGTCCTTGGAGCTGCTGGTCATTTGCCTAGCCTAGGATTGCTCCTCTGGTCAGTCACTGTGCCTGAGAACCTCTCTTTCCTATATAAGATAACGAAATATTGAGAACATATTCTTTCCTTGGTATTCTCTTTGATTTACAAAGCCCCTCAGTGCTGTGGAGGAAGAATCTGGGGGCTCAAATTCCTCATGATTGTCCATAGCACTCCATTAATATTGAGATGTCTTTGCAGTATTTGTAAAGAGTTTTGTCCTCATTCTCTCCAAAGCAGTTTTTGGACGAAACCTGGCTAGCATTAGGGTGAGCTGCCAAGTCCTGCTGAAAAGCAGGATACATCAGCTCAGGCTTGGAATGACATGAGCAGCAAGCATCAGCCTCCGCGGATGCTGGTGGACTATCATAGACATGATCTTTTGTTACTGCCTGTCTCTCAGAACATCTGTTCAGTGTTGTGCAGGTCTCTTCAGCCCACCTGGAACAGGAAATGTCAACACCTGCAGGAAACAACACGCCTATGCACAGAGAAGGGCAGAGGCACATCTAGATCCCTCAGGTTGCCCATGGCCCTTCCTGTCCTACCTTGGATTGAGAGTATCTGTTCTGTCTCCATCAGTGGAGGCTGGTGAAGCAGAAAAAAAGAGATGTTGGATTCTGCTTCAATACAGCAGAGGAATAACCTTTGCTTTTTCCTAAGTGCTTCTTGGGAACAACTCAAGAGAATGCTGTGAGGGAAGATGAAGCTCTTGGTGACAGTGATAGGGAAAGAACTAGGAAAGGCTTCTCAGGACTTAGAGGTTGAAAAACCTGGGAAAGAAGTTGTGGGGGGTGGTGATCTTTCAGGTATTGGAAATAGCACGTCCGAAGGAGTAAGATAAGTGAAAGAGAGAAATAGGAGACAGGTGCCAAATTTGAAAGACACAAGCCAGAGAAATAGATGAGAGGAGAGAACATTTCATTCTGAAAGGAAAGAGCGAATGTCAGTGCAAATTCTGGCATATCTGCGCAATGTGGCAGTAACGTTTCTAAATCTAAAGACTGAGCATAGGCATCACTGCCACTAGGAAAGAGATGGCAGGAGACCGAGCACAGACATCTGAGAGAACAGGAGGGAAGCTAAAAGCCTAAACTGTAGAGATGGGCTATTAAAACTCAGGCCCCTCAGGACACCAAGCCTGCTGTTTACAGCAGGGGTACCCCTGTGCCAGGGTGGTACCAATACCACATGGTTCATTTCATGCTGGTAATTGGAAAGGCATCACATGACAAGAGGCTGGTGGTTCATCCCTCTGTGATCCTGGGAGCTATGATCATCACACTCATTGTCAAAATGCCCCTCGATATACAGCATCCTTTGTCAGCACCAACAGATAAGAGCATGCACAGACTTTACAGCCTAAGCCAATATCGCCTTTGTCCTCTTTTCCTCCAAGAAGGCAGCAAACTACAAGCACTGGAGGATGTAATCCAAGTGCTAATAAATTATTGATGTCTCCCTTCAGCTTTTTACTTACTAAAAGGATATCAAAGCTCATTTTGTGAATGGTCCAGACAGATTCTCTTTTGCTATATCCACAATTTGATTCACAAATATTTCACTGAGCGTTAATATTGAAGCAACACAGTGTTCTCTCTTTACAGGTTTAGTAAAAGATAATAGACATGTTTTGGATTACACAGGCTCATAAATAGATACAATGATATGACACTTGTAACTGCAATAGATGTTTGATTTTGTAATTTTTAAAAAGCAGAGCTTATTATTAACTAGGAATACACTTTTTTTTAAATATTGAAAGCCTGTTGAGATCACTGTATTTACTCCTTACAGATAGTCTGCACAGTTCTTTGGCAGCACATACAAGTCATAGGACAGCAAGACAGTTTATTTTTAGCAATAGCTCCTCTCTTCCAATATGCCTATTTGCATAAGTGAACTAACAAACCATCTGTATTGGAAATAGTCTTTACATTACTGTCAGCTTTGGGACAGTATGTGGCAGTTTCTTAACACCATATATTAATTTATGCTGTTTTTGGAGCAGCAGAAACGTAATTTGAAGCCCTCATACTGCAATTTTCTGGGTAGGAGTCTCCCTGGAACAGAAGGCTTAGTTTTTCTCTTTCAGCAAAGTACTCCGCAAGTTTTGATGGCCAGAAATGCTCAGGATCTTCATATGTGTCTCATCTTAAAGACAGATACCAGGCTTCCAGGTATATCTTAAAAATGGTACCAGCTCTTTGCAAATTCAGCCCAAATGCCATCTCTCACTAAACAGAAGAGCAAAATTCTGCCTGCTAAGTCAGTGCAATGGCCCAGCTGAGCTCAGAGAAAGGATTATCAACATTTTTACAGTGGCATGCTCTGAATGACAAGGTGCTGATCTTAAACTGACACAAACTGCAGTTCCTGACTGCACCAGTTTCTTCTTGCTCTGAATAGAGGCAGCAAAGCAACACACACATGTTGTCTCTGTTCCTTGCTGGCTGTTTAGCAAGATTGAGTGACCAGGCACAAATCCCAGAACAGAGAGCTGATTTGTGCAATATGATATACATATTTTTCAAGCCAGACTGCAAACTGCTTATCACGTTTTTGGTGCTATATACATAAATATTCATAATTAATCTGTGTTGGAATAGAGTATAAACCTTCTAAAGAACAAAAATAGCCCCTTCAGGCATCTCATAGCAGTGACACTGATCCCCTGCATTTCTGAAATTAAAAAATGAGCTTCTTTGCATAGATTTGCAGTATTTGAAGTCTCTGGAGTTCAAGCTTCCTTTTTTGCCCTGTCCCTTCAGTTTGTGAGGGAGACCTTGATAGCTGAGATTGATACCTTGAATCTGGAGCTACAGACGTGGAAATAAAGATACCTGTGAGAAATGACATTTCCAAAGCTTAAATCTCAGGGATAGTAACCTTCATTTTCCCTTCTCCAGATCTCTTTCATCTCTAGGCTTTTTTACCATGTTTTAGCTTCAGGTACCAGCAGAATTCTGACAGTATGGCAGGTGGGAAGATGTATATGCATGTGCCTTCCAGATTGAAAGCCTGAATTCAGCTGGGGGCTACATATCCTCAGAGACAACTTCATCTCTTAAAGGTGGAAGGGCCAATTAGCCAGTCGTTGAGACTGCTGGCAGCTGTTAGCCAAACAGCAGTCAGGATTGGTTTAGATGAAATAAATCACAGCTTATTCAACATCAAAAACAGAGTGTCTATGGAAATGAAAATAAATTCATGAAGCTGTTCAGGCAGCCCCGAAGTCCAGTGAGTATTAGATGTATTTAATAAATAAAAGCAACCATTTGGACTGGGATGGCAGACAAATCTGACAGGCTGAGCTCTGCCAGGTCTTTGTTTTCTGTCCTTGTCTGACGCAGCTTTTGAATATGGTGCTCTTACTCCTGGGCTGAGTGGCCTGCCAAGCTGACACCTTTTTGGTGCACAGCCTCTCCCTCCTGACTGTACAAATGGGGGCCCCAACTTCTGAAAATAGTCAACCCTTTTGCTTTACTGAATAGGGATGCTTCTTCACAGCTGCCTTGTGATACACTAAAGCCCATTTTTTCTATCTCCCTTCATGTTGCCTTTAACTAGGGCTTTTAAACAGTTCTTACAAATAGAAATTTGCCACAAATATAAAGTTCATCCCCAGTCTCTCAGTGCACAGTTTTCTGGCTTGGCACATTTCCCTTCTAACCACAACACCTCATCATGCCCCAGCATCCATTCCATAGCATATTTAAGGGTCACTAAAACCACCTAGACAAACACGAGCTGACAAGGCAGAACACTTTTAACATCTCTCTTGCCCTATAGATCTTGGTGGGTATGTCACAGGCACTCCTTATGCATTCTTTTTGGCTCCTTTCTGTGTCCTAGATGTGACCCACTCCCTGCCCATCTGCTGACTACCTTATCCTCCAGAGACTTCCCACTGTACCACTTACAGAAAGGAAATTGAGTATTTTAAATGTGCATTTTCGTGTGGTTTGTAAACCTGCATTGTAGTCCCTTCCACTGTGCATCCCACCGCTTCTCTCCAGGTCTGAGAGAAGTAAAAGCCAGACTACTTTGGACGTATATATTGGATGCAGCCAAATAAATGCCATTTCTGCCAGGAGGAGATGTCATCAGGGGAGGACAAGGCACGTGTCTCTGTAGCTACAGTGGCAGTTGCTGCTCTGCAGAGTAAGCCAGAGATCAGTGAGGCAAAGGGAGTTTGTTAATTGTCTCTCATGGACATCTTGCACCCCCAAGAATGGGTAGGTTTCTCAATCCAGCATCAGCCAAGGCTTCTCCAATGCAATGCATATCCTACAATTCTGATTTAGCAGAACCCAATACTTTTAGAAAATCCACGTTCTGGGGTTTTTTGCTTTATGCATTCACACACCAAGAACCATTCTCTGCTCTACAGTCCTTCTAAACAATCTCTTATGCAGCCTGAGTGCCTTGAAACTGGAGTGGTGTTTTCCAGAGCAGCATGCCTGAAAAAGCAGCAAGCATGTCGTGACAGGAGTTGAAGTATGAATATTAAAGTGAAGGTTGATGCTTCAAGAGTGTTCACTTGCCTGTTTGCAAGATTTTTATGAAGGATTTAAAATATATGCTGCTCTAGGGCACAGAGAGAGAAATGGATCAAATGAGATGAGCCTCACTAGAGTGTAATGAAACATGAAGCAAACATGCCAACGTAAGACGGTACAGTACACCAGTCCTGATCAGCAGGAGAGCCAATCATGACTGGATGCGCTGAGCACAAGATGCAAGCAGGATGAAGAAATATTGGCAGGGCAGGGAGTTTGCAGGAGGCTGCAATTGTGGGGGAAGACCTGTGCAGGAGGCAGATGAAACCAGAGGAGAGGCTCAGGCCACAGGGAGGGTAGGAAGGGGCAGGAGCAGCTGGGTGCCTCCATTTCCTCTGCCAGCTATTCCTCCGAGAAAAAGGAGGTGAAGGTGGGCAGCAGGGCCAACGTGCAGGGGCAGCCCCAGACCTCCGTCCCGACAGCCCTGCCCTCTGCCCCCGGTGCGCAGGTCCGGTGACCAGGGAGGGGAGTGGGGCATCGTCGGGCTGTTCCGTGAGGGAGCGCTACGGCGGAGCAGCCTTCCTCCTCCTCCTCCTCCTCCTGCCCCTTCTGCTGCTGCTGCGGGGCCGCGTCCCGCCGCCAGCCCGGGCGAAGTCGGGGCGCTGGGCAAAAGCGGGAGAAGTGGCCGAGGCTGAGCTGCGGGCGGCGGAGGCGTGAAGATGCTCTGAGAGGGGGGTGGCCGGCGGTGGGGGTGCACCCGGGGCGGGCGGGGCGCACCCGGGGCTGGGGAGCGAGGCTCACCCTGGGAAGAAGACAAGAGAGGGCATCCCGGAAGGGTAGGGGTTGCGAGGTCGTATCCCGGGAAGGGGGCACACCCGGCAGCTCCCAGACGCCCGCAGAGGCGCGCCGGGAGCCGCCGGGCAGTCGCCTG
>VXAZ01001656.1:12623-38676 GCA_013399875.1 Gymnorhina tibicen
CGCGCCGAGCCCCCCGCGCCGGCGGGGCGGCCGCAGCCCGGTGGCCGCTGCTTGTGGGGTTTTACCGACGGGCCCCCGGCGCCCAGCTCTGCGCCGGCTGCCGGGCTCGGGGCGGCGGCTGGGCCAGCGACTCTGCACTGGAACGATGCAGCGGGGGCGAGAGGGGGCCTGCCCAGTGGAAGTTTGGCTAAATGAGCCCCTTGGGGTTTGGCCTAGGAGAGCCTGCCTCTTCCCTGGGACTTGTGAAACGGTCAAGGAGACTGCAGCTCTGCGAGGCATTGGTGGAGGTGGCCGGAGGGACGCACGGAGCATGAGAAGGGGCTTGGCAGTCTGGGGCTCTGGCTTTCAGGTGTTTGGGGGCAAAGGAGGAGGTCATGCCTTTCCTTTTCCCTTGGGGCCTAGGCACTCCTGTTGCCTAATCTGCAACAGAAAACAGTGGAGAAAATACAGCGTAATACATTTCTTCAGATCATCTGTGAAGTGATTACTGTAGCCTTGCACATCATAGAGAGAGAATAATGGATGTGTCTGAGTGTTGACACAGAATCCTGAGCCACAAGGTATTGGCCAGACAGAACTGCAGGGCTGTGTGACAGCAGGTGACAATGTATGTGTGCTATCCTGCACACTTGGGACAGCAAGCTGTCCTGTTTTAGAAATACCTGGAATTTTCTGCTATGCCTAATGTAGCCTTTGCTTCCAACAGTTTTGACACGTCTGCCATTTATGTCATGTAATCCATGTGCAGTTCATGGAAGTGAGTGAACTTTCTTCATAATATGGAGTTTAAAATGGATGTACATGCTCTAAGGAATGCAGAGAGCAGCCTTAAAACAGGCAGAGAAAATTGAAAACAGAAGTGAAAGCAGCCTGGAACATTGCTGTGTGCAGTCAGTCTGCTTAAAGCTTTTGTTAACAGGTCCCATGGCTCATCAACAGTCACATAATCCTGTAGTCAAAATCCAGTAGCCTCAGCAAAGCCTATGTGAAGCTGCAGGATACTTTGCCTAAAACCAAACAGCAGTTTTTAAACTACCTATAATTGAAAATTGACTTTACAGCTCAGGTTGAAAAAACTATCATCCATGGGTGAAAATTAGGGTTTTCTCCTGTTTGATTGCTTTTTAAACACATGCGACACAGTTCACCATGAAGAGCTGTGGCTGGATCCAGGATACAGCTGGTGTTCCAGCAGTAGAGCACACCAGTGTAATTACAGCCTTGCAGATGATCAATAGATATTTAATGCTGGAAGGGATCTTTTGATTTATTTGGTCTAGGACCAGGAGCTACTGAAGGCTTTCCAATGTATTAAGTCTGCCATAAAAACATCTAAGCCATTTGTAGACATGAAAGCACTTGATCTCTCTGCTAAGCACTATCTGTATCTTGCTTCATTCATCCTGTTCTCAGTTTTTCTTCTGTTCCAACACAAACATTTACACATTTGAGTCTACATCTCAAACGCCTGTGATACCTTAACGCTGCAGTCCTACAATGTTGGTCTTTCCTCATGTCTTCCCCATCACCATGTAAATAGTCTTTCTGCACCTGGGCCTGCAGTAGCATGTAAATGCCTGTATTGGTATTAAATGGGCATTTCATGGGCTCCTCTGTTAAACCTTGTCATTTATGGATTTCACTTAGGTCAAATGCATGGACCTAAACGGTAACAATGACTGAAAATTGCCTTTATTGGGTATTAAATCAATGTGAGATACAACCCTGAGCTAGTAACAGAGAATGTGTCTGATGTCTATGTTTTTATTTTTGAAAGAAGGACAAGCAAAGGTGTGGCTGCGGAGCAGGAAGGGGGGCAGCAGTTCAGTTACCTGCCTCGGCCATTGTCCTCTTCTGCCAAGGACCACATAGGCTTCCTGCTGACTTTGCTGAGTGTCAGAGCAAGCCCTCAGATTACCTGACAGTGTTCTGGTTTGGGGTTTTCCTACTGAAACATTAATTGCTTGAGCTGAATGTCCTGGAACATATGTGCTTTTATTATTAGTGTAGGATTGTACCATTCCACCAACTCTTGTGAAGACAAATCAAGATCTTTCAGGGGAGGGCATGCAAAGGATTCCTTTTCCCAAATGTTTCAGCAGTTATTGCTGAAGATTGACTCTGGAGATATTTGCCTTTGCTTTCTTCTCTGAAACAGCCGAACCTGCTGCTCTGTACTGCCCTGGTTAAGCAGTAGGCTGGCTATTTTTATTGTTACTGTGACAGCCTATACCTACACTGAAGAGTTGATAGTGACTTTTCTTAATTTCTGTCAGTTTATACCTCGATAGGGTAATGGTCTTAAATATTTAAATCTTTAAAACTTAGTTGGAAATCAAGAGGGTTATTCTCAGGAAAACGAAGCTGGTGAGTACAAACCTCATTTTTTGTTTCCAAAGCCAAGTAATCACTGAAGAAAGCTGAAAGCAGCAGCCACTTGACATTTTGAAATATGTATTTGTCTTGTCTGTACTGGCAAAGTCAAACAGCAGTTGTCCATGCCTGTTTTTATCTTCTCTTCCATATTTAAGAACTTAAATTGGGTATGACATAATTAAGCTATTTAAATAAAAGGGAAAACCTCATGGGTCAATGTTCCTGAAACCCACGGTCATTGGCTTTCTGATGGAAATTTTACAGAAAAGAGGGGCCACTTAAAACTGCCTCATTTGCCTTGTGTTGCCTCTGTGAAACGCAACAGGGGCGAATTTGTAAAGTGCTACTTGTGGTCACAACAATGCCAAAGGGTTGTTACAAGTTAAGAAAACATACATAGTGCTTGTTTGCAGGCTACAGCTTTACAGGCTGTGGGGTCAAAAGATAGCTGGGACCTTTCCTCCTCAGTGTGCCACTCGAGAGACACCCTCTGCTTGGGGCATTGACTCCATTCAGTTATCCAGCTTTTTTATCCTTTTCCCCCAACATATATTTTATTTGTCAAGGCTTATTTTATGGCATTGAAAACACCAGGCATAAAGCCCTTAATAACACTCCCTTTCTCACCTCAGTTAGCTTTAAATTGTTCCCATCTATGGGCTGAGTTGTACCCAGGTGGATGGGAGGTTAAACAAAAGCCGCAGAGAGACCACTGAGTATCAATCTCTCAGAGAAGGGCTATTTCCTTGTAAACCTCCCCCTTCAAAAGCTGCACAAGGCACTCACACGACAGACACTGATGCCCACAGAAGGGCAGGAAATGTGAGATGTGATTCCAAGGGAAACTCCGCTTTTCCTTCTCTTTGGCTCTTCCAAACCTCATGCAAAAACCTGCTCAGCTAATCCCCGGAATGAAAGGTGCTGGTTAGACTGGTGGAAGGCTGTCACCATCCCAAGTGAGTGTCATTGACCAAACAGTTATCTTTTTAAGGCAAGATGCATGATATTCTCCCTCTCGAATGAAGGTCAAACAGGACAGCCCCCTTTCTTCCCCTCCTGCCCTTGGTCTATTCAGCAGATGTAAACCAAAGAGTTCTCCTCATTCCTTGTTCCAAATTACTTCCCTCACAGAGACAAAGGAAAAAGTCCATCAGGAGTGGCAGTATTTTTCATGATCCTGCAGTTTCAGGCAGTATTTGCATTGCAGATTCTGTCATAAGAAAATCCATGCTGAGCCATTGCATATTTTTTCTGCTTTTGTTCTTTTTGTTGTCCCACTTTATCTTCTGATCACATGTCTGTTCTTGGTGCCCTGGAGTTGGCTGTCTTCTCTGCAGTTGACAAGAGAAACTGTCAAGAGTTTTTAAAAAGTAGATAGGAAATACCAAATGGATGTATTGGAGCTCTGAAGGGCAGCCTGGGCTCCAGCTGTGTGGGCCTCTACAGGCAGAGTCTTCTGCTCCTCGCCACTGTGGCTGAGAATGTAGTGAATTGCTCCTTCAGGCTGACTTTTCCAGTCCCTCCAGCAAGGGATTTTTCTCAGTGAAGCACTGGACTGTAGCAGCTGTAGAGCTTGTGAAGTTCTGCTGCTGGAGGGTTACAAGGACGGTTTAGGCAAATGGACGTTAAGTGTGTAGATGTCGCTTCAGGGGAAAGGGACAGAGTAGATGACTCAGTGGTAGGTCCCTTTCAGACTTGGTTTCTAATGCTGTTCTTTCAGGTGGACAGTCACCTGATACTGGTGGAAAAGCAATGAGTCTGCACACCTTTTGGAAGCCCCAAATACTCTCCTTGCTCTCCCTTTCTCACTTTAGAGACCCCAGAGGATGATCTCCCTCAAGAGGGGAAGTGTGGATACCAAGGATGCTTTGCAATCGGTGTAAGCCATTGCAAGAGTGCGGTAGGAAGTCTCTTCTGCCTGGGAATGGAGCACTTTACTTCCTCTCATCTGTTTCTACACCTTGGAAAAAAATAGCTCAAATCATTGCCAGTGACTGGGTACTTTGTGGAAACAGAGAGTAAAATGAGTAAAATATCCCCACGTAGTCCATAGTGAGTAGGGCTTGTTTCTTTGTGTGTCCTAACACATTGTCATGAGTTGACACCAAAAGTAGTGGCTGCTGAGCTATCACGAGCACTGTGAGGCCCTTCAGTTGTTACAGGGACACTGTTGTGACACAGCAGATAAGGCTGTGTCTTGAGTTTTCACAAGTTCTACTTTTTGGATAAAGTATGGTTAAGTAATTAATTAGTTTTTAAGTTCTAATAATGGAAAACATAATTCACTTTCAGACTCCAATCATTCATTGTTCTCCTCTGAGCTTAAGACCTGTAAAGTTAAAAATAGCACATAGTGAAACTTTTTGAGGTCACAGTTGCTGTAATGGCTCTGTTAACTCCCCTAAACTCTAATGGGGCAGCTCCATTTCAGCAGCACCGCACAGGGGAGCCACCCGTGCGTTAAAGTGAGGGTGCTGCCGCAGTGGAGCTGGACGGGTCTCTGCCAACAGCACCACACAGTGCAGGGCAGGGGTCGAGGCTGCCTCTGACAGCCACCCTTGCCAGCTCCTCCCTGAGCGCCGGCTGCTCTGCCCACAGCACATCTCCCCTGCAGTAAAAGCAAGGAAGAAAAGTGTCCTGCCTGAAACAGGCAGGACAGATGACGAGTGGGAAGGAAGAGCCTGGCTGCACATGGCACAGGAGGCTGGCAGCCTTCCCAGTGTGGAGTTAAGGTTGTGAAGTGGTGTCTGATGTAGCTGGCAGCCTCTCTCAAGGTGCTACGCATGCCACTGGGAGAGGATGAGGGGGCTCACATCCCCTGAAATGCATGAACTTTTGACCTGTGTGGTTTTACATCTGTGGTGAATAACGTACAGAGGATCCCAACTCACACGGAGCACAGTTCCTATACAGCTGAGGTGTTGCGCATCCCAGTTCAGCATTCAGCCGGCAGAGGCCTTGTTCAGGAAGGACTGGTAGTACCGGGCCTCAGGGAAGACAGGCCGGAAACAGCCACCGGCTGGTGAGAGCAGGGCCTGGCAAGGTAGGAGCTGACAGCAAAGGGCAAAGAGCAGGTCACGAAGGGTCCCACTCCTGGCAAGGAAGCCAAGGGTAGGTAATTGAGGTGACTGGCAAATGTGGAGTCTGAATAACCCGACCTTATCAGGGAAGAGAGTGGGATCAGTCAGAGACTTCTGCAGGTCGTGGCTTTGGGAGAGAAGTGATTTGTGGTGGTGGATTTATGGTTGGAGGCCTTCTTCATACCCGTGTGATTGATTGCCCTTAGGAGCTGGCCTGAGAGTTGTGGAGTACAACATGCCCACAGGAACAAGCCATGCCATCTCCCCCACCCTGCAATGGGGCAGAGGGAGCACAGAGCACTGTGGAGGCAGGGGTGCTAGCATCTGCCAGTACAGTTCTGCCAGCGTGAGGGTTCCTCTAAACCAAAAATAAAGAGAACAACTCTCTTATGGCTTCTTAGAGGTGAGGTGGCCAGGCAGAAGTGCCAGTACAAAAATAAAGAGAACAACTCTCTTATGGCTTCTTAGAGGTGAGGTGGCCAGGCAGAAGTGCCAGTACCTGGTGGTAGAGGAGTATAGTGAGGGCATGTGCTGAAAGGGTGTGGATGACAGTCTGTCTTCAGGCCTGAGGTGTTCCATGGTTCTCTGCAGGGGACTGCCTGTCAGCAGGCCAGGGCAGGAGCTAAATCCTCTGCTTCCCACCACCTGGTACTCTGAATGGCAGGGTGCAACAGCTCACATGCACCCTGTGTGCTGCTGCAATGCTCATGTGAAATCACTTTATAAGTGCTATTTTTTCAGTGTCTTCAGGAGGTGTAAGAAGGTGTGCTGACAGCATGACACGGGTCAAAGTCAAGGCAAGAAATAAAAGCCAGGTGTCCTGGCTCTCAGGATCCCTTTTAACCATTAGGTTTCTAAATGAATTTTCAGTGAAGTTTTCACCTGCTGTGCTGTCACATATTGCTGCAGAATGTGTCACAGAGCAGCGAGAGAGAGAGAGAAGTGATATTTATAATGAAAACTTGTTTCTCCCAGGGAAGCATTAGCTGCTGGGATACTCCCTTATCTTAACTGGAGCACCATTGTAAAAACCTGACAGCGCTGAGGTCACAGCTGTGTTCAGCAAGGTGCAGAGATGGCTAAACAAGCTCTCCAAATCTAGCAGAGCAGCTGAAGCCTGAGTAGTGGCTGGGTGTTATTGTGAGGGATGCTCAGCTCAGCAGCATGAGGGACCTGGCATGGCCACAGCCTGAGCTGCAGCAGCCCAGCACCATGGGGCTGGCACTGCCTCTGCTGAGGTGTGGTTGAAGGGCTCTGGCTGGGTAGTCACACATGGGAAGGCTGGAAGTTGACAGTTCAACTCACAAAGCCATGTTGTTCTGGTTTTGCTAGATACAAGGATGGCATTGCAAATAAGGGAGAATAAAAATAAAACACCATGGTTCTGGGCAAGCTTTCATTCACAGTTCCCTTTGAAAGACTTCCCTAGACTTCACTGGAGCTTGGATCAGTCCTGGATCATATTTCTCCTGAGGACTTAAGAGTTGTTTTCTATATCCTTCATTTAAATCTCAAGGTGTTCCTTTAGTCTGAGCAAATATTAAAAGTGATTCATAATCATGAACTATTTTTCTCATTTACGAAGTCTCTAAACAGGCATTCAATGACTAGGCTGCAAACTAGAGAACTGTTGTGAAACTAACAGTCCTCCAGCTTCCTCCTCACAAGGATATCTTTGGCTCTCTGCTTTTTTACCCCAGGGAAACTGGTCCATAGCTGTTGTCCAGCTTGGCTTCAGATCAGTCCCTCACTTCCCCACGTTGAGGCTGAGGGAAGGTTGGGCAGGACACAAGACCTGTGGCACTGTGAGAACACTAAGACACAGGACATGCTCCTCAAGGATGAGGAGAGCACCAGTGACCCTAGGAACCTGGGACTGGGAAGGAACAAGCTTCCGTACACCACTGGACTATGGCACTAAGATCCTGGGCTGCAGGCTGATGGTGGGCACAGCACAGGAGAACACACACCTGCTGCAGCACAGCCAGCCTCCTCTCCCTGTTTGCTCCTCTCTCACCCCTGGGGAGCTGCATCTCCTGTGTAAAGGTGGGAGCAAAGCAGGTATTACAGGATTCCTGTTGAACCCAGCTGAGACTTGGACAAGCACAGGCTGGCAGATAGCTACTCTCCCCTTCTCCCTTCCCTGCTGTCCCCATCCCTCAAGGACTGAAGCAGTGGGAGCTGGTCCCACTATCCCTCCTGTTTTCCCTTGACTGGTGTCAGTTTTCCCTTTATCTCAGCAAAGCCACTGGTAGCACCAGTGCACCAGTCAGCAAGCTGCACCTGGCTGATCCCGGGGGCTGTGGTACTTTCGTGTTGCCGGCAGCATGCCAAGGGTGCAGGGAGCTGGGTCTGGCTTTCACAGGATGGAGCACACAGCTGAGGATCGCTCCACTCTGCAGCCACAGGACGAACAGATGGATGGATGCTGCCATCAACCCTTTTTTAGGATGTCCCTGCAGTGTGGGAGCAGGGGCAAGGGCACCTGCCCGGACACCTCCGTGCAGCACGGCTGGCTGTGGTGGAGGGCAAGCAGCTGCCTAGGCATGAGGCAGGCTGCAAAATACCAAGTGGCACAGCTGTCTATGGCTCATGTCATTTGCTTGGCCTTACTAATCCAGCAGTGGCTGGGAACTGCATGCCACGAGCTTTCCTGTGGTTGTGTGATGCTTTTATCAGTTAACTGATAAGTGTTGAGGTAAGCCTTATGCCTGTAAAATTTACCCCATGTCTACTAGAAACCACCAATATTCAAGGCAGGGGAGTAGGTAATATGAGCTAAGTATGATGGGTGCTTAAAATGTATAAAAAAGAACTGTTCTTGGAGTTACTGTCTTGCTCTGAAGCAGCTTGAACCCCAGCTTTTCTTTCCTGATGAACTCATATCCAGCATTGGCATTACTGGGAAAAATCCTCTGCCTCCAAATAGGCTCTTTTTATTGGTACAGAGTCGAAAGCCAGTGGCAGCAACATCAGCAATTTGGGGGGGAAAGCAGTAATTTTGTTAGTGCAGCATTTTGGTGATCTTGTAAAAAGCTGCCACAAAAATAGCCCTAATTTCTATTTTGTAAATGGTGACCATTTTGTTGCTAGGATTCCTTGGCACTGAAGATGCAACTGCACAGTTTTCCTTGGAGCAGGGTGTGGAAGCATCACTTATGGATGTGTTTAGGACCAAATTCTTCACAACAATCACATATGCACCCTTGTATTGTCACGAGTGGCTTTCCCGTCCTGCTGCAATGAGCAGCATATGTGTTGGCGGGGATCCAAATTTCTTTTCTTTCTGGGATTTCCTTTATTTCTGCTTGAAGAACTCAGGAGTATCCTGCAGGACCTAATCCTGAATCTGACATTTTAGAGTACTGTAGCTCCTTCTGTCTTGACCTCTGCTTTCCTCCTCTTCAGATGCTGGCTTGAATTCATGAGAATGATTGGTGTGAAGTAACAGACTGTCTTTGTATGATATTTCAGGGGCATCCTAGCATCTGAAATTCAGGTGGATCAGCAAGATTTGTTTTCACAGTTCTGACTTGTCCTGCAATAGGCTCTGCTGCAAGAAAGGATTTAACGCCACCATTTTGTGCACCTGCCTACCCTGAGGTGTTCCCCCTGACGGCTCCATTGATGGAAGGAGGAGATTATGTCTCTACAGGGATTTAAACAATGAGAAACCAGGCAATCCCTGCTCACCACAGGAGGGCAGTTGCCAAAGCGAACGCCTGAGCCAGTGACGCTACAAACACGAGGAGTGCATGATGCAGGTTCTTATTTTCAAACCTAGTAACAGCATTTCTGCTATGCATTGACATCATGGGCCCCGCCTGTAGGAAGTTTTTATTCTCACAGGAGTTTCGTGGCAGACGAGCAAATAGATGTGCAGCAACCAATCTGCTATGTGTTCAAGGACTGGAGGGAGATTATCTTTGATGCAAGATGGCTTTTTTTGGTTGCCTTCTATCCCTTGTATTTCCCTTTCCTTGCTACGGCTCAGCAGGAGCTAGGGGTAATGGGCTTCTTGCCATTCAAGATGGATGGCAGGAGGCATTTTGTTTCAGGCTCCCCAGGAGGGGATTGATGAGATGACTGTTGTAATACCTCCCTTTCTCCTTACCAGGCCTTATTACTGATACCCCATGCGGTGCCCAGATTGGGTCAGATGGTGGAGGAGCACTTCTGCCCACCATTACACCAACGTCTGGATTAGCACAGCCCGTCAGGCTCCTTCCTCACTGTACTAATGAGCATCTGACCTAGGAGTTCATTTAGCCCTGGAAAGCAGTGAGAGGTTGCACTTCTCCTGCAATTGTCATTTCCCTGGTCACCCCAGACTTCTTAGGCTGGTCTTTCAGCAGGATCACCTAAGGAGCTGGAAGATGATGGCTGCACCCACATCTGTTGTGGCTGCTTGGGGACAGTGGATAGAAATCTCCTTGTTCTTGCATCACTCCTGTCCACTGCAGAAGTGGTGAAGCCTTTTTCAGCGCCAGAGGCTGGTACTGGTGTCAGGACTCTCCTCAGTTCTGATTGACAGCACAGCCTAGGGCTTGTCCAGCAAGGAATCAGTGGTCCTCTCTGTGTTGTCCTGCCATCAGGAGGTGGAACATTTTCCCCTGCCCTGTCTTGACCAAGATTTCGGTGTCTGTCATAGTTAGAGACAAAACTCTGCTTTCATCCAGACTCTGGCCACCACCTGCCAAAGTGTATGACTTGTGGTTATTGATTACTCTTTCCCTCTCAAGTATCTCATTGGGATATATTAATCACAAGCATAAATCCACAGAGGCAAATTCAGTTATGACTGGTGTTTATTTATCCACCATTTTTTTCTTCTTTTTTATCTGATTTTACCTCTTTTTTTGCAGTCCTCTGTCATTGTTTCCCTCACTCCTTTTTCCCCATGGACAGGAAGATTATTCTTGCTAAATAAGAGGGGGAAAAAATACAAGATTAACTCCTTGCTTACGTTGTTGAAGACAGTAAAGTCACCCTGTAGCCCCAAAGGCAGGTTTGGCAGAGAGCAGGAGCATGCTGTGATGCCACATCCTGCTGAGACACAGCTGCAGCACTGGCCCTGCAGCACGCTGTCTCCTCCATGGGAAACTCTGGTCCGATTTATCACAGCCCTATCCTACCCCCCAGGCTGTGGAGAGGAGAGAGGGGCACAGGTCTGGTTTTTTGAGAAATTCCCAGCAGCGAGAAAGCAGCCATTCAGGAGTATCTGCTTTCCAAGTCAGGGATGGGCTGGGATAACTGCTGGCTCATAGGGTGCTTTGGTGTTTCTTCCATTAATCTTCACCCAGGTCCTTTCTCTGGGCCTGATTCCCTCCTGCCCCTGCCCAGGCTGGCCGATCTCTATCCTCACCTGCCAGCACCCTCCCCCTGCCTCAGTGGCACTGGCATTTGGAGCATGTCCTGCCTGTCCTTTCCCCTCTTTCACTTCTTCCCACCTTCCATGTTTCCCCCTCAATTTCTCTAATTCCATTCAGGCCACGTCTTTGCTACCCTCTGTTTTCTCTTGTTCTTTCATTTTAGACGTGATAGCATTTTCCTTCAGCAGATTTGCAGCTCTTGAGGTCAGCCACCAAGGACAAACGCATGTGGCATTTAAAAGGACAGGAAATGCTTTTGACATGATTTCCCCAAAGGAGAATTTTAATCCTTTTGAAACTGGGGAACACAGGTACCTCTCCGTGAACCAGGCACAGACAGTCAAGCTTGGGCCCCAAACTGTCCCCAAAACAAACAGGGTAAATTCATGCTGCGGCAGCATATTTTCTGCTTATACAGCTCATGCTGGAGTTTTCAAGGAGACTGAAGAATAAAGTCTGACAGAAGAGGAAAAAGTCATTTTGTCAATAGACACATACGGATAAATAGCAAGGATAAGGCAAAATTATAGATCAAATGTTTAAAGAATGTGACTCCAAAATAATTTGGTGTATTTCCTTTAGGCATCACAGGCTATTTCTCCCCCTTTTATTGGTGTCAGCTTGGCAACTTTCAGTTCAAATTTATTGTGCCAGTCAAAATTGGCAGGGGACAAGACAAGAGTTTTTTCAGTGTCACCGTAACCATTTGCATGCCATGAGCACTACTGAGGCAGCTAGAAAGTGAGATGCTTCAAGCCCACACTGCTACACAGCTACTTCTGGAGTAAAATACAGCTACTGATGAAGGTCATACAGTAACAGCAAGCTGGGTCATAATGTGCTCTACTGAAGCTTTGGGAGGGTTTCTCTTAGTATTGTATGCAGAACTGCTCATGGAATTATGCCTGGCAGTGAACACTGGAAATGTGAGGAGCACCTCAGTGTCCACGTAATGCTTACAGCCTTGTGTTTGTGACTGACACTTAGCTTTGTGAAAACAGTTGTCTTGTATAAGTTAATGGGGTATTTAGCCATTAGACTGGCAGAGTTCTGCAGGAATAATTACTAGATTTGACACTGTTCACTGGAATTATGGCATAAAATCACTGCTGGTAACATTTGCAGTTGGCACAAACATGAGCGGGCAGGTCTGTAATGATGAGATGAGCACAATTCTCCTTAGGGATCTTCTTCATTTGATAATTTAGTTACGCAGTCCAAAGCCAAATCTGAAGTTACACATTTCAGGGTGGAGAGTGCAGCCAACTTTTCAGCCATCCTCAGAAACAGTGACTCAAAAAATACCTGGGAGTGAGAGGTTGAACATGAACTCCTGGGATGTTGCTGGGCAGAATCTACTAATGTAACCCTCGAAGACAGTGAAAAGGGGGAATGAGTAGGAGTGGAAGGTGATTTTATGTTTTGGTATGATGCCAATTGAAATAAGTGCTGAAGTCCTGTATTTACTTGCAAGGTACAGACTTAAGAAGGATCTAAAGGTGCTGAAGAGAGAGCAGAGCACCAGAAAGAGCAGGAGCAGTGAAGTGAAGGACTTGAAGACCTTGGCTCCTTTAAATTGTCAAAAAGAAGGCTAAAAGATGTCATAATTACAATGGAGAAGTATCTTCGGAGTGAGAAGGCAGTCATATGAAAGGAGTCTTTTCATCACTTGGAGAATGGGCATCCTGACTGCCATGAATGGGGGCTGAAGTGAGACAAAATTACAAAGGCAGTAGAAGTTCATCACCAGAACAAATTTCAAAGGGAATTGCAGGTTCTTAATTTCTTTTAGGCTATGAGTTAAAACAGAGTGTCTTTATGGAAGGTGAGCTTTTGCCAGCCACTAGTTTCTGGGCTGTCCATAGGACGGCAGAGTGAAATTGCATTTCCTGTGAGATACGGGAGCTATGAGGAGAAGGTGTAGTGTCTCCCAGTCTTAAGGTGTAAGTGTAAATATGGGTTGTAATATAAGATGTAATTGGGTTGTAATATAAGCTGAACCTTCCTGACCCAGCATAACCACGCAAAGTTGGTAGGAGAAATTTCTGTGACTACCTGTAAGGGCTGAAGAATTGTCTGGTTGTTTATTCTCTAGTAAGAACCCCTGCCACTAGTGGATGGCTAGTGGGGTGAGTCCTGCTATCAGGCACGCTTGTATCCGGAGGCCAGCGAAAGCAGCCAGCCAACACTGGCAAAACAGAGGCACCAGAGTTTCAGGTTAGGAATTCAAAAACCTGGGCTGGTGGAATCAGTCTGGATGGGCTTCTCTGAGTGTGGCCCTTCCTCCTCCTGCTACGTGGGGAGCTCCTTTAGAAGAACGGGGCTAGCCAGACCACTTTGACTTGTGCCTTGAGGAATTAATTTGTTCTATGTACCCATCAAGAGAAAGGGGACCTAGAGTCACAAGCACAATTTGCTTATCCAGAAATGTGTTGTTCTCTCTCATCAGTGTTACATTTTGGATATGCCTTCTAAAGAAAAATTGAGTTTGAGACAAAGTAATTTTTTTTCATTCTTGGCCACCCCCAATGCAGTCACTTTCAGGCTCACTTAGGGTGGTTACCAGCTACAATTTACCTACCAGTGTCTTAAATCTGGTCACTTGTGAGGAGTCAGGGGATGGGTCAGAGAGCCAAAACCTTGGCCACCAGGCCCTTGCTCTGCCACCAGAGCATGCTTGGCTCCAGATGTTAAGCAGGGGATGTGCCAGGCTGAGCACGCTCCCTCGACTTTCTCTCCACACCTTTACACTAGGCAAGATTAAGAGCCCAAATCTGCACGCTCCTACAACATGGAGCACGGTTGAATGGTTTTAATTACGGTTGCTGCAGCCAGAACCTGACCTGGCTGCTGTTGAGCCAGGAGAAGTTGGGTGGGTATGCCTGTGCAAAGGAGGCTCCACCTCAGCCCTTGCAAACATGCTTTTGATCTTGGGCATCTGCCATCAGAGGGTGCCTTTGAAGGCAATTACCCTTTCAGCCACTGCCTGGATGTTTTATCGTTTGCAAGCTAAGTTTCTTAAAGGAGAAATAATTGAAATGTTGCCAGCCTGGAAACTCCTGTCTGCTACAGGTGTCAGTTGAAATTCCAGTTCTCCATCAGCAGTTGGGGCTTTCCAGACTATTTTCCAGCAACTGTGGCCACAAATTAAATAGCATCTATCATTTTAGTGTCTCAGAACACTCCACACCACCATTCAGCAAAAAGACCATATGGAGCTGACTGAGTGGTGCACAGGTGCTTTGCTCTGTCTGAGCTTTCTGGAAATGATGGGCCAAAAAAATCAAACACAGAGCAGCGCTGTGGGGCTGACTGACTGCCTGGGGCCAGGGACAGCTCAGGGCAGGCTATCCCTAAACCTTGTCACTCTCCAGAAGATTCACAGCACAGACACCCACAACCCTCCCTAAACATGCCACCTCTCTCTCATGGCATTTTGCTCATTCATGCTGAGATCTACCAAAGAATTTGGAAAATATTTTTTGGTTACTGTTTTTAAGTGTGAATTTTGGCATGTGATTACAGATAGTTTCGGTAAGAGTTTCCAATCCAGTCAGGTGCAATGAGAAGGGAGGCCTCTGAAAGCAGTTCAGCAGCATGCCAGAGCCTAGCAAGATGTTATTTACAGCGTGTGTATTTAACACAACTTGAAATTCATAAACAGTGATACTGACAGCTCAGCTGTGCTGCTTCATGGCATTCCATCCAAAACAGGAGATTTTTACAATTTGTACTGTCATCAGAGCAGGTTGGGACCTTTTGGGTGAAACATTTGATTTGATAAATCCATTCCTCTTCACAATCACAGAATCACAGAACAGTTTGTGTTAGAAGGGACCTTCAAAGATCCCCTCATTCCAGCCCCCTGCCATGTTGCACTAGACCAGGTTGCACTAGACCAGGTTGCTCAAAGCCCATCCAATCTGGCCTTGAACACTTCCAGTGTTGGGTCATCCACAACTTCTGTGAGCAGCCCGTGCCTCATTTAATCTGTCAGGATGTTTCTCAGGTCAACGCTGGAAGCAAAGCCCAAAGCAAAGCCCCCCACAAGCAGGAGAGGGAGAACATCTCTCTTGGTTTGGGTTAGAGAACCAAGCCCTTTAGTCCTAGCTGGCAGACTAAGTGCCCGGCAACTGAGCCTCCATCTATTCTAGTCTCTGTTTGGCTCTGGCTTTCTGTCAGGCTCTCTGTCTTTGCCTTCTTCAATTATGTTTCTCTATGAAGGTTTTCCAGGGGTTATGCTTTTATTCCACATCAAAACAACACAGATGCCGCGGCGTTCCTCAAAGGATGCAACTCCTGTTCACTGGCTAGCCCAAGTTATCATGGAAATTATTAGTTTCCTTAAGCATTTATTGTACTCATCCAGAAATACAAGCTTGCCCTGTTTCAATGTGAAACACTATGCACGGAAAGGAGAAAATTCCACACAGTACCACAAACATCATTCTTGTAAGACGGTGGTATGTTAATTAACAAAGTCTGGGAGCCACTGGTTTAACATATTAATGGATTTGTTATGCAGAGAGAGATGAAAAGATATATTTCCTTATTATATTTTTGAATGTCTGATACTTTTATTGTAGTTATGTTCTATTTCATGTCTTACAGTTTTTCTAATAGTGTAATTGTGTTAGATAATTATTTCAGCAAAGGGAAGGAGAAATAGGGGGTTACAGGCCAAATGAACATGGTCAGAACTTGAAATAGGCAGGACAGCTGTGGGGGTAGACCCTAGATGAGAGATGCTTTTATAACTGAAGACCTGCAGAGACTGGGATTTGTTTAGGAACAACAGCAGGAATGACACAGTGGGTCAGAAAAGTCAGGTGAAAAAACTTGTGTGTTTTACCAAAGGGTTTTGAACATGAAGGCCCTGCTGAACTGGACTGGTAGGTGTGTGAATCAGATGTGGCAGTGGGCTTTATGGATGTATGTCTTCACTAATACAAAGAAGAGAGAAGCTGCCTTTTTTGCAGGCTGCAGTGAGAACAGTGGAGAAAATCTGTCTTGGGCTGATCCAGCCCTTTCAGTGCAGTGGGTTGAAGACATTTTTGAAGTGCCTCCAGAGGATGCATACAGAAATGTCATCTTGGACCTGCAAACCTCTGAGCTACTGCCAGCCCAGCTGGGTGCTGCTCTAGGACTGGTGGAACCAGAGCTATCTCATTCCCCAAAGGAGAGATGGCATTTCACAGAGATAAGCACATTAGGAGGCATTTGCCCACTTTGATACGGCCTCTGATAGCCCTAACCAGCAGGGCTGGTTGAACCACCCCTTGGGCAGAAGCCAGCCTGTGGGTTGTAGGCTGGACCACAGAGAGGTTGTTAGTCAAGGCAAGTGAGATGAAGGGAAGGTGGGATTGCAGTGCCTTTGGCAAGAAGTGCCCTAACTGGCATGGGACAGCCTTGTTGCCTGACTGTGCCTGGGGGCAGGCTGACAGCACTTCCAACAAGTCATAGGAAAAAATGGGGTTCCTGGAGCTGCATGCACGACTTAAGCACTCACCTTGCATTAAAACTGACTGCTGGGCATTTTTGGTGGGTCCACTGGCACTCTTCACTGTGTGAACCATAAGCAATTTTAAATGAGAGGTACCTGCGGAAGCCTGAATGTGAACACAAATTTGTGTGTTAGGATACTGTCCTGCTGGTCCTTCTGCACAGTCTCAGGGCCTGGAGTAGAGAGATATTAATGTTTAGAGTTTTCTTCACCTCAGAAAACCTTCAGGGAAAAAAATAAAGGATAGAGCTTTGCAATTCTTCATTACAATTTTTATTTTTGCATTACTGTAGAATTTAAAAACTAGTTTCATGTCAAGAAGAGACAAAGAATAAAAGTCAGTAATTTCCAGTGGATTTCCCATGAGTCAGGAGAGCCTGAGGCTCTGACCTGGGGTCCAGTGTACAGCTGGGGAAGAAGCCTACATTGGGGCAGTAACCACACTGAGACTGAGCAGTGGGCCTTTGACAAGAGTTTCAAGAAATGAAACTCTTCATGACTGCACATAGACTGCACTTAAGGGATTCACTCCCAAAACTTCTCTAGTTATTTTTTAGCTGATTTGGGGACTGCCTGAAGCCACCTTGTGGCTTTCCTCTTAAGTTTTCTGCAAAAGGCTAGTAAAAACAGCCTTATTCTTACCAGTACTGAGTTTTTTTCACTGCCCTACCTACAGAAGTTACATACCCTGTACTTTATAACCCACTTACCTTCTCTACATCTGTTTCAGCTGCTGTGAAGAGAATACAGAAGCCAGAATACAGCCCAGAATAATTATACTTTATTCTGACACATGCGCACATACAAAAGTTTTGGGATAAGAATATAAATTCTTTACAGATTCCTTCTGGACGCATCAGGAAGAATCAGAGGCCAGGGGCCCTGCAAGTGTGTACTGATGTAGCTTCCTAAAATCAATAAAATTACTATGCACTTACACAGTGTCAGATTAAAAGCTATGAAATCAAAACCAAACCCCATGAAATACAGTTTTGCAGTGTCCACAGCAAGTTTTTAAAACCCTCTATGGTTACTTAGAAGTGGTTCTCTGTCTCAGAAAAAAAAGCAAAGCAAAGCAGTATTAAATCTGACTTGCAGCCCTGCAAAGTTAGATGCCAATGTTTCCACCTCATTGAGAAGACAGCAAACTCCTCTTTCCAGTGGTGCCATGCTATTATTTCCTGAGTTATAAGATGCTGCTCCTTAAATTCCTTGCTGGTTCAAGATCACTTACTGAATCCTAACTGCTGTAGGTCCAAGATCAGCTTTACTGGGGGAGAAATTTATCTGTGGAGAAAGAAAGAGAAGGCGTTTCCTGAACCTAGCATCTGTTGGCATCTACGGAGCAGTTTGATGCATTAGAGGTGGCCCCTTGGGAGAAGGAGTAACAGTGTGCTTCTATTTTTGCATGAAATCAGGCTCGGCAGAGGGCATGATGATGCATGAGTATCAGTGTGTATCTGCTTTCTCACTGTCATTTCCTCAGCTAGGAGAGAGGCAGAGGATGGCAGTAACAGAAGGGATGCAAACAGCCCTCCTCATCACCTGCTAGGGCACTGGGGGTCTCTCTTCATGCACTCTCTACAGAAGACAGCTGCCAGCCAGTGGTGTAACTCCTGCTGCTGCTGCTCTTTGCAGGGACACAACTCTGCTTCCGCTAGCTGCTTGGCTCCATTTGGCATTTTTCTTTGTAGCTGAACGTCGCATGACAATGCAGCTGATTCACTGCACCGGGGCTGGGGTAAGGACTGCAATCATGCCCTCTCAGGGGACCAAGTGGGAGTGCAGGAGTGTGAACCCAGCTCTGCTCCCAACCCGACTTTTGGGACTTGAAAGAGAGGGGTGTGCTGTTTTAAATATTCACGCATACACCCTTAGCTTCAACACTGAAGCTTTCAAGTATTTTAGGTCAGAGCTAGTCTAACCAGCCTGAAGCAATGCTGCATCGTGCTGTAATCTTGACAATTTTCTCAACTAAATGTGCTTGAATCTAGTCATTTTCCCGATGGCTCATCTCCAAGAAAATGGTGTCGATCATTTGGTAGGTTTCAGGGTTGGATGTGAGTCAGCTCTGAGTCAGGCAGCAGCTTTAGCTGCATGAAGTGCTGGTCCTCCTATGCTGGCACAACCTGTGGAGCCACAGCTCTGTGACAGACACTGCTCCCGAGCCTCCCCAGCAGCAGCATGTGGGAACTTAAGCACGGGGCAATCACAAAGCAAAGGGGCAATTCCACAGCCCCTCACTTTTGGCTGTTCACCTGCTGTGAAGCGCTCTCTACCTCTGAAGATGCCAGGGTGTGTAAATGATGCTGCTGCAGGCAGGGAGAAGGAGATGGGGCCCTATCTTGCCCCTGCAGAGGTGACCTATCTGACCGGGCACAGTGAGTCACTGCTGCATGAACTACTTCCCTCCCCAGAGCCAGAAGGAAGCAAGGAAAGAGCTTTGTCCAGAGCCTTCTGTCCCTGGCAGGGTGTTTCTGTTTATATTGACATTTATATTAAGTAAGGTGGCGTCCCAGTCCTCAGGCAGTCCAGAGAAAAGCCAGACACAACCGTGAAGGCAGCAGCCACTGTGTGTGTTGTGCAAAGCAGCATGACTGATGGGTTCCTCGCTCTCTCTTTGTCTTTCTCTCCCCTTGCATGGCGGTGTGATTGAAGCAACGCCCCGTGAAACAGTCCCTGAGTGCTTGCATGTGCCGAGAGTCCCACTGGAAATGCCTCCTCCTCTCCGTCCTCATGTATGGCTGCCTGGGTGCAGTGGCCTGGTGTCAGCTGGCCAGAGTCACCAAGCTCAGCTTCGATAGCTCCTTCAAGGGCAAGTCTATGATCTACCATGACAGCCCGTGCTCAGACGGCTATGTTTATATCCCACTGGCCTTCCTCTCCATGCTGTACGTGGTGTACCTGGTGGAGTGCTGGCACTGCCACGTCAAGAGGGAGCTGCAGTACAAGGCAGACGTGGACAGTGTGTACGAGTGCATCAACCGCATGCAGCAAGCCACTCCATGCATCTGGTGGAAGGCCATCAGCTACCACTTCGTGCGGCGAACCCGGCAGGTGACCCGGTACCGCAATGGGGATGCCTACACCACCACACAGGTCTACCATGAGAGGGTCAACACACATGTGGCTGAAGCTGAGTTTGACTACTCTCACTGTGGATACAAGGACATCTCCAAGGAGCTCCTGGGCTTGGAGAGCTATACAGCCACCAAGCTGAGGTTCACCAAGTGCTTCAGCTTTGCCAACATTGAATCTGAGAACTCTTACCTGACTCAGCGAGCTCACTTCTTCACAGAGATTGAGGGGCTAGATGACTACATGGAGGTGAGGGAAGGCATGCAGCTCAAAAATGTGGATTTTAAAGAGCTTATGATGGCCTACGGAGACCCAGATCACCTCCCATGGTACGTGTCCCATTACGCTTTCTGGGTGGCAGCTATCCTGATGATCTCATGGCCACTCAGGGTACTCATAGAGTATCGGACTGCTTATGTCCATTACCACGTGGAGAAGCTGCTGGGCCTGGAGTACACGGCGCCCACGACAGCAGAGGAGCCCTTGTACCGGTACCGCATGCCCCGGGACACCACGCAGGACAGCACCGAGCTGGAGTGGCACATCTGCACCAACCGGCAGCTGATCCCCAGCTACTCGGAGGCCATGCTCATGGACCTGGCCAACTCCCCGGCCTACAACAGCTACACGGTGTGTCGGTACGGCGAAACAGCCCACGGCTGTGAACGCTGCAACCGTGCCTCCAGCACCTCCTCCATCTTCTCACGCCACGCTTTCCACAGCTGCAGCGGCAACTCCCGCCTCTCCCTCAACACCAGCCGCTTCTCCCTCTGCCGCATCCATGGCTCCCACAGGACAGGCCTCTGGAGGAGCCGCAGCAGCAGCATTGCGGACCGGGGCTGCCAGGATGAGCAGTGCTGCTCCTACTCCAGCCAGCTGGCTGTCAACGAGAACCCCCCAACCTACCACGATGCCCGATTCTTCCCTGTCCTGATCGTGCACAGGCCAGAGGGGCAGGACAGGCGGCATTTCTACGTCAGGCGTTCCTCCTGTCTAGAAACCTCTCTGTGACAGGCCTCTGTGGTTACTTGGCTCCTCTGCTCTGGGACAGGGATTGCAGAGGTGACACCAGTGGGGAGCCTGCAAGCATCAGTCTCTACAGCGGGTCAGCAGGACGAGTTTCAGCTCTTCTCCCTGCCATTGCAAGAGGACGTAGAGACTCTGACCAACACCTAACCTCATTTCCAAGATTTTCTCCCCCTCCACCTGGTCTCCCTAGTCTTTCATTCCCCATTCCTCTCACTCTTTCACGCTTCACCCTTTCTCTGCTCCTTAATTCCCTGCCTCTCCTCCCATCCCACCCTCGTTCTTTTTTTTACATTTCAGTCACAGCATTTGACTGTTGTGGCTGCTGGAGGATTTTAAATGCCTGTGCTTTGCCAGTACATTTGCCCTCCTGGATGCTTTGCAAGGTAAGAAGCTCAGATAGAGCAAGGCACAAAGCACGAGGCCAGCCAGAGTCAAGTCAGAAGGAGAATTCAGATCTGCAGGTGCTGAGTCACCTCCTGCAAACCCCAAACGAGGTGCTTTTTTTTATTATTTTCTCCCCTCTTTTTTTCCTCTTCTTCTGTCATTCCTTCTCTCCTTTGTTGATGTTTTTCTCTTGCTTTACCCTCATCTTCCCTCTTTTTCAGTTCTCTCACTTCTGCTTTCCAGTTTTTCTGGGGTTTTGCCAGTGAGGATATCTTTCAGGGTGTAATTATCTTCCATTGGGCAAAAGTAAGGTATTCATGGCACAAATGACACTGACTGCTCACACAGCCACAAATGAGGCCCCTGAGAAATGCTGAGGACTTTCTTTCAGGAGCAGTGACGTACACCGATACAGCAAAATGCCCTTTGCTCACCTTGCCCTGCCTGGTCTGCAGCAGAGACACTGCTGTGTTTCCAGCTGTAGTTAACCTTGTCCAGCTCCACCCTGATAGCAATCGTTGAGAACCATAATGTAGATTAGTGCCCTGTTAATGCCACTATTTTTAGGACAGTAGGCCTGGTTGTGGTTGTTTCATTCCTTCTTCAGCACAGCAGCACAGGCTTGACAAGGGAAGAAGGGCTGGAGAGGGAAAGGTAAATATGGTATTAACCCTCCCACAGAGAGTCTGGAGCTGTTAGGAAGCTCTTCCACCCACAGTGTCTATTACAGCAGTTGTAGGACTACTCTACATTATCTTTCAGCTTTCTGTGTGCCCTGGGGAGGGCTTTTGGTCTGTAGCCCACTCCACCTTCCCAGGCGAGATGTAGTGCCACCCCAGCCCCAGGCAGGGAGCACAGCTAGGAGCCAGCCCCACTGGCCACTCCTGCTGGGGCTCCAGGCTCTCCCTGCAAGGCTTCCCCTGGAGCAGGTGTAGCACCTTCCAGAATTAGTCCCAGCCTCTCCACTCGCACCTGCTGTCTGGTCCTGACAGAGCATGCCACTGCACTCTGGGCTGGGGGTTCTGCCCCCCTGGCCTGGTCCCCTCTGAGAGCCAGGAGCTGGTCCAAGAAGCTTGTGGCCACACTGAGGACCCACCAGGGACCCTCGCACCTGCCAAACCTCCGTCCCACAAGGAATGGTTGTATGCTGAGAAAGCTCCATACCATTTTGTCACATGGCTGGTGGAGATTATTATCCACTCTGACTCACAGGAGAATGCAATACGATCGCAATACATACGGTCACTTTCAAAAACAAAGTGTTGTCTCACCCTACCGTACAAGTAGGTAAGAAACTGAGCTCCCAGAGGGGCTGGCAACAAGTGCTTCCTCCCAAGTCCATTTTGTGTGTATCAACATGTAATATGAAATTTGTAAAGTCATATTAATATGTGTAGATTATACATAACTCTGCATACTTATATGGTGATTTCTTATGGCATTGACTGTTGCACCATGTTAAATACATTTTGGTTTTGTTTGATGACTCTGTTTTGATGTGCTGTGTTTATTTCAACTCCAGAAATGGAAACATTGGCAATACCTGGCTAACCTGCTGCAGATGATGGCACCATCAGAAAGGTTTTTAAAATTCTTATGAGTTGTTTTTTTTTAATGTAAATACTTCATGTGTGATTTATGTGACATTTTCATTCTGACAGCTTGGCATTTATCACAAAAGACAGATAACACATATGATGTGTTAGTTTATCACCTCTAAAAAAAATAACCATCCCAGACACATGGAGGAGCAATGTTTGGGCTTGGGGTAATGCTTATGATTGGGCTGGGGCCAAGGCTGGATAACCTTGAAACTTAGAGAATAATCCAAATTTAGATCTACCATACAGTGACCCAATCCTAGCTTGCCATCTACACCATGCTACCTGCCACACCCAAGCAGAGCTGGGAGGGTTTGGGAAGTAGGAAAGGATCAGGTCTGAACTCAAAGCTCAGACTCATACCTGATATCCTTGTATTCTGAAGACAAAGTAAATGCAAGTCTTTAGTAGCGTTCCCTGTCCTTCACTTTATTCACACGGAAAGTTAAAACCAGCACATATGAAAGATGTAAGAACTGGAGGAGGCTGAAACAGATAGGCTGGAATATTTCAACACAGTTGCTTACTGAAGAAGGTGGCAAAGAGGAAGACAAGAAAGGAGAAGGGAAGAGATGGTAGAATAATATAAATTAAAAGAGAACAGAGTTCAGCTGTAGCTAAGATAATTCCCAAATGAGGAGCATAACTCAATTATGGTAAGCTTAGCCCAGACACAGGCAGGATGAGTTTCAGCCTTCTTGTGAGCTATTGCTGGTGCTGCCACTGCCGCTCCATGTGGCTTTAAATACCATACCCAAGGTCTTGAGATGGCCAGTTTTGTCCCACATGTATGCCAAGATGGAGAGTTATATTTGGGTCCTCAGAAGTGGCCATGTTAAACACTGTTATTATCTGAGATGAACAATCCACTGTGATGGGTTGGGCAGAGAATGGAGACAGTTTATTCTCCAGTATATTCAGGCTTTTCAGTGACCTGAAAAGCCACTGCATTATCCAGGAGCTCTCAGGCTGTGTCCTTGGCAAGGTTTGGAAAGTCCTCGGGTTTGTGCTTCCTCAGTCACTGTTCTGGCCCAGCTTTGGGGCCTTAATTTGAGAAGCCATCCATAAGCTGCAAAAGCCCTCACACACATGGTGCTTCCTCCTGTCACTTGCTGTAGCCTCTGGTGATGACCGAAAAGCTGGGAGCAGCTCTTGTTCTAGTCTGGGACTAAATATGCTGGCTGCAGCAGATCTCCCACTCAGGAAGCACCTGAATAGCTATCCTGGGTCTCCTACACTGTAGAGCAGAGATACTCCTGTACTCTTGCAACCCTTGAATGCCACTTCATCCTTGCCCTTGCCATTGCCATAGCTTCCCGATGCAGGATGAGGGATCTGGCCCCTAGCAGTAGAGGGGTTAATGCTGCTTTTCAAATCCCAACTCAGAGGATGGAGTGGACAAGTTCTTGAATCCCAGTGCAAACCAGGCAGTTCTATGGAAAACACCTTGTACAAAACAGAGATTTTGTATCTGGTTGCAGACTGAATTCTTTGACAATGGAACAGTGGCATGTGCCAGCAGCTTTTGTTGAACTTTTAGGGCTATGGCTTCTCATGTGGAAATGGGGGGTTTGGGGTGTTTTCTCACTGGGATAACCTGTCCCAGGTGTCCTGTTTGGTCTCAGTAGTTAGAAGAGGCTGAACAGTAGAGGAAGGTGAGGAAGTCCAGCAAATACTTCTCTTCCTTCTGCCTTCTCTCTTTCCCCTCCCTCCCTTTTGTGCTTTCTTCTCTCTTCCTTCATCTTCAGAAACCTCCCAGCACTGGGCATTTACCTCTGGATTATCGTATAGCTCTTCAGGCATTTTCTGGAATATACCTACACTTCCCAGCATGTCTGGTGAGATGTGGCAACACCGTATTGCAGCAGAAGTAAGGAAAGAATGTAATCCAGAGAGCCAACAGCTGTGTCCTGTGTGTGTGAACGGTGAGGACTGTCACTGATGTTACAGCTTGAAGAATAAAGCCGTGGTGCTTGATTCAGTGCCACAAGAGGCCAAGAGAGTTTATTTGTCTTCAGGTCCTAAAAACATTTAAGATTCACCAGTTCCTTTGATTTTTGCATGGTAATATTGCACTCCTCTGTAAGTTTTCCCACTTCAGTTTGCACTCCAACTGGCAGTGTCTGCAGGATTTCAGTACAATTTTCATATGGCTCTTCCTGCCTATCACTGTTAACACAAAGTCCTTCTAAGAAGAGCTGGAGTCAGATCCTCTGATGGGGAAAATTCCCCTTGGTCTACTGCTTCCAGCAAAGCTTTGCTCTCTTACACCAACCCAGAATCTGGCCTATGCCATGCTACAACTGGAGCACTTCCTGAGCCCCTGGGACCAGTGTAGTGTAAGTCTCTGTAATTGTAGGGCTGGAAGAAATCCTTAGAAGGAAAACACCATAGAAACATGACATTATTCTAATGACCATTATTTTTTTTCTCATGAGACAACTAAAACCTGCAAAAGTAGCTACCTTCTGGAGGGTGCTATTGCCGTAAGTGCGGAAACACCATGTAGCTGGGTGGATACATGGGGGAGACGCAGCAGCAGCAGCAAGTGTTGCATGAAGCTTTTAGTAAGCACCAGCACAGAACCTCTCAGCCCAAGAGCTGTAGTGAACCTGGTGATTTACTCTCCCCAAGTGCAACTAGACTTCCTACAAGCACTCGAATGGATGGCTTTGTCAGTGTCTCCTCCCAGCTACCTCATTGCAGCAGGAGGCACTGGGGAGGCAGTGACATTTCCATTCCAGTAATGAAATCTTCTTGGCATTGCTCCAGTCCCCCAGGAATTCCTATCAGAAATGCAAATGACTTGGTGGGGAGTGAAGATTAGAGTTTGGAATGGAATTATATGAGCTTGTTGTGCCTCAGTTTCTCCATCCCCCTCCTGAGGATAATGCAGTTTCCCTGCACTCCTCGGTTTAGCCAGGTTTCCAGAGTGTTGCAGGAGCTGCTGGGCAAGTGCTGCACGCTGATGGCTGTGGCAGAGCTAAGAGCTGCATCGTGTTGTACCGATATTGCTCCTTATGGCGCCTTTCAACCCAGATTCTCACCGTAACTCCTACGAAAAGGCAGCGCCAGATTTTTTTAAAAACTGTAAGTGACTTTTTCCACGCCGTGCTAGTAACCCTGTGGCAGCAGAGATCTCCCTCCTAAGTTCTCTCCCTACTTTTCCGCTAGCGGAAAAGTGGTCGAGGCCGAGCCGATCCTGCTTGAAGGGCAGGGGTGGATCTCCTCACCTTGCCGGTGCTCCTCCACAGCTCAGCCGCCGGGATGGGGTGACCGGACCGGCATCCCCGGAGCCAGAGGCCGAACGGTGAGGAGAGTATGGCCGAAGGAAGGAGCTGGAGAGGGCCGGCCGAGGGAGATGGGGCTGGGGGTGCTGTGTACATGAGGCGGGGCTCTGCTCATCCCGGCAGAGCCGCAGCTGAGGAGGGCTGAGTCTCGGTGGTGGCCTGAAGTCCTCCTGCCCTGGGGAGCTGGATGGTGCGCCGGGGCTCTAGAGGGGCCACATGCAGGTAGGGGGATAACCGGTGTCCCGGCAGCTCCCGCGGATGTGGGTCACCCGCTGCCGGCGCTCTGGAAACCAGGCCGCTCGGCGGAGCAGCCCTCGAGGGGCGCCGCCTCCACACACCT